>VZRZ01002329.1:2024461-2042470 GCA_013398175.1 Climacteris rufus | reverse complement strand
CGAGGCCCAGAGCCCGCCGCGCCCTTTATATATGGGGCGGGGCGCGAGCCCGGCGGCAGCCAATCAGAGAGCGGGACGGGACGATGCCCGCCAAATAAGGAGCTCTGTGGGGCGTGTCCATGTAAATAGCGGGGGGCGCGGTTATGCAAATTTACAGAGTGGATATGCAAATGTTCTCCCCCGGTGGGGCGTCCCGGGCGCGGCGCCGCTGGGACCTGGGGACGGCGGCGGGGCCGGGGCGCTCCCCGGTGCGGTCCGATCGGTCCTCCATGGGGTCCGGCCGCTCCCCGATGGAGTTCGACCGCTCCCGATGGGGTCCAGCCGCTCCCCCGTGGGATCCGGCCGCTCCCCGATGGGGTTCGGCCTCTCCCCCTTGGGGTCCGGCCGCTCCCGGTGGGGTTCGGCCTCTCCCCCGTGGGGTCCGACCGCTCCCCCGCAGGGCTGGGCCGCTCCCTCGCGGCCACGTCCGCCTCTCCCTGCCAGCGACCCGGGCCTGCCACGGCAACCCCCGATCCCCGCTGAGCTCCCCCCACCGGGGATCGGCTCTGCCACCCTCTCCGGGACAGCCCCGACGGTGGCCGGAGACCGGCGGGACGCTCCCAGCTGTCCCCGCTCCGCGGCACATCCCGGGTGGCCTCTCGGGGAACGTCCATGCCATCCCCTCGCCCAGCCCTCGAAGGCTGCTGCCGGCCCCAGCGCTGCTCCGAGGCGGAAGGCTGGAGGGATGCTCGAAGCTCCGACAGCGAAATAAAAACCCCAAACGGAAACTGCGTGGGAAAGCGGGCCGGGAGGGCTGGCAGGTAACTCGCTTTGCAGCGGAAATGAGAGAACAGCCCTGTTCCCCCAGCAGCTTTTGAGCCCCGATGAGCACCCTGGAGCCCGAAGGTGGAAAATGGAGGGAACCCCGGTGGATTTGCTCGGCCCTGGCTCCACGTTCTGTGCTCATGGACTGAGAAACAGAAGGGGCTGCAGGGGCTCATGAGCGTGTTANTGAGCACCCTGGAGCCCGAAGGTGGAAAATGGAGGGAACCCCGGTGGATTTGCTCGGCCCTGGCTCCACGTTCTGTGCTCATGGACTGAGAAACAGAAGGGGCTGCATGTTAGATCCTGAGGTTTGGGCTCAGGCCGGGCAGAGCAAGGCAGCAGCAAGCCTGGGCTGCTCTGGCACTGCCGCAGGGCTGCTGGTGCCAGGCAGAGCTGACTCCTGGGATTGTCCCAAGGAGGGTGGCACAGAGGTACCTCCGGTACCTGTCGGTGTCTCCCACCTCAGGGCTTGGCTGGATTTCCTGGGCAAAGGTCCCCGGGGCAGCAGGATCACGTTTAATCGATCTGCAGCCAGGTGAGCAAGGAGGGGACAGCTGCATGTTATGGGATGTGTCCCTCACAGGGGGCTCTGCTCCAAACCCCTGCTCAGGGACTCCAGCACCCCGTGTGCTCGGGGTGGCCGTGCTCCAGCTCTGTGGGACCCAGCTGGGAGCGGAGGGTGGGCTCATTTGTTTCCTCCACTCGGCTGAGCATTCGCCCGCGGTCGCTTGGCCCTGAGAAAAGCGGCGGAGAGGAATCCCACGGCGGCAGATGCCTGCGGAGAGGGAAACCAGGGCAAGCGTGCTGTGCTACGGCCCCAGGAGGGGGGATCTGTCACTCGTGTCACAGCCCTCCCCTTGGCGAGGGGGCTGTGAGCAGCACAGCCCCACGAGCGAGCATGTTCAGAGCACAGATGGGGGCACTTTTTGGGTACCCTGCCCTAAGTCAGGAAACAAAACCCAGCTCCAGCAGGGCTGGTTTGAGCACGGGACCACGATAAGGAAGAAAGGCAGCAGCAAAGGAAACAGCTGGAGCGGCTTTTGGGTCCAACAGTGCCTGTGGGATGGCAGGGCACGGGCAGGACCGTCGCGCCCCAGCTGCCTCCTCCTGCCCTTTGCATCTTGGAGTGATGTTAAAGGAGCTCAGGCAGGAGGGGGGAAGGAGAAAAGAGCCAACGTCTGTTTGTGGTGAAGCCATCCAGCATTTTTTTGCAGACATCAGCCAAGCAGCAGCAATGCCATTGGTGGGAAGACAAAGTTATTTGGGGAATGCTGGACTCCGCACCATGAGAACAGCAGGGGAGGAGGTTGGTTTTAATTTAACAGGCCATGTTTACTATTCCCCTCTCACCTTTGGTCTGTCTGAAATGTGCAAGGAAAGCCCTGGCAGGGAGGAAGGAGTTGTGGGTGCTTCCCCCTCCTCCCAGGGCCCCCCAGCCTGGCTGCTCTGCAGCGCCTGTGTGCAGCAGCCTCCCACGTCGCAGACCCAGGGCAGGGATTTCTCACGCAATAAACAACCAGACAGATGCAAAGCCTCAAAAATACTCAGCTTTAATCTGTAAACTCGCAAAGAGAGACCCGGGAGCAGAGCAGAGGTGAAGGAGGCACTGGGGCAGGTGAGAGATGAGCAGTCAGGCGCAGGGCCAGAGGGAAGATGCTGACGGGGACAGATGTGCTGGACAGCCCCTGACTCCTACGTGCAGCAGTGCCATGCCCTCCACAGCTGCTCTCTGCATCAGTGCTTCAGCTACACAACTAAATATTCACTGTCTGATCACCCTGGGTAGTGCTCAGGGAAGTGGGCAGCGTGCTGGAGGGACCAGCAGAGCTGGGCTGAGCATCAGGGATGTCCCTGAGTCCCACCAGTGCCCAACAGAGCAGTGTTTGCTGGCTGAAGGGTCTCAAGCCTCTGGTCTCCAGAAACTGGGTTCCAGCTGCTATTTGCCAGCAGCAGGAAGGAATAGTTGTATTACATGGGCAGTGATGGGAGAGAAACCCAGCCCGGGCTGGGAGCCAGCAGGGCTGGAGCATCACCCCAGTTGATGACACTGTGGGCATCTCCTGCATGAGCCTGGAGATGGTTTAGTCTGGAGGAGTTGAAAAGGAAAAGGCTTTTCTTGCTAAAAAAATAAATTCTCTAATTCCTGTGGCTACAAGATGGGGGAAATAAAGCTTTTCCAAATGACTGTGTGCACCAGAAGTGCCCCAAGCATTGCTAGGATGCTCCAGGGGGAATTTTATTTCTCACACCAGCTGTGTGGGCAGGGAGCAGGTTTGGCTGGACCCTTCCCCATCCCAGCCCTTCCCCGGAGCAGAGCTGGGATACAATGGGGACATCATTGCCTTCGTGGTGGCAGGAGGATAAAAGCCAATGGCAGCAACTGCAGCAAGAAGGAGGCACAGCTGAGCGTGGGCACCAGGGCGTGGGGCAGCCCGGGGGGCAGAGTGAGGATCCTTGCAGGGAATCCTGGCAGCACCAGGGACACGGGGGCTGGATCAGGCCCTTCCAGTCAGACAACAGCAGCACTGAGAGCAGGGATGGCTACAGGGGAGGACAGAGCTGGGGGCTGCAGGGGGGCTCATTCATGGCACACACATGGCCCCTGCAGCCGCTCCAAGGGTCCCCCAGTGAGGTGTGTGGCTGTGTCCTGCACCCTGCTCGTGTGATGGAGGGGATGGATCACCATGGCTCACTGGCCAGGCTGGCAGTGACCACACTGCCATGACTGCCATGGTGGCACACAGCAAACTCCGGGCATTGCTCCAAGGGCAGCAGGATCTGGCCCCTGGATCCTGGCACCAAGGGTGCTCCTCATGCACTCTCTGCTCCACTGGACTGTCCTGTCCACCTTGGCTTGTCAGAGCTTGGTTCCCTCTGGCACTTGAGGGCAGGATTGAGCCCCACTCTGCCTCCTGCCTGCACCCCCAGGCCCGCTGGCTCCTCCGGGCCACCCTCAGGAGAAGGCACAGCAGCTGGATTTCTTCTTCTGTGACTCGATGTACTCTTGGATCTGGAAGCGGGGCTCGTCCAGCGGCTGCACCGCGCGCTGCTTCAGCTCCCTGGAGTGGTGGGGCCGTGTTACCCCCCACACACACTCCAGTGCCGGTGTGGGAGGTGCTGGGACTGCAGGGGACACCTCCCTTGCTCAGTCCCCTGGCCCCAGGTACTCACTTGGCAATGGCCAGGAAGGCCAGCTCCACGTTCATGCCAGTCTTGGCACTCGTCTCCATGAAAGGCACCCCGTACTCCTGCAAGGGCAGCACAACCCCTCAGTGGCTATCCCCAAAACGCCCTCCTGCCCCTCTGGATCATCCCTGTTCCCTGGCCAAGGCTTGGGGGTCATCCCCTCCCTGCCTTGCCCCAGGTTTTGCATGCAAATGACTGCTGTGCTGCCTGCACAAGAGCCTGGCAGGTCTGGGCACCCCTCAGAGGGGATGGCACAGCGCCGTGGGGACCCTGAGTGACATGCAATTGTCTGGGGGGCTGAAGTTGGGTTGGACGCTGGCACAACTCACCCTGGCCAGCGATGCTCCATCCTCCGTCCTCACAACCCTCTCACTGCTCACATCAGCCTGCCAGGGGAAGGAAAATGTCTCCACGTGCCAAGCCAGCTGGCACTCCGGGAGTGTGGAGTGCTCAGGGGGCTGACAGGAATAAGAAACATCATGGATGCAGAGGCATCCAGTGCCCAGAGAATCCGGGATCTCTGGAGCATCTGGGACTGGTGGCATTGAGGATGTCAGGGGGCATCTGGGACCTGGGGACACTGAGGACCTGGGGCAGCATCCTGTATCTGAGGGCATCCAGGACCTAGGGAATTATGGTATCCTGCTGGGCATCGAGTACCCAGTATCATCCAAGATTCAGAGGACATCACATCCCAGGGAAAATTCCAGTACCCAGTTGGGCACTGGGCACCTAGCAGCACCTAAGACCCTTGGAGAGAATCTGGGACCTTGTTGGAAATCCGGGGCTTGGGGTTACCTGAGATCCAGGGGTGCATCCAGGCCTGGGTGAGCATCCCATACTCAGCAGCATCCCATAATCAGCAGCATCCCATACCAGGATCATCCCATACCGGGAGCATCCCATACCGGGAACGTCCCATACCGGGAGCATCCTGGAGCCCCAGCCTCGTGCTGCCCTCCACTGGCTGCCGGGAACACTGCCCCCTCCCGAATTCCCCAAACCTCTGGGGCCACCTCTGGGCTTGAATGAGCCCAGAAAGCAGCAGAATCTGGCAGAGGTTGCAGGCAGAGCGCCCACCGAGCCCCATCCCTGCACAGCCATGGGGATGGCAAGGGCACAGCACAGCAAGCCTCACGTTGGAGGGGGACCCTGCACGCACCTTATTGCCCAGCAACATGATGACCACGTCCTTCTGGGCATACTCATGGATCTCTGTCAGCCAGGCCTGTGGGGCAGCAGGGCTGTGTTGGGATGAGCGGTACCTTCGTCCCGCCCATCTCAGCCCTCACCCCCTCAGTACCCCCATCCCTTCCCTCTCAGCCCTCACACCCCCTCGGTACCCCCATCTCTCCCCCACGAGGACAGGGATAATGAGGTTTTTTTGGCACAGGAACTATTCCAGCGTCACAGGCAAGCAGTCCTGAAAACGCCCCGTCTCCTGGCTGCAGCCCAAGCTGTAGTTCACATCCTTCCCTAACCGCGTTTTCTCCCTCCAGGCATTCACCGTGTCCTTAAACAAAACTCACCCAGCCGTGCAGCACCCAGGGATGAGCTCCTGGCTGGCTCTGGCCAGAACAGCCAGTGCTTACCTGTAAAACAGGCTCCCAACTGCCCCAAATACCTGCCCAGCCAAGCAGGGCACCCACAACCCCAATCCCTGGGGAGAAAATGCTCCCAACCCACGGGAGACTCACGCGGATGTTGTCGAAGGACATCTTGCTGGTGATATCGTAGAGCAGGAGCAGGGCTGGAGGGGAAGAGGCAGAGGCATTGCCACGCTGCAGGGATGCACTCAGGATGGTCCCCCCATCCCCACCAGACCCCAAACCCACCTTGGGCATCCCTGTAGTAGGCGTGGGTGACGCTGCGGAAACGCTCCTGTCCTGCCGTGTCCCAGATCTGCCGAGGAACCGCGCGGGTGAGAGCGGGGAGAGGAGCCCCCCAGAGCTGGGGATGCTCCTGTGGCTCCCGGCCCTGCTGCACCACCGTGCTCA
Source organism: Climacteris rufus (assembly GCA_013398175.1). NCBI lineage: Eukaryota > Metazoa > Chordata > Aves > Passeriformes > Climacteridae > Climacteris > Climacteris rufus. The sequence goes on along the minus strand of VZRZ01002329.1, from coordinate 2,036,483 downwards.
GCCTCAGGTGGGTTTCCATCTGGGAATTGCTTCCCCCCTCCCAAAGCTCACCTGCAACTTCACCTTCACACCGTCCACAGCCACCACTTTGTTCTGCAGAAGACAAGGAGAGCACGTTTGTCAGCCCAAAGCGTCTTGGTGCATGTGCCAACCAGCCCTGGTGCAGAGCTGGCATTCCACAGCCCCCCAGCTGGAGGAATGAATCCAGGCTGCTCATGGGTTGGGACATTGATCCTGATCCAAACCCTGATCCTGATTGCTCGGCAGCTACAGGGACATCCCAGAGCAGCATCCCCTCGAGTTAGCGTGGAGAGGAGCAGAATCAGCGGAGACAGGGCAGCAAGATCCCAGCCTGCTTTGGGTCCGGTGCCTCGATTATTTCCTAAAGCCAGAGCCCCTGTGGCTCCCGAGTCCCCTAATGAGTCAGTGAATGATGCTGGCTGTCCGCAAATCCCGGGAACACCGACCCGCTCTGGCTCCTGCTGGGAAGCTCCGGGATTGCAGCAGCTCCTGCCTGCGTGGCCAGGGAAGTTTGGCAGAGCTGGAGAAGTGGGGAAGTCCGGGTGAACCACACATAAATTTGCGTGTATTAACAACACCTTGGTGTGCTTTTATGTTTGCTCACCAAAAAGCCCTGATCCTTCTGCCAGGACTCTTCTGCTCCATGTGCTGAGGAACCACTGCTGTGCTAAACATTTAACCTATCTGCAGTGATTTAAGGGCTTTGGATGCTACAAACTGCCCGGGAACACACAGTGGGTGATGCTGGGTGTCCTGCTCAGGTTTCCTTGCTGGTGGAGCCTTGCTTGGCCCTTAAACGTGGTTGCAAACACTGAGCTGAGGGGGGTTGCACGTAGCACAAAGCTTTATCCAGCATGGCAGGAAGAAATCTCCTGGGTCAGGATGGTTTGCAGCCAGGCAGCTGGGCTGGGACCAGCAAAAGGAGGAGGCATTTCCAGCAGGGAAGGCAGCTGTAGGGGCCTAAGCAATCGCTGCTCTCATCTCAGAAGTGCAGGGGCTTCTCTCCAGAGGCCAGAAGAAAGAAGAGCAAAAGTTACTGAAAAGCTATTTTAAGACTCTTAAAGAATCATACTCGGAGGGATGAGTCTGGAAAGAGAAGACCCCTATAAATAATTCGGTTGCCTGGAATTGTTTGAAATGGAAATTCAGCCCGTGTGGAGCTGACAGCATTTGAGCAAATGGGCTGGATAAAACAAAAACGTGCCCTAGGAGGCTCTGGAGATTACCTAGAGCTGAGAGCCGTGAGCTGCTGCAGGGGACACTTGCACAAGGCAGACCAGGTACCCAAGGGCTGGCAACACCTCTGGGGACAGCGACACTGAGCCCAGCAGGGGGACACAGCAGATTTTCCTTCTTTCATGACTTAATCAGAAGGACAGGCCTCGTGGCCCCTCCAAAGCAAACCCACAGCCCTCTTGCTCCCCCATCCCCCTGTCCCATCACAAACCAAGCACAGCCAGGGCAGCAAAAGCGGCAGAAAACCAGAGCAGCTGCAGCTGTGGGGGCAGAGGAAGCACCGACCGCACTCGACACGTGTCTGCTGCTGTGGGCAGAGCCCTGCTGGGGACACCCCCGTGACTTCCCCCCTGCTGAAATGCCACCCTGCCCTGTGCTGCAAACAGCTGTGCCTCCCCCGGCAGCCCCAGAGACCCTGCAGCTGAAATGTGGTGAGCAGAGCAGCGTGTGGGGGTTTAAACAGGGTCTGGTGACCCTAACAGCTCCTCAGCAGCCCATTTCAGCCCTTTCAAGGCATGAAATTACAGCAACCAGTGTTTGTCCCCCCCAGCCATTGTCCCCCAGAGCCATTGGCCTCAGCAAGGCTGGTGGCGTGTGCTGGCTGTCCACCCCCAGCCCATGAACTGGGGTGGGTTAAACCCAGGCTGTTTGCTGATTTAAAGGCAAGAGGTGACACTATCACAGGGCTCTTCTGTCTTTTACCACTCTCCCAGGGAGAGGTGGAAGGATTCCAGCAAGCACCTGCTGCTGGTTGGGAGATTATTTGGGGTGCAGAGGCTGGAAACCCCCCGTTCCCCCTTCCCAGCACCCCGTCCTGGCCGAGGCGTGGGTGGAGGGAGGCGAGGGGCCGGCAGCCCTGGTGGTCTCACCCGGAAATCTATGCCCACGGTGGCTATGAACGTCCCGGAGAGAAAGGCCCCGTCTTTGAACTGGAGCAGGAAGCAGGTTTTCCCCACGCCCGAGTCTCCAAGTAACATCACCTGCAAATGGGCGCGGGGAGAGGCGTCAGCAGGACGGGGAGGGAGCAGCACCTCTGGCTGGTGCTGAGCCCTCCCCGGTTCCTTCTCTCCCTTCATTTCTTTCCCTAGGGGTGATCCTAACATGTCAGGATCCTGGGAGTGGGATGGGACCCCCGAGGGTGCAGCCAAGTGGTGCCCCAGGGCAGCAGGGCAGCCCTAGCCACAGAGGAGGGGGAGAGCAGAAGGGGTGAGCTGGTGGGAGGGCAAGTACTGCAGCAAGAAGAGCTGTCTCCTGGCCAGCCCCTGGCCATTTCCCAGCCCAGGAGGCTCCTGGAGAACCGGACACAGCTCCAAGCACGTGGAGCCACCTCCACCCACACTTTGCCCCTGGCCCGGGTGTGCCCAGCCCACGGGGTGATGCATGGCTTGGGCAAACCCTGCGTGTCCGGGACTCCCTGTTGGTGCCTGCTGCAGACACCAAAGCAAACACGGTGCCTTTCCCCTCCTGCTAAGCAAACAGGCTCAGCCCAGGCTCTCCGGCCACTCCTGCACTGCCGGACCCAGGCAGGGGGCAGCCAGGATCAATGCTGGGCTCCATGAGCACAGCCCCTCCCGATGCTGTGCTCTCCCTGCCCACCTGCAGCAGCCTGTTCCTGCCCAGCAATCATTAACCTGACTGCATCTGTCCCCTGATGGAAAATGGCAGCGAGCAGGACTCCAGCAGGAAGGTCCATCCCCACTGCCCACCCTGCCAGGACGCTGGAGCTTGCAAAGGAAATCCCTGCAGCCCCACTGCCTCTGGGACAGGCAAACACAGCGAGCCACGGCCACCTGCCACCGGGATGGCACGGCAGAGCTGCGGGCTGGAAATGCTCTCTGCCTTCTGCCACCTCACTTCGCTGGTCAAGTCCTTCCCCAGGACTGGAGAGCAGCTGAGAACACTGCTCAGTTCTGCCTCCACCTCTCTAGACCAAGCTAGAAACTTACTTCCTGCCTCAAACACAAAAACTGCCGTCCACTGAGAGGAGTCAGAGAGTGGAGGATAAAGGCAAGAGTATAAAAGCTGTTTAGGGAAGGTGGCAGCGTGCAGGACCACTTTGGAACCGGCTCAGTGAGGCAGCAGGAGGACTCGGACTGGGCTGGGCTCAGCCTGGGGCTGCATATTAAATGTTGAGGGTAAAAGGTTCATCAGTCCCGAGCCTCCCCTGAGCTGTCAGGAAGAGGAAGGTGCTTCCTGGGGCAACCCTCGCCCAAACTGCGATGGGGAAGAGGGAGGAGGGTTCCCCCCGTCCCGAGGCCTGGCAGGGGGGCAGAGGCATTCACAAGGCGGGGTGCTGAGGGGTGCTGAGGGGGAGCCCTGGGCTGGATCCGGGGCACAACTGCTGCTCCTCGGAGCCATTGGGGCTGGATGGGATCCTGCTTCCCCTATCCTCTGTCCTGGGGACACTGGTCCTGGGCTGGCAGGAGCCCCCTGCCTTGAAAAAGGTACGCCGGGCTTTCAGAGGGCAGGGCTGGGCCGTGTCCCCTGCCCCCGGGAGCCCCCCCAAGCCCTGGTTCTGCGGCTGGTCCCTCCCATTGCCGCTGCCGGGCAGGGACACCCCCGGGCAGGGACCCCCTATCTGCACCTCCCGGGGAGGGAAGACCCCGCACCCGCTAGAGCAGGGGACTCTCGGGGCAGAGAAGGGCTGGGGGGATCATCTGGCGCTGCCGCCTCCTTCCCCTTCTCTTCCCCGGCTCCAGGCCGCTTCCTGGGCACGATCGCAGCAGCGGGCGGCCCCCGGGACCCTCCCTAAACCCCTCCCTGTCTCCCCCGAGCCGGGGGGCGAACCCAAACCTCCACCCCTGGTAGAGCTTGGAGGGTCCATCCCCGCTCGCCCCGCGCCGCCTCCCACCTTGCCGGCCAGTTCATAGTCCCGGGGCAAGGCCGGGGGCTCCCCGCTGCCCTTCGGGCGTTCCCCGCTCGCCACCGGGAGGGTTCCGCTCCCCGCCGCCCCATCGGGGCCGCCCATGGTCCGCCCGAGCGGAGCCGCCGAGTCCCGGCGCCGCGGGGCCAGCGGGAGCCGCGGCCCCACCCGCCTTCCTCCTCCTCTTCCTCCTCCTCCTCCCCGGCCGATGCCACCCCCAGGCTGCGCCCCGGCCGCCTCCCTGCCCAGCCCGGCCCCGGGATGAGGGAGAAGAGGCTGGAGGGTGGAAACTCGCCCCGCCGCACCCCCACACCGGGGACCCCTGAGTGCTTGGGTTCGCCAGGGGCTCGGCTGCACTGGGCGGCGGGCAGAGCCCTGGCACATCCCTCCGGGCACACGGACGGGGAGAGGAGGAACCGCTCACCCCACAAAGGAACAGTCACCCCATCCCCGCGGGCTGTGCGGATGGAGACCCCGGTGCTGCCAAATCCCCCCCTGGCACGCCGGGACAGTGAGGATGGCAGCGCCCGCTCCCACCGCAGCATCACAGCCCAGGGTGGGGGGTTTGCCCCCTCTGCTGCAGCCCCGGGGTGCTGAGCTGCGCCTGGGGTGAGCACCGAGGCGCAGGGGAGCCGGGCGGGGAGCGGAGCAGGGCCCGGTAGCGGAAGCCACGAGCGGCACCGAGCCGGTTCAGCGGCGCCTGCGGCTCATCCGGGATGGCTGCCCGGCCTCCCTCCGTCCCCGGCTGTTCGCAGCCCTCCTCATCCTACACCAGCCATTGCGGCCCAGCTCATGCTGCCCTTCCTTTGGGAAGAGCCCAAGCATGGGAACGTGGGAGAAATCCCTGGAGAGGGATGCTGTGTTATCCAAAACTCCCCATCCAAGTCTGTGCACTGGGGCTGTCCAAGGTCTTCTGCCTTACAAACACCACCCACGGACAGGAACCTTGATCCTTCCCCCATCTATTTCCCCTGGGACATCCCATCTCCCCCGCACCAGGGCTGATCCCAGGGCACCCCCATCCCTGCTCACAGCCCTGGCATTCAGGGCTGCAGGGCTCCAGTGCAGAGCTGTGCCCCTCTCTGCTCTCCGGGCAAAGGCCACGTGTGGCTGCAGGAGGTCCGATGGCAGAGATGCCCCCTGGAATGGCATCCACCTCCCAGCCTTCCTGGGCTGCCTTCCTCTGCCCCTCAGGAAATAGAACCTGTATTTCCAGTCCTGTGGCTGCGCTCAGACCCAGCCGGGGGATTTATAGTTTATATGTGCTCTTTGGCCAGGAGAGTGCCCAGAGAGGGGGGCTGGAGGCACTCTGCAAGTGGCTGAGCTTTCCTACAGCTCGATGGGGAGGGGGCTGGGAGGATATGGCAAATCGTGCTGGAGCTCATGGAGTTGCCTGGGCAGGGAAAACGCCTGGCTGAGCATCACTTCCACAGACTGGCATTTGCTGAGGGAGAAACGAGGCTGGGGAGCTGGAGGAGATCAGTAGTGAGGCTGAGCCTCCTCTGCCTGCCCAGGGCTTGACAGGGGCACCCTTGGCTGCTGATCCCTGGGCTGCTTGGCCCCAAACCCCCCACACTGTTACCACATTTCCCTGCTTCCTTGGCCTGGATTAAAAAGAAAATCCTTGTGGGTGATGGCATCCTCATGGGTAACAGCCCCTTGCTGAGCCCCAGCCTTGCCACGAGGCTGAAGGGATGTCAGCCTCTCTGGAGTGAGGTCCCAAGCACTGTCTCTGTCCCAAGCTCCCCCAAGAGAGGGGACACACACATCAGAGCCACTTGAGACCCCGCGGCAGCTCTGCAAATAGCTCTGGATGGCAGCCGAGCGCTTCTCCCAGGCACTGTCACCATCTGCCTGACTTTCCACCGGGGCCCCGGGCTGGACACGGGCAGGACACAGGCTGGCATCTCCCTGGCAGAGCAGGGCTGCTCCAGAGGCAGATTTCTGGGTGCAGTGCAAAAGGCTGCACTCAGTCACGGCCCCCCCGAGGTTTTTGGGGTGTGGGGCTCTGTCCATCCTTCCTCCCCCAGCAGTCCAAAGCAAGGCAACAAGCACACAGCCAAACCAGCCCCCTCATCCAGCAGCACCAAAGCAAATATCCAGTTCTTTGTGCTTACCATAGATTCTTATTCCCCAAATAAAGCTGCTTCCCAAGGGTGAGTGCACAGCCCAGGGAGCAGGGATGGGGCTCTTACCGTAAACCCAATGCCCACAGTGGCGGAGAAGGAGCCAGGAATGAACTTGCCCTGGTCAAACTGGACCAGCAGAGACGTCTTCCCCACGCCGCTGTCTCCAACCAGGATTGTCTGCAAGGACCAGGTAAAGAGGCTTCAGTGCAGGGGCAGGTGATGGGGGAGCTGCAGGCACAGTGTGCAGCTGGGGGCCAGGCAGCTGGGGAGTGCTGGGGGGATGTGGCAGCGAGTGCAGCAGGATCAGGAGGGACCAGCCCAGCCCCAGGTCTGTCACTTTTGGTCCTGCCACCTGCCCAGGGAGGAATTTCCACCCCTCTCTCAATCTTTGTAATAAATTAAGTGTGCTCTGGGATGAGGTTCAGGCCTGAGCCCCACTGTGCCCTGTCCAAGAGAGGGGAGATGGAAGGGAAAGCAAAGCACAGCCCATCATGAAGAGTGAGCAGGAGAAATGTTCCTGCCCCAGCTCAGGAAGCTGCCGGGCAGAAGCAGCTTTGGCTCACAGAGCCCTGTTGGAAAACCTCTTTGGAAGGACTTTGGAGTAACTGGATTAGGTCCAAAACGGTTTAGTAAAGAGAGCATCTCCTGCAGCTGCTGCACACAGCTGCTGCCACAGCCACACAGCCTCACTGGGTCACTGGGCAGTCTTTGTGCTGCCTTACACCCCAAACCCACAGCATCCCCTCCTGCAAAGTGATGGGTTTGAAGTCACAGAGTCCCTCTGCCTCTCCAGCCCTCCATGTGAGCCCCAGACCTCCCACATCTCTGAGCAGAAGGGACAAGGGTGCTGTGCAGGTGTCAGAGCTGTCACCTCCCGAGCAGCTCCCACGCTGCCAGCCCATGGCCCTGGTACCCACACTGCACCCCATCTCCCCTTCTGCTCCTGCCTGTGTCCCCTGCAGTGCAAACACAGCCCCCTCCCTCCCCTCTGTTGGTGTCTGGGTTTTGTTCACAGAGCCACCAGCGCAAACATTCCCATCCTTTCAGGAAACTGAGGCGCTTTCAACCCTCTCACAGGACACAAGTTCAAATAAACACTCTGCTAACAGGCTTCTTGCTCAGAAGTGGTTTTGGCTCTGTCTTTCAGGACATGGGTGTTCCTGTAGGTGCAGCTCTGTCAAACACTGAGTGTCCCCTCTGTCACTGCTCCCCTGTCACCTCTGAGGCTGCAGGGATGAGCCAGTGAGGTGCTGGGGCTGAGCCTTCCCCTCTCTGCATCCACCTCAGCTACACTTGACTGCACCTGCTTTTATCCCCCTTGATTTGTGTTTGTGCAGCTCCAGCAGCTCTGCTGCATCCTGGGACACCTCAGCCCTTCGTCCCCACCCGGAAGGTGCTTCAGTACCTTCCCAATAACCAGGGGAGCCTCTGTGCATGTCTGGTCCTATCCCTCTCCTGTCCTGAGATGCTCCAGGGTGTCTCCTACCCTGGCACCACTGCAGGCACTGTGCATCCCCCTCGTGAAGTGCAGGATGAGTGTGAAGGAATGTGTTTAACCAAGTGCCTGAACAGCCACAGCAGATCAAGGCCTGAGTCCATGCCCTGAGAGGTCATGCAGAATCCAGCTGCCAGGTATGTGCCACAGCACCTGGCACCGTGGTTCCTGCATCCCACAAACCCCAGAGAAGTGGGCTGAAACCAGAAGCCAAGGAGCTTGAGGACCACAAACAGTGCACAGACATGGACTGGCAGGAGCCCAGCATGAAGCATCACCCCACAACCTGCCTGTGGCCTGTTCACACTGATACTTCAGGGAATATTTACTTCAGTGAATCAGCATTTTCCCTTGGAAAAAGCATCCCAAACACCAAACCTCTCCTGGGAAAAGCCTGACCTGCTGAGCAGAGCTGTTGGCAGGAGGGAGCCCTGCACCTCTGCCAGATGCACAGGCTGCTGCACAGACCTGTGTGCTGAGAGGCAGCAACCTGTGCCCAGATCTGCAGCCAGAGATTTCTCCCTCCTCCCTGCCTGGGCTGTTTGCAGGTCACTTGTGCATTCAGAGCAGCCTCGTGAGCTGGGAGCCTGCACAGGATCTGGGGGGATGTTGGGAGGCAGAAACCTCTGGGCCAGAGGATCTGGGTCACCCCTTTCCCAAGGGAAATTTCTGTGCCCAAACACCCTTCGGCTTTTCCCTACGGCCCAGAATCCTTCCCTGTGCAGAGAGGAGGATATGCCCAGGAGCAGCCCTATAGGAAAACACTCCAAGAATTTGTTGCCATGGGGCTCCTGCACCTCAGAGCTGCATTTTTTTGGTTGCACATTATTTCCAGGTAAAATACTGGTGCTGGGATGTGCAACAAGCCCGGGTGCACCCTGCAGCGCTGTCTTTGGGAGCAGTTAATGCAGAGAACAACATTAATTATGGAGGTAGGAGAGCTGGCTGGAACAAGCACCAGAAAGCCTCCAGAGCCCAGGGTTTACAGAGAACATGTATAAAAGGCAGATTCCTCTATTAATAATTTAAATGGGATTCATAATAGAGACAACTCATGAATTGCTTCATGACTTAATAATAATAGTAAAAGTTGGCCTGGATTAGCCAAGATATATTCCTAATGACTTTAGGAAAAGCTCATAGGGTCTGTGGAGGGACAGCACAGTGGAAATCACTGTGGCCTTCCTGGTTACCAAATAAACATAAATGAAGAATAAAACCCCCACTGTGGGGAAGATGTGACTAGAGAGCTCTCAAAACCTCAGCCTGGACATGACTGAGTCATGACAGCAAAAGGTCTCCCAGTGAGAAAGTTCTGTAGCTGATCTGCCTCTTCCCCCATCCTCAGTCACAGACTGGCCTCCCCTGCATGCCCTCATGTTTTCCCAGGGCTTTTTATTTTTATTTTTTTGCCATGGGAAACTTTGGTAAAAAGTTGCAATATTCCTTTTGGTGCTGTTGTTCCTCTCTGCATGCTGGTGTGGGGATGGAGCAGTGCTCTGCTAGGGCTGGGCAAGGCACAGAGGGAAATATTCCCAAGATGCAGAGTCCCTCTCAGTGACAATCCCACATCACTACTGCTGAGCCCCAGCACAATCAGAGCACTCCTTGTTTCCAGCTAAAGGAAATTATTTCCACCGAGTGGGCAGAGGTAACCTCACCACAGCCACCCCACAGCCCCACAGAAAAGCAAGCACAGCTTGTAACACCCTCTTGAAAAAACCTGTCTGCCTGCTCTGCCTTAGGGAAAGAGCAAATACCCCTCCCCACACCTTGGATTGGTAATTTTGGGGCTAAAACAGACATAGACAAATCACCTCCAGTCAAAAGCATTGCTGGCTTGGCATGGGACAAGGCAGAGAAATTCAAATTACCCATACCCGTGCTGGCAGGCAGCGAGCAGAGGAGATGTTTTGGTGTGACCTGCAGGGGGAAGAGAGGCTTTGCACGGCTGTCAGGGCAGCGCAGGGAGCCGCCCGCTGCAATTCCGGCGCCAGCCAGGCGGGAGGAGATCTGGGACAGAGCGTGTGGGCTGAGGTTGTCTTCCCCGTTCATTTTCGAGATTTAACATGCAGAACCTGGACCTGAGCTAAATATAGCTAGTGGGAGCCTGACAGGGTAAAAGCCCAGCCAGGGGGATGCAAGGAAGGGAGAAATGCCCTCCATGGGTTCTGGTGTTGCTCTCAGAGAGCAGCTGAAGCCCCAAACCCACAGTTTGTGCTCAGGTGAGCAGGATTTACCACAAAAAAAAGTGTGGCAAATGTGTACGTGCACCCCAGCACAGCTGCCTGCAGAGCCCCGCTAGGACACGGCACTGGGAGAGGTCTGAGAGCCTCCACCCCACTCTCACAGCCTCCCAGGGATGCATTTCTGACTCTTAATTTTATCTGCTCTCTATAAAAAATTGTGCTGCCTCTCCCCTGCTCCAGGCAGTGCTCCAGGACGACTTGGGTGCTGCTGGATGCTGCTAGAAGCTGTCCTGGGCCGCAGGGACAGTTCAGGGCTGTCCCCACCTACCCAGGCTCTATTTCACCATGGCCAAGACCCTCACAGTGGCTTGAGTCACAGCCTGGGGCCCTCTGCCAGCCCAGCAGGGCCCTTGCCCTGGCAGAGGCTGTTTCAGGAGCTCTAGGGCTGTGCATCAAACAAAAGCTGGCTCAGATCATGCAGGAGACCCCTGTTGCCAACCCCCTGCTAACATCTGGGATCAACCACAGCTGAGGAACATGTCCCTCTGCCCCTGGGTCTTGTTCCAGCTACATGGATCCAGGAATCACACAGGAGCAAGAATGATTTGACAATGGGTCAAACCACCTGAAAGCAGAATTCATCATTTTGTATCGAGTGAAACTTTTCTGGAGCAGTCTAGAACAAACCTCTGCTGTTCCTGCTTTGGTTGGCTCCTGCCCTGTTTCCTCCCCATGCCTGGCTTTAGCCACCAACCAGAAATCATTTAATCCTTGTCTCCAGACTGCAAAGCTCTCTTGGGGTGTTTTAGCACTTCTGAAATGTGATTTTTTGCTCAGACACAAGATCCAGTGAGATATTTGCTGCCTCACTTCCCTGGAGTGAGAGCAGCCCTGTTTCTTCAAGACAAGCAACCCAGCCAGGAGCAGAAGAAAAATTCCAAGGGAAACAGCAGAGAACATGGGACTGGGATGGTTATTTGCCTGGGCAGGTCGTCTGCCCAGACCCTCATTTCCACCAATGTCATCCCTTGAGTACTGCAGCTCATTGCTGGAGGAGAGAGAGTTAAGTCTTTGCAAAGAATCAGAGTTTCTCGAGTCATCCCTGGGGGCATGTCCTATGTATTCCATGTACAACAGAAATAAGAGCTGCTACTAATTGATATTTTTCTGCTAATCAAGGGCTGGGCACATTGCCCTGAGTACAGCAGGATACAGAACCGGCTGGGATTTGTGAAGAGGGATCCACAGAGCCCCAGCCCTTTTCCCTGTCTTGCCCCATCCCTGCTTTTCCCCGGGAGTGCCAGTTCCTGCACAGTCACTGGGGACTGCAGGGAAGCAGTGTGAGGACGGCAAGAAGTGATGGGTGGATCTGTCACAAATCAGCGTCTGCTCCACGACTCCAGGAGTTGCAGGGCAGCACCTGACTGCAGAGAGCAAAAAGCCCTGCTTCTGCTGTCCCTGCAGCAGAGACTGAGCCCTCCAGGATTTTCGGGGACACCATCAATCCTGACCACCCTCCGTGCAAGCGGAGTTACAAAACACGGTCCCAGGAGTTACAAAACACAGTCCCAGGAACACCGCGGAAGAGAAGGATTTCAAAGCAAGGAGAGCAGGAATGGACGCCTCTGGAGCACGGCTATTTCACGGCAGGGAAGTCCGGCCTCATTAATCTGCTTCTGGCAAACAGAGCCCCGGGGTTCGGCTGCCCCCGACCCGCCCCGAGCGTGCACAGGACAGCGGGAGCGGCTGCAGGGCGGCTGCGGGCTGTGCCGCGGGGCTGGCCCCGTTCCAGCTCTCCTGGCTTCCCGAACACGCCGAATCCTTCCACCCCCGTCCCCACCATCACCCGGGATGTGGCTGGGACCGGGGCCAACCCCTGCGGGCCGCCCCACCCCGCGAAGGGGAGCGAGCCGCAGCCTCATCCCCCCAGCGCCGCGCCGGGATGGGGGTGACAGACGGACCGCAGCGGGGGACGGGGAGCGGGGAAGGCAGAGGGACGGAATTTGCTCTGAAGTTCAAGCAGGCGCCCTGCCTCGCATCCCTCCTCTGAAGCCCCCTCGCTTCTAGGTGCCCCCTCTCCATCCCCATC
>VZRZ01002329.1:2007597-2020096 GCA_013398175.1 Climacteris rufus | reverse complement strand
TCCCATCCCATCCCATCCCACCCCATCCCATCCCGATGGCGCTGCCGGGGCTCTGAGAGGCTTTTCCCGCTGGCACAGCCCCGCCCCAGTGCTGCTCCAGGCCCGCGGGCGGCTCAGACGAAAAGGCGAAGCGATGTTCTCCTGTCAGGGGGCATCAGCGGGATTCCTGCGAAGCGTTCCAGCAATGCTTCTTCTCCTACGGAGCAGCCTTGCCTTGTGCTTCCCGGCCTCTTGCTGCCCACAGGGAGAGGTGTTGGCTGGCAGGGTCCTGCCACAGCCCCCCGGCGATGCTGGTGCAGAGCAGGGCACCGTGCCCTGTGTTTATTTATTCCCCCCGGGCTGTCTGGAGCACCCCAGCACCCGTGCCCCGCCTGGAGGATGTCGGGGGGGGGTTCTGCAGTGCTCTCCGCACTTCAGGCAGAGTGATTCCTCAGCACACTCTGCTGCACTCATTTCTGCCTGAATTGCTCTACTCCCTTTCTGGTTTCACTTTCCAACTGACACTTTAATTGGGATAAACATCACAGCCCCTCCTGTGACAGACTCCTGTGTCAGCACTCTGGGGTTCCTCATTCCTGCCTGCTCTCTGCTTGACCTTCCCCTCCAGGAGCATGTTTACACACTGCTGAGGTGGTTTGGGGCTGAGGCAGTGAGCTGGAGCCATCCAGTGACAAACCCTCCAGTGACAGTCCCTGGTCAGTGTCCCCCTCAGCCAGGGCCCCTTCACACAGCAGCTGGGAGGAGAAATAGCAGAGTAAAACCCCCTGAGAGAGTCACAGTGCTGATGTTGGGTGGCTGTAAATCACTGCAGTATCCTCAGGGGAGGGAAGGAGATCTTCCTTCAGCCACTGACACAGAGTGAGGTGCTCTCTGGAGGGTAACAAGGTCCTGGGGTCTGTCCTGGTGGGGAGGAAGTGGCTCCAGTCTGTGCTGGGGGTCCCAGTCCCTGCCCTGGACTGGGCAGCTGCTCACCCTGCCCAGGAACCAAACCTGGGAAATGGGGAAGTGACACCTCACATCTGACAGTGATGTGATAGTGATGACACAGCATGGATGTGGCTTCAAAAATTCCCCAGCAACTCGATCAAAGTGGCTCTTTAAAGAAGTGCTTCTGGCTGCTTTCGGGTAACTGAGCTGCCCTGGAAATCCTCATGCAGCAAATACTTTTGTAGGAACCTTCCCTGAGCACATCCCATCCAGAGCCTCTGCCTCTGAGCTACTTCTCCTAACCCTCCTCCCACTCCAAGGGAAGGCTGGAAAAGGATGCACTGTGCTTTGCCAGGCAGTGGCAGGGCTGCATCCCCAAGGAAGATGAGGTGGCTGGAGCAGGAAGTTTCCCAGCACAAAGCATCTCCAGCCCCTTTTTGAATTTAGATCTTGCTGTTACTTGCAGAGAGTTGGTTCACAGCCAGTCAGCTGGGAATGAAGGGGTTACTCGGTGACCAAGAGGAAAACTCAGAGCTTCCTCTTGCCATGGCAAGGCACTGAGAGGGAAGGGGATGCTGGAGGTTTGTGCTTTCGAAGGGGCACATTGGAAGAAAGCCATCAGCAAGGAAGCTGCCAGGGAAGCAGCTTTGCTGTGTGTGTTTGGGTTTCTGAAACTTTTAGTGGAAGCATTTCATTTTGGGGGAAAAGCAGCACTGTCAGTCAAAACCCCATGGTTGTGCCAAAAAAAAAGGTGGTTTGGGGAGGAAACAAGACGTTTGTGCTTGAGAAAACAAACAAAAGCAGCCCAGCTCACACTGGCAGCCAGCTTGGGAGCCAGGGAGCAGCAGTGCAGGGGCATGGGTGGCTGTCCATACATCCCAGTCCATCATCCCAGTCCCTCATCCCAGGCCATCATCCCAGTCCATCACAACTGGGAGAGCATCCCCAGCAGTCCCACCCAGTCCATCCAAAGGACCCGACCTGCACTCACTGCACCCCAGTCCCTGCATCCCTGGTCTGGTCTGGCCCCCTCAAAACTCCCCCAAATCCTTTGGGCTCTGTGCAGGGGGAAGGGTCTGTGCTCCCTGCTGGGATGGGCGTCACGGTGGAGGAACCTGCTGCATTTTGGTGTTTTCCTGGGAACCCAGTGACTTTTTCAGAGGAAAAGCAGAATCTCTGTCATGGAACACCCGAGGGTGAGTCATGGGCCTTGGGTGAAGGGAAGGAAGCAACTGTCTTAAAAACAAGACATCCAGAGTCTGTGGGTAAGCACTGCCCAAAGAAGTTACAGGAGAAGGCGGCTTGGAAAACTCCAGGGACACCCATGTGCGTGAGGACTTGGCTCTGTCCTGCAGGATTTTTTGTGAAAAACCATGGGGAAAATTCCACACTGGGAGGAAGAAGCTGGAAAACGAGGATTTTCTTGGTTTGGACCCTTTTCCTCGTGACAGCCACGAGCACAGGTCAGGCAATTCCATCTCAGGGGTTCTGGCAGAGCTGTGGAGAGGTTGGGGCTGAGCCAGACCAGGAGGCTCACTGTGGTCACAGCAAGAGCCCAGCTGATCCCAAACTTTTCTTCTGGCAGTTACAGGGAGTGATGTCTGAGATTTGCTTGTACTGCTTCTGTGTAAAGCATGAATAAGGCTTTTCACTCTTTTAATAACACATGTGCTTCATGGGGGCTCTTTTTTTAGAGACTGGGAACATCTCATCTCAGGACTGCTTGCTGGCATAGTGGGTGCACAGGCACAGCCTCCCTCAGGCTGTGCCCCCAAGAAACCTGGGCTTAGATCCAGGTGTTTACAGCACCTCTCTCTGTCCCCTGCAGGTGGCTGGGCAGTGACAGGCCCCAAGCAGGTGACAGTGGAGCAGGGCAGCTCAGTGGCAGTGTCCTGCAGCTACAAGCCACGCTACGAGCTCAGCTCCAAGTACTGGTGCCGCAAAGTCTCCTTCCAGTTCTGCTTGAGCTCCATCATCCAAACCGATGGCTCGGAGGTGGCGGTGGTGCAGGACAGGGTGTCCATCAGGGACAACCACACGGCACACTCGTTCACAGTGACACTGAGCAGTGTCACCCTGGGGGACACGGGCCGGTACGCGTGCGGGGTGAAGAGGAAACTGTGGTTCCGGCGGTCACACAGCACCAGGGTGACGGTCTCTGCAGGTAAAACGGGGCTGGGAGCAAAGCTGGCAGGAAACTTCCCCCTTTTTCCTCTTGCTCCCCCCCAGTTCTCAGGGCACTGCCTGGATATCTCCATCTCCATCCCGTGCTGAAGCCTCGGGGCAGAGGGGCAGGACGGGGTGTGTGGGGGCTCCACCTTGCTCTGACTCTGTTTCCTTTGCAGCTGTTTCAAACACAACGGAGGGCAGCCACATGAGGCCGTTGACCACCAACCCTCTGTGCCCCAGGGGCTGTGAGGAGCCTCCAGTGCTGTGAGTCAGGGCTTGGGAGCCAGACAAACCCCCAACAGCATCCCCTGGCCAAAACCACCTTTCCCCCTGCATGCATCTCCCAGCTTTGGGTCCCCAAGGGGTATCCTGGGAGCAAGCAGGGCAGCTGGCAGACATGGGAGTGCCCCAGTCCCCATGCTGATACCCCAGACCCTACTAAAGCTCTGGCATAACCTCCTTTCTCATACACAGGTCCCAGCTCAGTGTCATCTACCTGCTGGTCCTCCTCAGCATCAAGGTGCCCATGGCCCTGGGCCTGGTCTGTGGAGCAGCTTGGGTGAGGAGCTGCTGCAGGAGCCGGGACCAGGGGAACCTGAAGCTCTTGGAGGTGTCGGGCAGCACCAGGGCACGGAGCTGCCCACCCCTCTCAACCTCCTCAGAGCCACAGGGACGCCCTCCTGCCCCCTCGCCCCCCACTCTGCTGGGGCTGTGCCACCCATCACAGCCGCCCCGTGCTGGGAGGTGCTCGGCTCCGGGTGCTGCTCCGCCTGGAAAGCCTCAGCCCCTCCTGGCAGCCCCTGCGCGGGAGAGGGAGGGGTTTGGGGTGCAGAGAGCCTGTGTCTGCCGAGCTGGAGCTGCCAATTGAAGACAATTTTGCAATAAAGGTTGGGTATCCTGCAGGTCCCTCCCTGCCTGTCTGTTTGTCTGTCCGTCTGCTCGCTCCTTCAGCTGCCAGCAGTGGCCAGAGTGCCGGTGGCTGTGGATGCCAGTGCACACATCTCCTTGAGGACATTGCTGCATTGTGGCTGGGGGGGACATGGGGCTGCAGGGGCCGTGTGGGCACAGGCTCCCCCACGGTCCTGCTGAGCCCCATCGTAGGGAGAGGAGCCTCAGCCCTGTCACCTCTGCCTGATCCACCAAATGCAAATCTCCAGCTGAGAAAGAGATGGGGAAGAGGGTCCTTACACAACTGTGCCCTCACTACAGCAGCTACAGGGACTGGGGACACAGGAGGAGGCCTGGAGGGACCTGACCAGGGCAGGGGGCTCTTGATCCACAGAGGGGCTGTGCTGGGAACAGCCTGGGGGGACGTGTAGTAAAAGCAGCAGGTGCTCAGGTCCAGCTGCACCAGGACAAGAGGCTGGGGCTCCCCCTTTGCATTCCCACGGGAAGGACAAAATTGCCATGCAAGAGCACTGTGCATCCTGGGGGCTTGTCTGGGTTTCAGGCAGTGTCTGTGCAGTGCTGAGCCACCTCAAGAGGAAGGTCCCCTACTGGGTGCCCTCCTGTCCAGAGGGACTGGGCAGTGTGGCAGTGAGGGGCAGGATGTGTCCATCCATGGTGGCCGAGCTGGAGGCAGAAAGGGAAGCCCCTGGGTCAGGGCTCAGTGGAAAATGCACAGCAAGTTCTGTCGGTGACCAGAAGCTGAGAGCAGAGGAAACAGGAAACCCCTGAACCTCAGTGCCCTTGCTGAATCTCCAGCAGCAGCAGAGGTGGCACCACAGGCAGAAGAGGAAGCGAAGCCCCAGAGACACAAGGAAGAGGAGCAGCAGGGCTGCCCCGACACGTCCATGTGGCTCCTGCTGCTGTTTGCCGGGGCGCTGCTGCCAGGTAGGGCTGAGCGGGCACCGGGGCCGGAGCCCCGCACTGGGTCAGGAGGGGCGGGCGGTGTCGGTGCGGCGGCGGCGCTCCCACGGCTCCGTGTGTCTCCACAGGCTGCGGGGCGGTGACGGGGCCCCGCATCGTGCGGGGAGTGCTGGGGGGATCCCTCTCGGTCATCTGTAAGTACCAGCCTGGCCAGGAGACGTTACCGAAATTCTGGTGCAAACGGGCACTGGCAGTTTTTACCTGTGAGGAGGACCTCGTCATTACCTCGGAGTCGGAGCCCACGGTCCGGCAGGGCCGGTTCTCCATCCGGGACAACCGCACACGCCGGGAATTCAGGGTGACCGTGGAGGGTCTGGCCAAGGAGGACGCGGGCATTTTCCGCTGTGGGGTGCGAACGGGAAAGTTGCAGCGTGATGAGACCGCTGCTGTGAAGGTGATCGTGTCCCCAGGTCAGTCCCTGAGCCAAGGGAAATATAGGTTGGATATTAGGAAAAAGGTTTTTACGGAAAGAGTGGTGAAATACTGGAATTCTTTGCCCGGGGAGGTGGTGGAATCACCATCCCTGGATGCGTTACAAAAAGATTGGACGTGGCACTCGGTTTCGTGGTTTAGTGGAGGTGTTAGGGCATGGGTAGGACTCGGTGATCTTGAAGGTCTCTTCCAACCTGGTGATTCTGCGATTCTGTCCCTGCACGTCTCCCCCACAGCGCCAGTGACCCCCGCGTTGGGGGACAGGGGCCAGACTGTAGCAGGCGGTGTCACCCCGAGCGTGAGAGGGACACGGTGCCCGGCTGGCACCCGCTGCATCCATCCTCCCCTCGCGTCTGCAGCCCCGACGCTCCCTCCGGACGCTCCGCAGGGCACCCGCGGCACTTTCCGCTACTTCCCAGTGCTGGCCGGGCTGCAGCTGCTGGCTCTGCTGGCCATGAGCGCGGCCGTGCTCTGGGTCAGCCTGCGGGGCCGCTGAGACCCCGCCGGGACCCCACGGTCGCCGCTCAGCCCCGGCCGCCCCGGTCCCGACGGCGCGGGCGGGGGCGGCAGCACCGGGACNCGGAGCCCCGAGTCCCGCAGCGGCCCCGGCGGGCGGTGTCGGTGCGGCGGCAGCGCTCCCACGGCTCCGTGTGTCTCCACAGGCTGCGGGGCGGTGACGGGGCCCGGCATCGTGTGGGGAGTGCTGGGGGGATCCCTCTCGGTCACCTGCAAGTACCAGCCTGGCCAGGAGAAGTTACCGAAATTCTGGTGCAAACCGGCACTGGCAGTTTTTACCTGTGAGGAGGACCTCGTCATCACCTCGGAGTGGGAGCCCACGGTCCAGCAGGGCCGGTTCTCCATCCGGGACAACCGCACACGCCGGGAATTCAGGGTGACCGTGGAGGGTCTGGCCAAGGAGGACGCGGGCATTTTCCGCTGTGGGGTGCGAACAGGAAAGTTGCAGCGTGATGAGAGCGCTGCTGTGAAGGTGATCGTGTCCCCAGGTCAGTCCCTGAGCCTTGTGAGTGCCCCAGGTGCAGCCTTGGCGTGTCCCCCTGCACACGCTGGGAACAGAGGCTGCGGTGGGGGCAGCCGGGGGGCGGTGTGTGTGCCCACGCAGGTGGGGCAGCCCCAGGCCGTGTCACCGACTGCTGCAGGTGCCACCATCACTCATTCCCCATGCCCAATTCTCCCCAAAGCCCCTTCTCGGCACCCCAGGATCACCCACCTCCATTACTGGGGTGCACTGTGTCCAATTTTCTTCCTCATTAGCTCTTGCTGGCTCTGTCTGTGCTCTCCTTGCTTGCTGTGTAACACTGGGGAGTTCCTCACCCCACTGTGCTGCCCCATTTCCCACTGGGGACAGGCAGTGCCTGTGGCACCAGGCCCTGGGCTTCGGGAACATCTCTCTCTGTTGCCTTGCCAGGGATCAGCCCCCATAGCAGGACAGTATTTATGTGGGGTTGTTGTGTTAGTACTAAAGTGGGCATGGGGTGCCCAGACCTCCTTTCTGCAGGGTGAACTCTGTTTTGTGAGTGTTTTGAGGGGGACTCGGAGACTGTGAAAAGCCTCTTGGGCAGGGGAAGGGTCTTGCAGCCCTCCCACCTTGAGCTGTGTCCTCTGGATGTGGCAGAGGGGACCCAGGTTCTCCTGGTGTGACAGTAAGTGGGTCACTTGTGACTCACTGCAAAACCCACAGCATTTTTCCCCACAAAGACAAAGGTCAACCAAGCCTCTCCTCTTTTTGTTACAGCTCCTTCAACTTCCCCATCAAGTACTGACACCACAAACAGCAAGCACCCTGGTCTCAGCTCTGTAACAGGCTCCACACAGACAATTCTCTGGAGGGAAACTGCACGACCAACATCAAACCCCTCCACCCATCAACCGTGAGTAGCAGCTCCTGCCTACAGCAGCCACTTCCCTCTGTGAGCTCCCTGTGGTGCAGCTGGAGCCCTGCAACCATCACGCTCTTCACACCTCCCTTAAGAATCCAGACCTCCTGCTTTTGCCTTTAGAGACCACTCCACATGAAAACATTGTTCCCTGTGAGGGTGGTGAGGCCCAGGCACAGGTTGCCCAGAGAAGTTGTGGCTGCCCCATCCCTGGAAGTGTTCAAGGCCAGGCTGGATGGGGCTTAGAGCAACCTGGTCTGGTGGAAGGTGTCCCTGCCCATAGCAGGGGGTTGGAACTGGGTGATCTTTAGGGTCCCTTCCAACCCAAACCATTCTGTGATTCTGTGAGAGTAATTCCAGTGCCCCTGGTCACATGGCCCCAGCAAAGCCCTGCTTGTCCCCCATCCATCTTGCAGCTTAAGCAAGACATGAGTTACTGCCACGGGAGAAGTGATTTCTGCCTGAAACACCAACCCCATTTCCTTCCCCAAAACTCAGTGAGACTGTTTGTGGGAAGCCCAGCGCTGCCCAGTGTCCTGTTTGTAGTCACACACAGCCTGGCAGAGACGATTGACGAAGTGTGAAACCAGGGTGTTAAACCTTCCCCCCTTCTTTCCTGCCTCTGGGAGGTGATAGCAGCAGCAGGAGAAGCTGAGGCTCCCCATCAGCACACCAAGGGGTAGCTGGCACGCTGACCTGGCCTGCTTGCCCATTACAAACAAGCTTAACAAAGAATGGAGTTAAACCAGAGCAAAATTAGGAACCCACCCTTAAACCACTGAAGACACAGCAGCTCTCAGATCCAAGTTTTGCTTCTGCAGTTTTTGGTTTGCATTCTCCATGTCCAGCTGGCAGTGTGGCCACATCACTGCTGTCCTCCTTCCCTGCCACCCACAGATGCTGCCTGTGCCACCCACAGCTGCTCCCTGTGCCACCCACAGCCGCCTCCTGCAGCCCTGCTCCGTGCTGGTTCATCCTGAGGAGCACGGCAACATAAACTCTTTTTTTCTTGCAGCTTGAATGTGGTTGAGCAGATCCTCACTCCATCTATCATAGTGGTTCTTCTTTTGCTTGCAGTAGCTGTTGGTGTTCTGGTAATGCTCTCCAGGAAGAGGAAGAAGGGTGAGTGAAGTTGCCATTGCCACACACATCCTGTTTCTGTACTAGAGCCTGCTCTGCCTGACTTATTTTTCCCTCTATAGTTCTTTTTCCTCCCCCATCCCATTCCTGATCCATCCAGTTCCTCAGTCCATCACTGAGACCTCCACCAAGGAGGATCCTTCCCCCGAGGGAGCATTAGGACCATCCCATGAGTCTTGTCCCCCTGAGAGCAGGGAATGACAGCCCTCAGGGTGGGTGCTGCCCAGCACAGCACCTGCTTGAGTTTGTCTGGGCACATCAGCTTCCCCAGACAGGCCAGACTTGCACTGGGCTTGATGCAAAGTTCAGGGGCAGTGTGAAGGACGGGGGGAGTCAGAAGGGGACCTCACCAGCTGGCAGGTGGGGTCTGGCTTTGTTTGAAGAGCTGCTCCAGTTTAGATGGCTCATGGAGTGTCAGGTTCCTGTCCTGCTTTATGGCAAGATTTGCAGTGGCTGTGCAGTTTCTCAATATGGTTCTTATCTCTGTTTTCACTCCTGTGCAGCCACATCCGTGCTTCATCCAGCCAGAGCAGCCATAGAGATGGACAGGACTCACAGCGTCTCGCAGACAGTAAGGAAAACCTCCTGAGGGCTTGGGATGCCCTGCCCCAGCTTCACGTGGAGAGGGGGAATGTTGCACCCTGAGCTGCCAGAGCTGCTGCTTTCAGCCAGGTCCATGGTGCTTTAGGCTGGGAGGGATCCTTTGGGCTCTGTTCCCCAAGAGAAAGACACAACCGGGGACCTTGTGTGAGTGTTCCTGGGACGGGAATTTCGGATTGAGCTGAGAAGTTTCTCCCCAAGCCTCTCCAAGCATGGGAGCTGCTTCTCTGGGTGAAACAGCCTAGAGAAGCAGCAGCAAAGCACACCTGAGGTGGCTGCAGGGCAGCTGCTCTTTGCTTACTGCTTGGAAAGTGTTTTCTACCAGCTTTCGAGGAGGGGCTGGTGTCACTAGCTAGACACCCCCTGGGGAATGTCGAGCCAGCTTTTGCTTCAGTTTTCATTTCCACCCAGTGCTCCTGCAGCTGTCTCAGCACCCATCAGCCCGGGCAGCAGGGTGGGAGATGCTCCCACCCCTGTGGATGCACGCAGGGAGCAGCAGCAGGGTAAGAGCTCGTCCCTGTCCGTCAGGGGGCAGATGCCTTGAACTACGCAGACATTAACCACGGCACGGGCGCGGCCGAGAGCCAGCTGTACAGCAATGCCGGCGCTTTCCACCGCCTGCAAAACCCCCCGACCGAGTACCTGGAGGTCAGGCAGAGTGCTAAGGTAGGAGAATGCCGAGCAGCACCGGGCTGGAGGCGGTGGGGGGAAAGCTGGAATGGGTGGGTGACAGAACGGGCAGCAGGATGGACGGGTGGGGAGGAAGGAGACTGCAAAGGGATGTGCCAAACTGGGGTGTGAGTGACCCTGGGTAGTGTGGCTGCTCCTGGGTGCTTAAAGCAGCCCAGAGAGGTTCCAGCAGACAGTGTTTTCCCGGAGCAGCCCCAGGAAGGATGTTTTGTGTTTACCCCCTCCTTTCCCAGCCTTTGGAAGAGGAAACAGAGGCGTTATATGCCAGGGTGCAGAAGCACGTGCCGCAGCAGGAGCAGACCTACACCAACGTGCCCTCAGCTCCAGGGCCCAGTGAAGAGCTCTACAGCACAGTGTGGGGGAGATGAGCCAGCACCAGCCCCACGGGCTGCTCCTGCTGCCAGCAGCACCAGCAGGGCCTGCACAGAGGACGTGGGGTTGGTGTTCTGCTCAGGCTGGAGCTGGCTCAACAGCAGAGCTGCTCCTCTCTGAGGCTTGGATGTTTCTTTGAAGCAACACGGGAGAGGATGAGGTTGAGTGCAGGCACAGAGTGGGATGAGGATAAAATCTTCCCTTTGCCTTTGGAGTCCTCATCCATACAGCAGTGGTGCTGGGAATAAAACTCTTCCCCTTGGGGTGGGGTAGTCCAGGCCAGAGACCCAGCAGGCAGGGTGTGGGAGAGCTGGGCAGGGAGGCGAGGCTGGGCTGGCTCCCTGTGCCCACCACCTGTCCCACTCGCCCCTTTGGCTGTGTTATTCCTGTGGGCTGATGCTCCCAAACCCACTGGTCACCTCAGACTGACATTTTTTCATGCTGATGGCAGCTGGCAGCTCCTGGGAACCAGGACAAGTGCATTTGCATGGGGTGCTTGGGTGGAGGGTGAGCGGTATCAAGGTCTTGGTGCAGAAATGGCATCTGCCCCCAACCCCTGGGGGGTTTGCCCTGCACTTCTGTCCCCCCACCCCCAAGGACCCCTGACCTGGCAGCACATGGATGGGCTGTAACCATCACCTTGCTCTTCTCTGCTTTGCTGATGACTTTTTTTTCTGGCACCCACTAAATGCTTTCGGTGTGAAGTGTCGCTGCTTTTTCAGTGACACCAAGAATCTGATGGCTTTGATTGCTGTGTGTGACTGTGTTTGTGCAGCAGGTTCCCGCCTGCTACAGGATTTATTGCAGTGTCACCCTGAAAGCAGGTCCAGCCCCTCACTGGTGCCCAGGTGGGCTCCAGCAGTGTGAGAATTCAGATCTTTGAGGACAAGGACTCTTGGGGCTCCAGCACAAACCCACAGCCCCACCAGTGGCTGCTGCAGCATCATTCCCCACTGGAACCTTCCATGGGGTTGCTCCTGGTGTGTTGCTGCCCTTCCCCATGAGTGTTCACTCTGCTCCTGCCCAGTGCCAGGCAGTTCATCCATTGGGAAAACCCACTCCCACAAAAAACAGGCCATGGGGATGGGCATCGATTTGTAATGGGCTGGGAGCAGAAAACCTGAGCTCTTAGACACACACAATCCCAGGCAAGTGGTTTTGCACAGAGAGGTGAATTTTCCCTTGCCATGGGAGTTTGGGCACTGCAGCTCTTTGCAGCCAGGCTGGTTTCAGGGCAGGGATGCTGATTTGCACCACAACCGGGAGGAGGCTGAGGCGGGAGCTTCTCACTCTCTACAAATACCTGAAAGGAGGCAATCCTGCAGCTCTCAGCTCTTTGGCCATGAACCAAATTGCTCCTGTCCAAGGGGAAGTCCTCCCAGAGCTCATCAGGCTGCTCAGAGCCCTTCTGCAGCCTGGGGAGCCCCTTTATCAAAAATTCTTCCTCTTAAGACCTTCAGGGCTGTTGAGGCTGCAGTGTTCACTCGACTGTATCAGCAGAATCTGCTCACAAAGCTCACAGAGGGCCATGGAACTCCCCGGAGCTGCTATCACCACCCAGCCACTGCTTCCTATTTCCTCTGCTAAAATACTTCTTCCCCCAGTAGGTTTTACAGGGGAAGACAGAGAGCTGGGGGTGTTCAGCCTGGAGAAGAGAAGGCTCCAGGAAGAGTTTAGAGCCCCTTCCTGTGCCTAAAGGGCCGGCAAGAGAGCTGGAGAGGGGCTTTGGACAAGGGCCTGGAGTGCCAGGACAAGGGGAATGGCTTCAAGCTGACATAGGGCAGGGTTAGATGGGATATTGGGAAGAAATTATTTCCTGTGAGAGTGGTGAGGCTCTGGCACAGGGTGCTCGGAGAAGCTGTGGCTGCCCCATCCCTGGAAGTGTCCAAGGCGAGGTTGGATGGGACTTGGAGCAACCTGGGACAATGGAAGGGGTTGACACCAGTGGTCAGAGGCACACACTGCAGTGCACACATGGTGACACACAG
The DNA here is from genome assembly GCA_013398175.1 of Climacteris rufus. Classification (NCBI taxonomy): domain Eukaryota; kingdom Metazoa; phylum Chordata; class Aves; order Passeriformes; family Climacteridae; genus Climacteris; species Climacteris rufus. The sequence continues at coordinate 2,008,014 of VZRZ01002329.1, read as the reverse complement.
GCACATGTGCACCCCAGTGCACACTCACATCCCAGGCCACACTCACTTACACACACGTGCAAGTGCCCACTCACATTCACTCACACTCAGTCTCACATCTCAAGGTGCACACACACACTCACTCTCCCACTCACACTCATTCACTCACACATTCATTCCTTCTCACACTCACTCATTCCCTGTCACTCACAGTCACACATTCATTCCCTCTCACACTCATTCATTAATTCACACTCGCACTCACACTCACACTCATTCATTCCCTCTCACATTCATTCATTCACACTCACACTCACACATTCATTCACACTCACACTCACACTCGCACTCATTCATTCCCTCTCACATTCATTCATTCACACTCACATTCATTCATTCATACTCACACACACACACTCACGCTCATTCACACTCTCA
>VZRZ01002329.1:1973178-1992473 GCA_013398175.1 Climacteris rufus | reverse complement strand
TCTGCAGGTCGTTCCCGGTCTCGTAGGGAGAGAGGGGTGTTGGGCACAAAGGGTCTTTAGCCCTCTTGGGTCGGGCAGCAGGTGGAACCGGCTTCTCCGGGCGGCAGGAGGAGGCCCGCGGGCCCGTTGGGCCACCGGCTCACCCGCCGCTCCCTTCTCTTGGCAGCGGTGTCCACCTCCGTCTTCATCGTGGCGATCCTCATCCTGCTGCTGCTCCTGTATCACCGGGACCCCATGTGCTGCCAGTTCCTCTGCTCCTGCCGCCTGTTTCAGACCCCCAGCCAGTATGTGAGTGTCCTTTGAGCCCTCCCTCTCTTCCTGCTGCCCACGAGTCCCGGGCAGGCCCCCAAGCTCCTGTTCCCCTGTGCTGGGTCTGTGGGGTTACACTGCTGGGTTCCCCTCCTGCAGCCCGGCTGGGGTTGCTGATGGACACGGGACCTTCAAGCAGAACTGGGCTCTGCCACCTCCTTACTCCCACCTTATCCCAGAAATCCATTCACCCATCCATCCATCCAGTCCTGCCTGGCTGTGCCACTGGGGTTGTATCTCCAAGGCACAACACTGACAGGTTTCCCTGCTCCCCACACAGCTCAGGCAGGGTGTCCTCCTCCCCCTGCACAGTCATGTGTGGGGTCGGGCTCTGCTTTATAGGGAAGGGGCCCAGCAGGGAAGGGGGCTGGAAGCTGAGGGCAAAGGCAGACAAAGCCACTCGCATCCCTGACAACTGGCTCTCTTGTGCACAGCTCCTGGGGAAGGAGCACTGAGACACAAAGCCCTTTCGCTTGCATCTGTAATTTCCTGGGGCTGGCTTTCAACTGGGGAAGCTGATGGAAAAAGAGCAGCGTGTGCAGCCAGTGCTGCTTTTGTGGTGGTGACTGCCTGGGGAAAGCTCAGCCTCCAGAGCTGCAGGGATGGCTCTTGAGGGGAGGGCTGCAGGTACCGCTCCACAGTCCCCAGGAGAAGAGGGGATGTTCAGTCTCACTAGCAAGGGATGGAGAGACTGGTGCTGTCAAAGGTAAATCTAAGAGTCCAGTGCAGGCAGAGTCCTCAGCAGATATCACAACGGAAATGGGCTGTGCTGCTGGTGTCCCTGTCTGATTCATCATCTCCACTCCTTTCCCTCTCTTCCCTCTTGTTGCCTGTCCATGGCACACATAGGGAGCAGGGTCTGCTGCTGTGCTCCCTGAGGCAGTGTGGGATGCACCCTGAGCTCTGGGTTGGGAAGTCCAAGCAGGCACCTTGACTTCAGCAAAGGGATATGTGGAAGGATGGATGGAAAGAGCTATATACAGAAAGGGAACGTATATAGGATGTACTTCCATCAGAAAAAGTGAAGCAGCTGTAGTGTGTGAGGCTGCTTTTGGGCAGGTGTAGTTGTGCTGGCTTTGCTCATCCTTACTGAACCAACAGTTGGGCCCTGTTTTCCTGCAGCCTGTGTCATTGTGCTGTAGGGCCAAGACAAACAGTTCCTTGGTTGTTAAGAGCAAAAGTTAATCTGTCATTCATAGTCCTCCCTGCACACCCCTGGTTGCCCTGGGAGTCTCTGGGGTGTTTTCCGCTGACAGAGATGGGGTTTTCCGAGAGCCAGGAACAGCCATGGCTCAAGTCCTGGCTCTGGCTTGCGGGGCTGGTCTTTGTGAGTAGGATATCTGCTCAATGTTACTCAACACCTTGACAGGGAATCCAGTTTAACTGGAGCTAGACAGCTCGAGAACAGCACAGCTATTGCCCTGCAGATTTGCTTGCTGCATTATCCTGAAATGACAACCTCAGTAGATAAGAGCTTACAAATTCTGTAACCCTGAGCATGTGATGAAGCTCTTATCTACACCAGTGGAATAGTTGGGATGGTTTTTGTTTTCCCCCAAAAAGAGATGGTTCTGCTGAGTCTCAATGAAACCTGGGACTGGTTGTCCAGGCTGTCCCTCTGGCTGTGCTCTGCTCCAGCTGGCTCCAGCCCTTGGAGAGGGCCCTGTGCTGCCAAGGAGGATGTGCTGGAGCCGTTGTCACTGAACAGGCAGGGGCTGCTGCCAACATTGAGAGCTGCATGAGCCACATGGGCGGAGGGAGCAGCTCTTCCTCCACCAGGGTCCTGCTGGCCCATACGAGCTGGCTGAGGTCTGCTCGCTGCCAGGCAGGATGTGAGGGATTTTGGCTTTGCTCATGTCCTCCCCATTCCAGGAGCGCCCCCCACCCTACTTCAGCAGCAGCCAGCGATTGGTGGGACCCCAGCGTGGAGCCTCCCGGCTGGAGAGCGCTGCTGAGAACCCCGGCATGCAGGTGAGGGCAGGACCCCTGAGGGGAGCTGGGCGGGAATGTAGCAAAGGTGCTCATGAGCTTGAAAAGATTGTGGTTGTGGGGTCCACCCAGAGAGAAAGGTGCTGGACAGCATCTTCTGGTGCTGTCCCACGACTTTGGGAAGTGCTGCCTGGGGGAAGGTGGGGCAGGAATACTGCAGAGGACACCACAGTGCACTGAGGTGTCTGGGCATGAAGTGCCAGGTGGATCCTGGGGGTCTGGGACCCTGCAAAGCAGGTCGGGGTGTAACTGACTCCTGGGAGGGTGGATTTCCTCTTTGACTGCTCAAAGAAAGGCGACTACAACTTTGAACCCTGAATTAACTCAAGGTGGCATCAGGCCATGAACTTCTAGTGAAGAGAGCCACCACCACATTGACCCTTCTTTTCTGGGCTGGGCATTTCCAGGGAGATGAGCTCTTCTGTGTGGGACCCCCCAGCACGTACCGGCTGCCGTCCTGGGAGCAGCCGCGCCTGCCCAGCTACGAGAGTGTGCGCAAGAAAGATCGCCAGCGGGAAATCCACCAGATGATTGCTGACAGGTTTGGGCTGTGGGCAGAGCCATCCCAGGAGGTGAGCTCCCCTCCCTGCACTGGGGGGCTGCCAGAATCCCATGGCAGTCCCCACTGTGGTCTATATCTTGCTTCAGCAGTTGGTGGTAGCTGAGGACTCTGTGCTCTGTGATTGCCTTTCCCTGATAGCCTTTATCTCTGGGAAAGCACAAAGTGTATCGGGAGGCTCCTTTGGTGTACATCTGTGCTGGTTAATCATCCATCTCCCCTCCCCCAGTGCATATGCAGAAATGCCTGTACCAGGAGACAGGGCAGAGCCCCAGGGAGAAAGGGCAGGCCCTTCCGATCTCCTGCTCCATACGAGTCCAAGCTACGAGTGTTATTTTTGGATCTCTAAGGCTTTCATGGGTTTTTGCTCCCTTCTCCCTGCAGGACACTCCTGGGAGGCCCCTTGCTATTACCCTGTTGTGTTTTTGGCTTATTTATGAGAAGGAGGCTTTGCCTGTTATGATATTTAAGATTTGCACTCCCTCAACAGAACAGGGAAAAATGAGTACAGCTGCCAAGTAGGTCCTGTGGCAGCATCCCAAGACACTCCCTTTAACAGACACCTCATTGACTAAAGCAGAACAGAAACATTTGAAACGCTGAGTAAAGCACTAAAAGTTCACGGATTTACCTGGATTTTGAGCTCTTAAAGCTGTACCCTAAAATCTGGCACAGTCAGCACTTGCCACTCAGTGTTTGGAGCTGTATCTAATGATACCTGCCCTGAAAGTACCAACCTGATATAGTGAAAGGTGTCCTTGCCCACAGCAGGGGTTGGAACTGGATGATCTTTAATGTCCCCTGCAACCCACACCATTCTGTCATCCTATGAAACCAGGGCACTGAGGGCACAGGAGAATAAAGCCCCAATGACAAGTAGTTGAGGAACTGCAATGGAAGCTCTTCCAGAACATCCCTGTGCCACTCCTGTCACTTGTGGGGAGAAAACTAGCCCAGCTCTGCCAAAATAAATGTGACAAGGCCTGGAGGTTCCTCTCTGCTGCTGTGCAATGAGTCTTGCGACCAAAACCAGGGTACAAAGCCTGGTTTGTAGGTGCTCATGTAAATCCCAGTAAGTTTTCCTGGATCAAAGGAAAGCAAATGACAGCGCCCTCTTAACAAAAGTCAAGTCTGTTCTGGCCTTGTGCCAAGTCCTTGAAGGAGAACAGGGAAGAGCAGCAACCTGCCACAGAGCGTGAGGGGAAATGTGTCTCTCAGCAGGTTTGTGCTGTGTTCCAGACTGATCTTCTCATCTGCAGGCGTTCCCCAGCCAACAGCGCTGGGGGACTGCGGGGGTTCCATTTCAGGCTGCTGGTGCTTGTGAGCCTTTTCATCCGCTCTGTAAGAACAGGTGGGATAATCTCCCGGTTATTTCTGAGCCGCTCTAATGCTCTTCCTCTCTCCTCAATAGATGCCACCTCCCTATGAGCACGCTCTGAGGCACCCTCCAGCTTTCTCAGGAACAGGAGTAAGCTCAGAGAGCTTGGACAGACGTGGTGTTCCAGACCCTTTCCATGCCCCTCTCAGCTACCAAACTCAGCGAAACACCGCGGTGTAAGGCCTTGGCCTCAGCATACTCGTGCTGTCAGTGAAAGAAGTGCCTGGGACACTGTTCTCCTCTGCAGGGAACGGCCAAACCTTCACCCAGATCAGCCAAGACACAGCAAGGCCAGCCCAGCCACCAGTGACATCCCTCCTGCAGCAGCAGGACAACCACGGAGCCATCGCTGGGTGCTGTGCTGAGTGGAGCAATCAGGGCATCTGCTCACTCTTCTCAGGCAAACACCAAAGGCAAAGGAGCTGGAGCTGCACGGGGCAAAGCCAAGGGGGAAAGTCTGCTGGGCCTCTGTGAGGCAGCACTGCTGGCTGTACCAAGGATCAGACCTCTGGCACTGGTGGTGTCGTGTTGCTTCACGTGTTTCTTAAGTTGTCAAATGTTTTACTGTGTTTGCTGCCAGGTGGGAATCCTCACCTGTGAGTGGCAGAAGGGATGTGCCCCAGAGCATCACTGTGTGCTCTGGCACCAACAGGCCTCTCTGACTGCGAGCAGTTCTGTACAGACCTCAGACATGGATTTGGAGGGGATCCAGGGGTTTGTACACAAATACTGACCACTGGTACACAAATACTGACCATGGGACTGGATTTGCAGGCTGGGAAGGGAGAGATGTGTGGACTGAACAGCTGGTGGTCTCCATGAAGAATGTGAAGCACAGGTGGACACGTGGCTGACCCAGTTCACCTGGTCTTCTGCAGAACAGAACAATCATCTAATAATGTCAACACTGGTGTCCTTACACCACTGATTTTGATAACCTGTTTTCTATTGCAGAGTCAATGTTTCAAATTGTTTACAAACCTGTAGATAAAATAAGATCAGTTTGGCCACAAGGCATTTGGGCTCCTTTATTTTGAGCAACAGAAGCTCAAAAATGTCATGTAATGACTCAGAGATAAAAGGATGAGTCTCCAGGATTATGGCTTTGTCATACATTTGCAGCTCCTGAGCTTCAAATACCAGCCCAGACTTGGGCATCTTACCAGGCCCTCTGAACTTAGTCATGAGTTAAATTATGCCTGTGAACTTGCTTTGTGTGCCCAGTGAATGGAACACTCAGATATTTGAGTTAATCATTGAGGTGATTTAAGTAGAGGGAAAAATCCAGCTTCCTGGGACACAGCATTAGGGGCACGGGGAAAGGGATCTGTTCTGCAGTATTGTGAATTAAGGTACAAATAGAACAGTAATGACTCAAAATGAGTAAAAATAGAGAGGGAATTATTAGTGGGATAAGTACTGACATAAGTGTGATTGTAGAGGGAACTCATCCAGTGGCACAACAGAACAGGCTCTCCAGATACTAAATGAACATGGTAACATTCTGTGAGCAGCTGAGACCTTCAGCTACCCAACAGCATTTATTAAACACTCTTAAAAATGCCAGCAGGTGATCCCAGTGCCTGAACACTGACCATAGGTTCTGTAGGAGCAAAACCAAGCCCTAAGGTGGTATCTTCAGAGCCAGACTATTCATGTCCTCAGATGCCAGTACAGCTGCAGTGGTCTGTCCTTGCCACCCGTGCCCATGTGACACAGCAGGCTCACAGCATGGTGACCAGTTTGAAGCTTCCCACCTCCGTGGTGGGGACGACACTGATGAAGGTTTTATAAAGGACTGCTCCTTTGGGCAGCTGGCAGATCACATCCCTGCTCTCGCTGCTGCGGGGCGGGGGCACATAGACCTCTTTGGTGTATCTCACAATCCCATCCTCCAGGGCATACAGAGTCTTGTTACGGCCCATCCCCACCTGGGAGAGGAGGAGGAGTGTTAGAAAGGGGAGGCTGGAGGTCCACAGCTAAAGCAGGTCTGATCATTGGTCTGCTTCCTTGGGTATCCCGGCTTCAACAGCATCTGTTGCTTTATATTTGAAAATAAAACCACACAACTTGTTTCCAGCAAGCAGTCTGCAATGGTGCTCGCTATGAGACACGAGACACCCACTCCACCCTGCAGCACAAGTGCCAGTCATGTCACAGGAGTGTTTTGGGATATCCACAGCTTGCAGACCTTCCCTGAGTCCCATGGACACAGGTGTGGCTCTGAGCAGGCTCTGTGACTAATACCAGCTCATAAAACCCAGTGTCAGGATATACAGAACATAGGGATGAGCTTTAAGAATGAAACTGAAAGAGGGGAGGCAGTGAATATGAGACTCTGTGGGGAGGCTGCTGTTCTGTGAGAAAGGAGAGAAAGAAAAGGCCTTACATGAGCACCAGGATGCCACCGGATCAACCGCTGTGTAGCTAAAATGTTTCCTGCACGGACAAACGCACCTGCAACAGAGTGACACAGTCAGACCGCAGAGAAACAGCTCCCCAGAGCCCTGGCAGAACACAAATGATTCCAGGACTTACAAATCCCACTTTCTGTAGGCATTTTCTAAGGAAAAATTACTTCAAATGCTAAAAGCATCTAAACAGAAATGCTGTTAGCAGGAAATAAAAGGGCAATTTGCTAGACCACGGCAAAAAGTCAAGTCTCTGAAAAGATTGCTTCTAGGGTACAAGGTATTTTCTGGCTGCTGAAGGCATTTGTTTTATTACATTTACATTGATAGGTTTCCATCAGCAAAGCTGATAATTATTAAGCACTCAGCTGCAAGAATCTGTACTTTGGCTTCAGCTAAGCCTCATAATTCTCTCCTTTGTAAACACTGGAAATGCTCAGTTTTTCCACCCAGCGTGGGGGGAAAGTGCAGTGCAGTTATGAGGTGTCCCACAGCGTTCCCTCCTCCCGGGCTCTCCGGAGAGGCAAAGTTAGAACCAAAGTACATTTTCTGTAGGCAATTTTGGCTGGCGGCCGGCGGGCTCGTGGAGGGGGAGCTGACTCACCCTGCCCTCCCACCAGCGACCCTTGATCACGAGGTTTCACTGATCCTCCCCTTCCCTTTCTCCTGGAAAAGCGCCCTGCCCACCTCCTCCTGCGACACTCAACCACCGACACGTGCCAGGGGAGAGAAGCTGTGAAGAACCCAGTGAAATGCAAATAAGATACTCAGACCTACCTTCGACTTTTTTGAAGCCATAGCGTTTCCCAGGGCTGCGGCCACCTAGGTTTTTTGAGCTGCCCCCACTTTTCTTAGAAGCCCATCTGACAGCAACCAGGCTTGTCTGGGGAGCGGTTAGAACTAGGTTTGGAGAAAGAACAACAAAACATCAGCTGGAAAAAGTATTACACGTAATTTCTTTTGTGAAATGGAAAGGATATCAGTTAAGACAGGCTTTAAAACTAAAGGCAAAAGAAAGCCCTGGAGAAGAAAACACAAGTATTTCTAATTTCTATAAATTAGACTACAATGGCCTAAGTTCCCTGAAAAGAAGGCACATCTCAAGTGCTGCTGCTGCCCAGGTAAGAATAAAACTCTCAGCAACGATGTTAAAGGATGTGAAGAAATTCATGTTTCCGTCTTGCAAAGATGTAATCAGGTGTCAGCAGTTGCTGTGGGTTGCTCTTACAGTGCTTTGAGAAAAGATGACTTGTGATCTGTTTCAGTTTCCCCTTTGACCAAATGGCATTTACTCACACAGTTACTTTCTGAAATCTCACAAATGAGCAGACTCCAGGTCTGGACAACACATAAGCATCTATCACCAGCCAGGAGCAGACTGAGGAGTGTCCAGCAGGAGCATAAAGGCTGCACTTGGTGATATTGGAGGTCTTTTCCAACCTTAATGATTCTGTGATTCTATAATTAATGCCTCTAAGGATTATCCTAGGAGTGGCAATAAGGCAATTCTTCCCCGTGAGGGTGAGCACAGGGTGCCCAGAGAAGCTGTGGCTGTCCCATCCCTGGAAGGGTCCAAGGCCGGACTGGACGGAGCTTGGAGCACCCTGGGATAGTGGAAGGTGTCCCTGCCCATGGCACGGGGTTGGAACGAGATGATCTTTAAGGTCGTTTTCCACCCAAACCTGTCCATAATTCTATGAAATATCGTTGAGAAAACGGTAATTGCTCTACAAAACCCCATTAATTTCAGGAGATGACCTATTAAGTAAATAAAGCCTTCAAGACTTGAAAAACTACAGGAAATTAGGTAAAAATAAACTATAGTTTTATATACACAAACCCGCCCACTTCACCATAGCTCCACCTCAGCTCCAGGCAAAGGCGAAAGCCTCGGCCGGCCCCGCGCTACCAGCGGAGACGTCTCCCCAGGGCCGCGACATCCCGCGGAGTGACCTTCCCTGGGGCAATTCCTCCCGAGCTCATCCCTTCCGCCCCAGGGCCAGACCGCTGCTGCCCACCCCTCACTCACAGAGCCGCCCCAGGGCCAGACCGCCGCTGCCCACCCCTCACTCACAGAGCCGCCCGAGCGCCGCCATCTTGATGGCGCCGCTTCCTCTTCCCGTGGGGAGGGCGGTGCGCGCGCGGGGTGGGCGGCGATTGGTCCGAAGGCGTGCGACCGCGAGCGCTCGGGCCAATCGCCGCCCACCGCACGCGCCTCCCGGCCAACCAGCGGCCGGCGCGGGCTTTCCCCTCCGGCGGGCGCGGGGGGGCCTCCCGNCGGGCGGGATGGCGGAGAGCGGGTCGGGCTCTGAGAGCAGCGATGAGGAGAACCTGCCCTCCCTGGCCTTCCTGCTGCGGCCGTCCCCACGCCCCGGCGAGCCGAGCCGCCCGCGGTCCCCAACTCCCGATCCTGAAGCGGCAGGGGTTGTCGAGATGATGAGCGGCGAGAGCGAAGAGGTGGATGAGGAGGTGATGGAGGCCGTCCCTTTGCACGAGAGGGTCAAGATGAGGGTGGGAGCGGAGCCTGGGCCTTGCCAGCTGGGCGGTGGGGATACAGGAGAGGCCGCTGGACTTTGTGCTGCTGATGACCCGATGGCTGCTGGCAGCGGAGAGCTGCGGGAAGACCCGGCGCCGTTTGGAGAAGTGGCTTGTGACAGTGAGATTGGTACACGCGGTGCTGAGAGCCCCTCCTTGTGCTCGCTGCCAGTCGACTCAGACAGGCCTAGTAGCCCCCCACTAAACAGAGAGAGGCCAGAAACATCCCTCCCTCTCAAGAAGCGACAATATAGTCAGAAGGAAAGGGAGGCAATCTGCCAGAATGCGTGGCAGAGGAGGAAGGAGCAAGAAGCAAAGAGGAGGCAGCAGGAGGAGGAGAAAGAGAGGAAGAGAGCGATTGCCAAGATGCTGAAAGCTCAGCGGCCAGGAGAGTGCCAGAAATACATAACAGTGGTGCTAGATCCAGGTAGTTGTCCTCAAAGCCTGCACCTGCCTTGCATTGACTGTTGTCTCTTTTCTGACCCATGCATCGATTTCAGTCATCTTACAGGTAGAAGGTGGTGAGCAGATCCATATAGCTTTGCAGGCTGCTAATTACTGCTGTGTGTTTGAGAATCACGCTGTTCCCTGCAGCATCACCTGGAGGAGAAAGAAAGTGTTGTCTCAGGTATGTGAGCAAAATCTTGATATTCTTGCCCTTTTCTTCGTGTGTTATTTGCACTCGTTAGTAATTTTATTTAGCAACCCAAGTAAATACCCTCTAATCTCCCTGCTCAGAGAGCTCTGAGTGGGATTCTGAGTGAATTCTAAACAGACTGTTGGCCTGTTTGTTTTCATATCTGAACAGATGGGAGAAGGGGATGAATGGACAGAAGAACCAAATGTCCTGGTTCTGCTTGGCTTGGAGGAGTTTTTGTCCATGGCTTACAGATACAAACAAGTGAGAATCTTTATTACTTCTCTGCTCCTGACCATGTCTTGATGCAAAACTGCTGTTTTGTCACCCCTCTTAGTGGCAGGAAGGTTTTGGTGTGGGATGAAACCTTAGGTGTGGGAAGAATGCAGGGTTTCAGTAAAACAGAAATCTGGGATTAGAAGCCAATAATGGATCAAAACCACTGGGTTGTATAATGTAAAGTTCTGACAAGCTTTCTTGCCTAGTGAAAGCTTTTCACACATTCCCCAAGAGGAATTGTTACATCAAGTAGGATTTTTAAAAATTTCTTTCTGCTATAACTTTACATGTGATCAATATTGCCTGCTTGCCCTGAAGAGCAAGTGTGAACGGCCCTACAACCAGAGCCACAGTTTGCTGTGCTTTTGTGTGTACCTCAAAATGGTTTAAAACTCCTTTTTTTTTGCCATTCTCCTTTGTAGAACACTGATGCCTGTGCAGAAGGGCAGAAGGGGACCCTGCAGAGCTTCGTAGCTCATGTGATGGAGAAAATGCCTGGGAGAATTCTGGCTCTGGCAGTAGCTGGAGTAGAAAATTATTTCAGGTCAGACTTTTTTCCCTCCAAACATTTCTATGTTTTCTCTGGCCTTGAAAAATGCCATAGATGTTTACAGTAACTCCTTCTAGCAAAGACTGGAGTATGAGGTATTCCCAGAACTGCTCCACCATTTGTTATACAGAAACAGAAGCAAAGGTCCATCCACACTGTCACCCCAGTTGTACTTTACTCTTTTTAGGTCCCTCCCAGTTCAGCCAAAACAAAGACTGCGACAGACAGCAGCGAGGGGGAATCAAGAGAAACGGGGAGAACAGAGGAAAAAGGAAGTTAAGGATTCTGGCTTGGAGTTAACCAGAATGGATGTGGAAGAAGTGAGTGCCTTTAAAGCAGACATGCAGCCTTCATCTGTTGCCTGTCAGTGTTTGAACATTTGACCCAGTCACATGCAGCCTTCATTACTCCATCTGTCTGTGGACAGAGCTCTTTGGGGTCAGCCCCCCACTGCTCAGTCAGTACCTGTTCCCACACAGACTGATGTGTCTTGCTCACCTGGATTCTGATGTCAGTCTCAGCACCTCTTGCCCTTCATGGTCTGTTGGGAAAAGCCCACTGGTGGTGGCCTGTGCATAACAAGAACCTGCCATGGAGGAGCTGTCCAGCTCAGAGGACACTGAACTGATATTAACTGTCAGGTCACAGACTGCCCCTAAATACTTGAGTGCCTTAAATTAACTGTTCCCTAAATGGGGAGGGAGTGAATGTTCTTCTCCTACAGCGAGATGTTTGTGACCCTTTTCTGCTTCAGACAAAAGTGGGGTTTGATGCAACAAGACTGATTGTGCCCTTTGTTGTTTCCAATGGTGATACAGGCCCTGGTGGATCTGCAGCTGAGCACACAAGTCCAAGTCAGCATTTTTGAGAGCAACGAGGAGCTTGGGGAATATGTCACTATGTTCACAAAAGCTGTGGCTGAGGCACCGTACAAGTGAGTAAGCAGAGGAACTTTGGTACTGCCTTTGGAGAGGCTGCACTTGAGATTACTGGGAGGGAATAGCAGGTACAACACAGAATATAATGGTTTTTAAAGGAGCAGGTGACAGAGCAACTGCTTATGCAGCTCCTTCTGTATAAGACTTGTTCTTGAAAATGATGTCCTGCCCACAGAGGGGTGAGGACAGACTCTGTTTTCATAGTCACAGACTGGTTTGGATGGGAAGGGATCTTAAAGATCATCTAATCCAACCCCCTGCCGTGGGCAGGGACACCTTCCACTAGACCAGGTTGCTCAGAGCTCCATCCAACCTGTCCCTGAACACTTCCAGGGATGGGCAGCTTCTCTGGGCAATTTGTTGTGGTGTCTCACCACCTTCAGGTTTCACACTGGAGCCTTGACACCTTTTGAAGCTCTTGTTCTCAGTCAGATTTTTGGAGTGGGAAGGGAATGCAAATAGGTTTGGGCTCTTACAGTGCCAGCTTCGTTAGTGTGTAATCAAGAGACGTGCCTGAGAATGAACCACTTGGCTCTCTCCTTTGATAAGGGAGGACAGCAGTGTGTTACACAGTGATAGCTAAGAAAGCCATCTTGTGCAGTCTCACACAATCCTGGCACTCCTGTCACAGCAGCTGCTGGATTTTCCACGTCAGCCATGAGAAGAGACGAGATGTCATTAAAAATGACATCTAGAAGTGTTTTATTATGGTTGACAGCCAGAAGGTGAATTCTTGTTTACCACTTTGTCTGCATGTTGGCTTGTGTCAGGATTGCTGCTGAGTACAGGATTGTTTCTTTTTCAGTAGCAATCTGGGGCTTAAAGAAATGGGTAATGAATGTAATGAAAACAGGGTCAGACTGTTCACGTTTCCTTTTATGCCAGTGGTGTCTCTGACAGCTCAAGTGAGGGATGGTGCTGTGGCTCTGTGACAACAGATGGCAGGGACAGGATTTTCTTCACAGCCTCATTGTCTCATTTGCTTCCTCATTCCTTGTTCTCCCCAGGCGAGAGCGAGAGAACACAGGGTTCTCTTTCTACTTGGAGAAGGGCAGTGGTGGAGCAGTGAAGGTGGATCCTTCTGGAAAGGGTCTCTTGAAAGTTTGGAAGAGGCAGATACAGCAGTTTAACCGTGTCAGTGCTGAGATGGCTGAGGCTATCGTGTCTGCCTACCCTTCTCCTCAGCTTCTGATCCAGGTGAGGATGCCTCAGGAATACCCAGCACTGTAGCAGCCAGCTCATGTAAGGAGTGGAAGAAGTAATTTAATCGGTATTAAATTAGACATGGTGATTCTGTATGAGCAGTTCAGTAAGTTAGTGAAGGAACTGATTCATTGGCATCCCCTGTTCTGGCTTCCCCCTGAGGGAGCAGCTTTGGTTCCTCTCTCCAAATTCTCAGATGGGGCCTGGGCAGAGACCGGGTGAAAAATGAGCGGACATTGAAGGGTGGAGCAGCCGCAGGCTCATAGCTTTGATCGGCTTTGGTAAACAATGGATGCAAATGGGTGATCCCATTGTTCCTTTGTGTTGCTTCTAGGCCTATGCCAGGTGCTCCTCGGAGCAGGAGCGGGAGAACATGCTGGCCAATATCGCTGTGCTCCGTGGGGAGGGGGTGACAGCCACCTCCCGGCGCGTGGGGCCGGAGCTGTCCCGCCGCATCTATCTGCAGATGACTTCCCACGATCCCGACCTCTGCCTGGATTTCACGGGGTAGCTCCAGGGAATAAGGGTTTTGCTGTTTGTCCAGTTGAAGCCTTCAGGTTTGGATTTCACTGGGTAGCTCCAGGGAATAAGGGTTTTACTGTTTGTCTGGTCAAGTGTTCAGTTTTCTTCTGTGAAGAAGTGTTTAGATAACACTCAGTGATCCTCGTTTAAGGAGTTAAAGCCCATTTAGAGTTTATTGTAGCAGGAAAAACATTGGATCAAGTTGCTGAATAGCAGGAGTTTACACAAGAAAGATGATGAGTTGCACACAGCTTGAAGTACTGATGTTTTATTTGTCTTTCTAAGAAATAAATAATTTTGAAGAATTATCTTTTGCTTCTTAACGTGTTGTCTTGAATATAGACAGGTATGTCCTCTGTTGAAAGGAGTATTTCCTGCTGCTCTCCTGATGCTTCTTCCTCCTTTGGGACAAATCCTGATGCTAGAGCAACATGGTGCTGCTCCCCCAGCACCTGCTCCAGCGAGGTGAAAGAACTTTACCTCACCAAACAGCCTCTCTGTGTTCTGCTGTGGCAGATGGGAAGATGAGTAAGACTAATTTTCAGATATAAATTTAGAGTGCCCTGATTCAGTCTCCAGACAGCTTAATCTAGAGAGGGTCTTGAAATCTGATTATATTCACTGGAATTATGAGGTCTAAACAGTTGGCAGAAAAAGCTTCCTTTTAATTAGATTGGGGACCACGGCCTGTCCGTGCAGCCATCAGCACTTGTGTGCACACAAGGACAGTTGAGGGCTTTTGTCACAGCAGCACTTACTGAGATGAGTGCTGAGAGAATTAAACTGCATCCCACGTGTGGAACTTAACTCTTTGCAACCCTGCTGCCTCCAATGGAAAATTCCCCACCTGCCCTACTTGCTCCAGGCATCCAGCAGTGCTGTGCTGACCTGAACCCATAAATTGTATTAGCCTGGCATTTGCCAACCTATGCAACACTTGCCTGGGTGCTGGCAGGAAGGGCTGCATGGAGGAAATGTTGCTTTGGATGTTGTTTGTTGTTTTCCTGAATATTTCTGGATAGGGACCAAGGATTTTTTAAAGAATGGGATGAGTTAGATATCAAAAGCAAAGCTTAAAGCTGATTGAAGGAAGCTTTGAAAACATACGCCCTGCTAAGGCAGAGACAGCCCTTCCTTCCTTTTATCTGATACTTGTGCTGCCTCTCTCTCCTGTGTGATACTCAGGGAACCACAATCTTATCATCAGGTTACAGAAAGGTGAAGATTTCCTGCTGTGATAGTGACCTTGGTGTGAACCACTGTGGATGATTTCCCCATGGCACTGCTCTTGGCAGCAGTAATCCCAGGTATGAGCAGAGGGAGCAATTCTGGAGACAGTGTAGGATGTCTCAGTGGACTCTGTAGCACAGACATTCTCTGAAACCTGCACTTAACTTCATTTCAGTACTCACAAAGCTCTTAAGGGTAAGAAAAACTTCTATTTGTTTGGGGGTTTTTTAAAGGAAAATTTAAAATTAATTAATTTAAAATAATTTCTAAGGGAATTATAAATAATTCACAGGCCTTTGCAGAGGCCAGTTTTTGTCTTGAGGTGCAAACCACCAAACCTCACAGCCTTTCCCCAGCCCCAAGGCTTCCCCTTTCCTGCCAGTGGTGCTCCCACAGTGCCACCCAGTGCTGCCTCTGCGGCTGCAGCAGGCAGGAATTGTTCCCACACATACCCAGAAATCATTTGTGGCTGCTCCTAAAAGACCTAATTAAAATTAAAACCGCGTTAACAACATAAACATCCAGTTCACACAAATGGCTGTGAAAACCGTTGTATTGAAAATTTTCAGCTCCTTTCAATAGCACATCAGCCTCTTCACTCCAACATAGGGATGCACAGCCATCCTACACGCCTGTAATTGGTCCTGCAGTGGGCCTGAGCGTATTATTCCCATACAGCCATACCACCGATTTTAGCACAAACAGACATGAGAGCAAGGAATGGATATGTATTAAAAACCTTCCACCTCCAGCACAGAGCTACAGCTACCCAGGTGACACGAGGGCTGCTTGTTCCCACTCCTATAGACTGGCTGCTTCCTGTACCTCACAATTCCTGGTGGACACCACTCAGAGGCAAGAAGTGGTAACAAGTTTAGGTTAACGTGCACAAATAATGGGAGTTACAGGCCAACTGTGAAACATGCACAACAAAGATGGTTTGAACAATAGCTCTGCTCTCTGGAGTGGACCAGCAAACCAATGCTGCCTGGTTCAAAGCAGTTTCATCAGAACACAATTCCATAGGAATTCTGGCTGCGTAGATGGTGGAAGGAGATGCTGACGAAGCAATGCCCGTCCAGGACAATCACTGCTGCGAGTTGTGCTGTAGCAAGTTTTGCAGGGTTTTGTGGTTCTGCAGAGCAGCCACCACGTCCTCGTAGAGGGTGTTCACGCTGACACACAGAGGTTGACGCTGCAGCTCTGTCAGCTTGCAGGCAGCCAGGGTACAGAGGATGCAGAACAGCACAAAGAGCAGGACCCTCAGCACCGACCGTGACCACGAGGGCTTGTGCCGGGGGGCCTGAGCGGGGCGGGAGCTGGAGGCCGGCTCTGTAGTGAGAACATGAGTGGGAGGAATTAATCAAATCTCTAACAGTCCATGCTCACAAACAAACTGTTCAGGTAAGATGCTTAAGCCTCTGCTGCAGTTGGCTTCTGTTGTGAATTTTCATCACTTAGCTCTGATAAATAAGCAGATGTGAAGGATTTAACTCTTTAGGATGAAAAGTTTTCAATGTACTTTCATGATCTGTAGTGAAGAGGCTGCAAAGCACCTCTGTGTTCCACATGATCTGATTGTGCAAATGTAGTTCAGTACACTTAAGAAGAAATGAGTGGAGGAAAGTTCTCACTAGGAACAGCTGCAGAACTTCCTGGCTTGTGTAGCTCCACAGTTTATGGGAACACAGGCAAAGGGGAAAAGGGCACAGCAGCAGAAGTCATCAGAACTCCTACAGGTTTCCCCCTACCCACCCCTACCATCTCCCAGCACCTGGGCAGCATGACAGCAATTCTGGCAGCATCAAAATCTGAAGAAGATGCAATCTGACACAATCCCACCCAAAATGGATACTACTTACTTCGGGTGTGCACTGTTTCTTTTTTAGTTTTCTTTTCCATCTCCTGTTTTGCCGCTTTCTGAGCATCGTACTCGCGCCTTCTGCGCTCCTTCTCCTCGGCCTTCTCTCGCTTCCGCACTTCCCTCTCCTGAGCCTCCTTCGCCCTCTGCTCTGCTTCACGCTTCTTCTCCATTTCTGGGGATCAACAGCAAGTTTTCCCCTTTTATGTAAAGGGTTGTCATTGCCATTTTCCTTATTACCTCCTTATCTGATCCAGTTGGAACGAGGAAACCAGTTGAACAACTATCCTCTTTTTTATGATTTTATTTAGTATGACATACCTTGCATTTTGCTCCCTCGGAATGAGACTTCCCTTACAAAAAATCCTGTACTTTTCTGTCATATTTTTATAGGTAACCTATAGCACATTCCATCTAGAGATCTATTATTCAGGCAAGAAATCACATAGTTACCCCTTATCTTTCTCCCTCTAGCCCTTCTATCCTACTACTCCCTGAGTCCTCAGGATTTGGATGGCTACAAGCATATGTCAGATGTCAATTTGCTAGATGGTGATCAGAACGTTTGGGTGTGTTAGAGAGACCAAGAGCAGTCCTCAGCAGAGAGCATGTGGGGGCTCTTTGTGCCTACCTCGCTCTGCCTGGAGCTTCCGTTGCCGTTGTCGATCCTGCTCGGACTGGATGGCTTTCATGTGCTGCAGCACCTTCAAGGGCCAAGAAAACAACATCAGGGCTGTGCAGAAGGCTCGTGGCACAGTCAGTTCAGAACAGAACAGCTGGAGTGTGGCTGAGCACAGTCAGCTGGGGCTGACCTCCAGCCTTGACCTACCCCTACAGCTACAGCTCTGAAGAGGAAGAGCTCACACCTTCCTGTGTGAGTGCCACTAAGAAACAGACCTTCCCATTAAAAACAAATGGCAAGCTGGTGCTTGCTGATACAGAGGATCACAGAACATTTCTACTTATATGAGTCTATAGTTTGCCAGAACTTCTCCAGAGATTTTTGTACTATCAGCACAGGCATGGATTATTCCCTGATTATGCCTCCACTTTCTTGGCATCCAGTATTTAATCCTCTCTTAGCTCCACTAATGGAGGAGAATCCTCCTCAGCCAGGTGTTTACTCTCCACAGGCACAGCAGCAGAGTCAGTGCAGTGGCCCTGCACCTTGCTGCCTAAAGAAACTTCAGAATGCTGCAGCAGCTGCCCAGCTTGCTAAGCAAGCAGATGAAGAATCACTGGCAAAGCCACGAAAGGAAAAAAAAGAGAATAAAAGCAGATTCCTTACCTTGACAGCAGCCTGCTTACACTGCTTCTCATCCAGACAGTCTCCTGCCACTTTAGCCAGGACAGGATCCAGGGGATTGTTCTTCAGATCCAGCCACTTCAGGTTCTGCAGAGAGGCACGACAAAGGGGAGACTGTAAGAGCACAGCAGCCTTGGAATTATTTAAGAAATCCAAAGCAGAAGCAAAGGACTGCTTAGTTTTCACATTAATGAAACAGGTACAGAAGATGTTTTCAATAGATTGAGAGGATTTTCACCGAGCTGTGGTGCAGAGCCAGCTGAATTTTGGAATGGGTAGTCAGCAGGATGGATGCTTTACCAGACAAATCAACTTGAGAAGGATCACAAGACCCTGGGCTGCATCCCAAAGCTTTACGTAAGTGCCCAGCAAACAGTTTTACCTTGAGCTGTGCAAAGCTGACTGGCAGGGTGACCAAACGGTTGCTCAGAAGGTCCAGGTGCTGCAGATTGACCAGGCGGCCAAAGTCCAAGGGCAGCTGTTGAAGCTGATTTTTACTCAAATCCAGTTTCACCAGATGCATCAAACTGCAGAAGTCTGACTAAAACCCAAACAAACAAAACCCAGAGAAAGCTGGTCAGCATCTTCATGGAAGAAGCTCAGAGGGAAGTACGTGGAGACAGCCTGCACCTCTCATCAGCCACATCCTTAACTCACTACAGGACTACAGTGGAGGAAAATCGCTCTCCTCCTCTGCCTCAGAAGATGGGGGTGGGACACAGTGGGACAGGTAAGACTGACAAGGTGATGAATGGCAATATGACAGAAGCAAACCAGAGTCTCCACTGCTGAAAAAACTCCTCTGTATTCACCCGGGGATGCTCTGGCAGGAACATACTGCAACCTTCATGCAGTGCAACCCTTTACTCTCTCCTGCCTCAGCCAAAGCCACTGCCAGCACCGACCCGTCACTGACAACGGAGTCATTCAGCCAGGCCAGGGCCGAGAAGGTGCCAGTTCCACAGCTCCTGGTGAGCTTCCACTGAAGCACCAGCTGTCCTTCCAAATATTTCCCAGCAGACCCATCCCCACGGAGGCTCTTTAGCACCTTACCGGCAAGGAAATAAGCTTGTTACAGGACAAATCCAAGATAGTAGCTTTTGGAAGAGCGGCCTGAAAGAGAATAAAGCACTGAATGAACATGGAGGTTCCTCCGAGCCCTTCTGACACCTGCTGGTTCTGCTTCGGCCTCTGCGGCTTCTCCCGCGTCAGTCTGTCCATCCTCCGCGGCGGCTCCGAGGTCACGTCATCCCCGGATCCACCTCTGGGTCCAAAGGCGGTTCTTATCCCAGGTTAGCAGTGAGCAGCGGCCGCCGGGCCCGCGGGACACAGAACCCCGCTGCTTTAAATAACTGCGGGCCAGGTCACAACCCCCCCAGCACATCTGGCTCCCCTACGCTGCCCCTTCCCGCGGACCGGGCCGGGGGGACTCACCAACTCCCGCACCGGCACCTCGTTCAGGTCACAGAGGCTCAGGTCCAGCTCGTTCCCGTCCAGCTTGTCCTTCAGGCTCAGCCCCTTCCCACCGCCCCGCGACATGGCTCCGCCGGCGGCCGCCCCCGGGGGATGCGGCTCGGCTCGGAGCGGC
>VZRZ01002329.1:1929897-1968243 GCA_013398175.1 Climacteris rufus | reverse complement strand
GAAGAGGTGCAAGTTATAGAGGACAGGGGGCTGTGGATGGGGAGGAATGGGGGCTGTTAGGGATGGGTAGCTACAGAGGACAGGGGGCTATGGATGGGGAGGAATGGGGGTTATAGGAGGTGGAGGCCTGTGGGGACTGGCGATGGAGTCTGTGGGGCACAGAGGCTGCAGACCATATGTGATAGGTACAGGGTCTCTAGGGCAGCTGTAGAGCCATGTGGGTGTCCAGCCAAGCTAGTGGCTGCATGCAAGCAGGACATGTTCATCTGGCTGTGTGTAACTGTCCCTTGGCTCCCCTGAAACCCATCCTAAGTGGCAGAAGGCAGGCTGCATCCCGTGGATCTGCTCCCCGTGAGCATGGGAGGGGGCCAGGGGCAGAGACGAGCCCTGCAGAGTGTGTGGAGGGATGTGAACACATGGCAAGGGCTGCACTTTGTGCAGCAGCTCCATCCTGATTGCAGCAACGTGAAATGTGTCAAATGGCTTCCCCAGCCTCCTCCAGGGCTCTGACTTGCAGGCAGTGCCCCTGTTCCCCTGAGGTCCTGCAGACCCCCAGAGTGCTGGGGGACACAGCATGTCCAGGGCACCAAGGAGCTCTGGGGCTTGGGGGAGTCAGGCCAGTTCTTTGCCTTGAGTTTCTTCAGTGCTGCCTCTTGGAGCAAGTTCATGTGTAAAAACAGCAATGGGAAGGTACCTGGCTTTGTGAATGTCTCTGAAGGATTAGCTGGTAATGCAGCGTTTAATACATGCTGGGGTGAATGACTTCCAGTGAGCAATTCCCCAAGAACCAGTTCCTTGTTTTTCACAGACAGGGTTCAGGTGTTTCTTTTCAGCTGGTTTGACATTAGGAGTGAGGTGGTTGGAGCCACTTCACCATAGGTATGCCAAGACTGCCTTCTCAAAATCTGTTCTTAGGAAATAGGATCAAAAGGGAAGCATGACAGAGAGTTACTACAGTTCACTCCAGCCCAGAACTGAAACTGAGGGACAGGAACACAAAGTCCTTGAAGAAAAAAGATCATGTGTTCAGGAAGTAAACTCTTTCTAGTAATGTTATAAAAAAAAAGTTTATTAAATTCTGCTGCTAGGCTTATTTATCCTTTCAGCAAGAAGAGTGCAGAGGGTAGAGAGAGACAGTGGAAAACATAACCAGAAAGTTTCTGCAGGAGGAGTCTGAAAACCCTGGGAACTTGATCTCTCCTTAAACCTAAACAAACAAGAAGAAAAGTAATAAGAACCCAGTTAACTCTTTAGTCAACAGACTAAATAAGAGGTAAGGACAGAGCAGGACTAACTTTCACCACCCTTTTGTTGCAGTTATATTACACAAAAGACCCAAAAGCTCTTGCTTTGGGGGGAGAAGCTTTTGGTAGATGTCCATGGGCAAAGGAGCTGCAGAGGAGTCTGTGAACTCTCTGAGTTTGAACTCTGTAGTCAGTAGTGGCCAAGCCCTGGGAGGGCAGGGCTTCTCCCATAGGTGCAGAGGTGATCACAGGACAGGTCAATGTCCCTCACACTGCAAAGGGGACAGGAGGTTACACCAACGTCTCTACCTTGTGTTCCTCTCTCATCCCTTTGGATAATTTCTGTAGAGACTGGTAAAGAGTTAAAGGTGAAAGCAGAGCTGGTTATCTTGTATCACCAACTCCTGTTGATTGGGGCTATTCAGGGAAAAATACAAACAGCTCCTATGATTAGTCCAGAGTGCGTTCTTCAGTCTGATCATTTCTGCTTGCTGTCTTCTCTGGGATTGCAGGCTGCTCTCCTGCCTTTTTCAGGGAAGAGGGGGGGCATGCATTTCCCCAGGGTCTCTGATGTCTGATTCAGCTGTTCTGCTGAATTCCAGGATTTTGGAGTTTTGTGGGAACAGTCTGTGGATGTGTCTGGCTCATTTGCAGGCTGTCTTGCTGCTGAAACGTGCTGCTAACAAAAGGCATGTGCTCTCCAAAAGCCGTGTTTTACCGTCTGTGCTGACATCCAAGAGCAAGCAGAGTTTTGTTTGCTCTCCTGCGGCTGAGTGAGGGAACTGAACGCTGGTGTAATATCAGACCATTGGTCTTGTTTTATCTCCTGCGGCACCAGATGCTTTGTAGGAAGAGGTGAAGGGTGAATTACTTGTTTTCTGTAACAAAGATGAACACAGAGATTATTTCTAAATCCTTTGGATCCTTTCTTTGGAAAGGTCTCTTGGTACATTCTCTCAGATCAGATACATCCACTTGCTGCTGGCTGTAGGCAGGAGGGAGACCAGCCCTGTGTGATTTCCAGCATGATGCTGCTGATAACAAACATATCTTGTATCTGCCTCCTTCATTCCATTGCTGACCCCCAGTGCTTCCAACAGCCTGCTGTGTTTTATCTCACACCTTTCATTCCTGGCACGGTTGAAGAGAAGTGATACAGAAATGCTGAAGCGCATGTGAGTGTCAGACCAGAATTTGGGGAGCTCAGACTCGATGGCAGCTGTGAATTTTGCTTTAATGCATTTGAAGAAATGATGTGAGTTAGTGCTTTGAGAGGAGTCAGTGACTCTGGGTTATGAGCATGAGATATTTTAGCCTCTAATTTCAGTGCTGCTGATGCTTTCATTTGAAAATGTGAGTGCTTGGCACCTTTGAGAGCAAGCTCAGTTCATACTGAAAGCCAGCAGTATTTTGGAGCATGGGGCTTTATAATGATATCTTTTACTGCTCCTTGATGCACTTTCATCCTCATGTTTGGGGCTAGGGAGGAAGTCAGGTAATGAAGCCTGGAGCCTTGTGCTTTGGCTTTGGCTTTGTGCCTTCTTGCATTTAGTGTAAAAGTCTGGTTCTGAAAAGTCAGTGAAACCCTTTCAGGTCTGGAAAATATTGTGATAGCAAGCCCAGAGAGCCTGATCTGTGTAACACCAAGGCATGACACTGTAAGATATTCCCCATTTCATTGGCAATGCAGGGTTGTGCAAGGACCTCTTTGAAGGTTGACTGTGGAGAGCAGGCAACTATTTCAGCTGGTCACTTTGGACTCTGATTGAATTTTGCCAATCTGAATTTTGTAATATTTTCTCCCCTCTCCAATCTCTTTTGGGGATGGTCCCTTGTTGTTTATTTTTCAATCATGTCGTACAAGAATGTGTTGTCATTTGGCTCCTTAGGTAGTTTCCCCAGAGGAACTGTGCAGTCCATGAAATGTTTGTGTTTTGCTTGCTCCCACTCCAGCCCAGTGCTGAGCCTGCTTGGCTCCCAGTGCCCCCTGAGACGGTGCTGGGGGAAGAGCTCTTGTGTAACCAGGTCAGCAGCTGCTCCCTGCTTGTCCCGGCCATTCCTGGGCAGGGAATTTAGGGACTGGCCCTGCTGACACTGGAGATGACTTGGCTTGAGGGAAATGTGAGCGTGGCTGGCCCCATTAAACCTTTTAACAAACAGCCTGAGGGTTCCTCATCCGCCTTCCTGAGCAGCTCCCCTAGGACTGAGGACAGGCACTTCTCAGTCCAGCAGTGGCTTTTTCTTCTCTCCCAGGAGCATTCATCCTCCCCTTGGGTTAGGGAGAGTTTTCTCTTTTATTTTATGGAACCTATATTCATAAAGACTTTTTTTCTGCAGAGCTTTTTTAATCTCCTAGCTTATCTACATGCCTTGCTCAGGAGTTTTCACACAAGAAAAGGTAGTTTGGTTTAGCACTTGTCCTCCCTCTTCCTCGGGCAGCCCTACAGCCTTGATATGAGTTGCCCAAGAGCTCTGTGAGGAGGAATGTCTGAACAGAGCCCATGGGAGTTGCACAATCCTCCATCTGCCAAAAAAGCAGTGGGGGAAAGAGGGTCAGGTCATTCACTTGGCTCTCGGAGCAAAACTCCCGCTGAAGGTAAAAATCTAGTTGTTTGTTTTCTTAACACCAAATATAACTCCGCAGAAGAGGTAACTCCACGTGCAGGCTTGTTTCTTGTGGGCAGGAAAACAAATCTCTTGTGGTAAATAGCAGTGAATCTTCGCAGAATACTGATCCTGTAATGAATGGGAGTTTAGGCCGAGCTGTTTTTCCTCTTTTGGGCAGGGATTTCCCATCACACACTGATCTGCAAACACAGCCCCTAAGCTATGCACCCCATGAGTGTACCTGAGCCCTGTCCCTCCTGCTTGTCTCCTGAAGTGGGAATGGAGGAGCTGAGGTCGTGGAGGGAGACAGGGAGGAAGTGAGGAGGGACAGAGAAGGTGGGGGACTGCCTGGGGAGGGAAGGAATGTGGGAGGGCAGTGGCTGCTGGAGCAGAGAGAGGCTTACAGGAGATGGAGAGAGAAACCAGGGTAGGAACTGCAGCACTTGGATGGTCAGGACCTGCTGTTTAAGCAGAGATTGCTCCTTTTCCACTGATGATCAGACTTCAGTGAAAGCCTTAATGATTTAAAAAAATTTTTTCCCTATTGCCCTGACCACATCTTCTCATTGCTGACTCTCTCAACTCATTGTTCCTGCTCCAACTCTCATTGTTCCCTCTCCAGCTTGGCCTCCAGCACAGATGTCTCAGTGCTTCTTCCCTGCCCGGGGTTGCTCTGTTCTCATTCTCCCCTCCTGTCCTGAGTCTATAGCAGGGACCATCTCCTCCCTGCTGTGGTATTGCCTCTGCACTTCTCCCCCCTCATCTTGCTGGTAGCTCCTCATTTTACTGATGCTGTTGCAGTCCCATAAACTTTTTGCATTCCAGCTGTCAGAGATAGAACATGTACAGCTGCTTGCTGTTGTCTGCACAGACCATTCCTTTGCAGATGCCTCAGTTACGGCTCAACTTCTTCAAACTCTTCCAAACAGTTTTTATTCTCCAGGATTAGACTTTTCTGTGCTGATCATTTTGGAGACTGTTCTCTGACTTGAATTTTAATTTTAATTTTCTCAGTCATCTGCTCTTTTCCACCAGTTGGAGGAATTTATGTACAAGCTGGTTTGATTGTGTTACTTCCCAGCTATTTATACTTTTTAATGTTGCAGAAAGACAAAACCCAGTTGCCATCTCTCAGTTAACTGCAGAGCCTGTAGTCTGTCCAGATATTGAGACAAATCTGTGTAGTTTTCATGGCAGGTGAATGATGGTAGGACCAGGCTGTGCGTGGTCTGCAGGGCTGGTGCAGGCTCATTTTCCACCAGGGAGCAGGGTCCTGCTTCCCCATGGAGGGATGGAGGCTTTGCCTGTTCTCCCTGCTGGCGTGGGCACCTGGGTGGGTGCCCTGAGGGTACCATGGCTGTCCAGATGCCCTGTGCCACTGCACAAGCTTTCCAAGTCCTATTGGAGGTATTCCTGATCTTGGTCTGCAGAAGCAGCTGCCTGTGGTTCTCACTGGTGCAGGAATGTGTGTCAGGTATTCCTGATGCCGTGGGCAGGCTGATAATCCCTCCAAATGGGGAGAACTGCATTGACAGGTTACATTAAACAGCCTCTTCTCCTTCTCTTTCCCAGTGCCCTGCACACAAGGATGCCCTCCATGTCCCCCAGGGTGACCAACAGCTATGTCCAGGGGCCCTCAGACATTCCCCTTCTCGACAAAACCATGGGCCAGTGCCTGGAGGAGACCACGGAGCGCTTTCCCGAGCGTGAGGCCTTGGTCTTCTTCCGGGACGGGGTGCGGAAGACGTTTGCTCAGTTCAAACAGGAGGTGAGTGCCTGGTTTGCCCCTCAGCTGGGGGGATGACAGCAGCAGGAGTGATGGAGGAATGGAAAACAGTTTCATTGCTGAGCTCAGGGCCGAGGTGAGTTGCTCGTGGAGCTTCATCCCGGAGCAGAGGGAACAGCACGTTCCCAGCACGCACCAAGGGGCGTGTGCTGCCTTCATCCTCCTCAGAGCTTTGGGATGAAAGGGAGGAGGCAGCATATGCAAAATGCTTGTTGAATAGCCCACAATGAACGTTCATCCTCAAAAATTGTCATGCTTATTTGACGGGTTATGGGCTGAGTCATGGTGTTTTCTCTGCTGGAGTACACTCCACCTTCTGTGTTAGTCACTCTGACTACCAGAGGTCCTGAGTGTGGGGAAGATTTTTATCCAAGCACGAAGGCAATGGAGCAAAGTTGAGGACTAGGGCTCAATATCATTTGCACAGATGTGTGTGGGTCTATGCATGTGTGCATGTTGCATACAAATATTTGTTTATCTGTTTTTGGAATGGAGGGACAATATTTCAAGGCTAACTACCTGGAAAGCTCTTATTAAATGTATATGATCTTGAATAGGAAACAATTTTTTGGTGTTTTTTTTAGGTTTATTTTGATCACATCCATTCAGATAACAAGAGTAGCTGTCTTCACCCTGGTTTTAAGAAGTAGGTGGTAATTCAAAACTAAATCAGAGAATATCTATTTCTCAAATTCATATCTTCTACAAGAATTTATAAATTATTGAATGAATTTATAAATTAATTTGAGAATGTAGCAAAACTATAAAACCATTCCTGAATATCTCAGAGTATTTATACAAACATTTGTGCCCCTGGAACACACTTGCCATCTTGCAAAATAAAGTTGTTGTTAATATAGTGGCTGAATTTGAGTTAATGAATCACAGAATCATTAATGTTGGAAAAGACCTCTAAGACTGAGCCCAACCTTTGGCCAATCACCGCTCTGTCAAGTAGGTCAGAACACTGAGTGCCATGTCCAGTTGTTTCTTTAATGCCTCCAGAGATTAACTCCAACACCACCCTGGGAAGTCCTTGCCAATATTTAATAACCTTTTCAGTGATGAAATTAATCCAAGAAATTGTCCAACCTGACCCTCCCCTGGTGCAGCTTGAGGCGATTTCCTCTCATCCTGTCCCTTGATCTCTGGGAGCAGAGCCCGACCCCCCTGGCTGCCCCTCCTGCCAGGGAGCTGTGCAGAGACAGAAGGTCCCTCTGAGCCTCCTTTTCTCCAGGCTGAGCCCCCTCAGCTCCCTCAGCTGCTCCTCACAGGACTTAGGAGGACAGGAGCCTGAAACTGGTCAGAAATGCCTTGATAGAATTTTCTTCACTGAGTTCTTCTGGAAGGAAGTGGTATCTCAGAAGGGAGGCAGATCCAACAGTGTGGATGGGCCCAGCACATGGATAAGGCTTAGTCCTAAGAGGAGCTGGTGAGGAGCTAGGCAACAAACAGTCTTTGGGCAAGAAGTAACTTGCAACAACACAATTGCCTGTTTTGGTTTCCTTCCTGCTTTGCTGTATTGTTCCAGGCTTGTTATTTTTGTGCTTTCAGTCAACCTGCTGAGCAGGGGCTGGGCTGTGCTCCAGGCTCAGAAGCTGCTGCAGCCCTGGGCTGATGGACTGGGAGGTCCATGGGCTGATGGACTGTGCAGGGGAGGTACTTTCTCTCCCATTTCAGTTGCAAAGATGATGCTTTTTCTCCAGAAAGCAGTGCCTGGAGACAACCCCCCCACCACTGCATCCTGTATGTGATCCTCAGGCCCTTGTGTTGTATTTTCCAGGTGGACCAAGCAGCAGCCGGGCTTCTGGCTCTTGGCCTCAAGAAGGGAGACCGGCTGGGGATGTGGGGGCCCAATAAATACGAGTGGGTTCTCATGCAGTTTGCAACTGCCCAGGCAGGAATCATCCTGGTAAGGAGTTTGCTGTGTCTGGGTTTTTAGCAGGCTGTTGGGAAAGGAAATTGAGGCAAAGAAGCAATAGGAAATCCTGGACAATGAAGTTTGTTTGTCTCTTTTTTCCATGGTCCTACCATGTCATCTATAACTGAATCGAGTATTTAGGGGAGGTGTGTGCAGCTCTCTGCATCTTTGTCCTCCACTCTGTAGGGAAGCAGACTGCAGAGGGAGGAGAAGCAAAAAAGTGCTTGCAACAGCTGTTAATAGGAGGAGATGTGCTTTTGTCTACAGGACCATATTTCTGTGGGATGCTGCAGTCCTAACCAGTTACCAGCTCGTTAGATCCTTCCAAATGTATTGCTCCATGAAACAAATGCTCGCTTCAAAATCTAGTCCAGGCTGCATATCCCTAAAAGCCAATTTTCATTTGATAGCAGGAGCTGACATATTAACCAAAAGCCAACTTAATTAGGCAGTGCACCTTTAGTTAAGGTCAGTACCCCCTGCCTTCTGGTCTGTTTTCTTCATCCTGGTTCATTCCAGTGTCTGCAGGAACAGGGTGGAGGAGTGTGGCTCACTATGAACCTGGGGGTGAACTCAACTCCAGTGGCCAATACTGCTTGTGTGGAGAGCTGGGTAGGAGGTTTTATCATGGTTGTCCATCAAGAAACCTGACTTGCACAAGAGTTTTGATCTAGTTTAGAGGATTGAATATCTGCCTGGGAGACAGGAGGTCTGGTTTCTGTTCCTGAAACCGTTTTGACTGTGTGACCTCACATAAATCTCTTTTGCTATTGTTTTCTTTTGTACAAACACAGAATTCAGCTATTTTTTTTTCTGTGTGTGTGGAATGCCTGTGGTGTTGAGCTCTTAGTTCTGTGTTGGAGGAGAGGCTCTGAGTGTGGCTTATTCTTGGGAGAACTTTTCTGTTGGAATCTGTGTTAGGGGAAGGTTTTCAAGGCAAGGGTAACTCTGATCAAACTTCTTGTTTCTCCTTTTTCAGGTATCTGTGAATCCAGCCTACCAGGCTTCTGAGCTGGAGTTTGTGCTCAGGAAGGTTTGTATGGCACAAACTCTCTGTTAAAGGGGATGGTGGGGATGTGATGCAGTTGAGCTTCTTAAGATTTGGGTTTATGGGGAGAGCTGGCTGGAGAGCAGGGCTGATGGTGGATTTTGTGACCACGCTGCACTTCAGTGGTCACATTTCTTGCTGTCCCCTGTGGCTGCCACCCTGTCTGTTTGATGGAGACTCCTGCACCCTTCTCAGGCCTCTCTCTCTGTTAACAGCCAGGTACTGCCAGTATTACCCCAACCCAAGCATCCCTGTCAGCAATCATTTAGCAGGGAATGAGGGAGAAAATGCAGGACCAGATATCCCCTCCTCTTTGCCCCTCCTGCTCAGGGCAAAAATCACCATCTGGGATTTCAACCTTGAAAGCAGAATCTCAGAAATGACCAGCCTACCTTGGTTTCTCCTTGATTTCTCCTTCCCAGGTTTGTCTGAGGCCTGGCTGGCCTTGGATTTAAGCTGGTTTAAGTCCTAGGTATTGCCACTGTTTAACATCTCTCTGCTGTCTGATCTTGGCCACCTCAGCTACCCTCGTTATACCTGCCTGGGTTTGAGTTTGCAATATGCAGAACACTGATCAATTTAAATTGTTCAGGCTCCGTGGCTCAAATAATGAGGAATTCAGGTTATTAAACATTTGATGGCTAAAAATTAAGATTAAGCAGCCAATTTGCTCACTGGTTTGTTCAGCTGTAAATCAAAGGCTAATATTAAAAGAGAGGGAATGACTTCTGGCTCTTCTCAGCACCATCCAAGTTATTGTTTTACCTAGAAAGGGGATATTTTTTAGCAACTTTTCTCTTGTATTAATAACTCTGTAATTGGGTTGTTGGGCTGCAATTTGAATTCTGGTTTCATACTTCATTTAACCCTCTCAACAGTCCTGCTGGTCACTCCTGTTCTCGTGCATTGGGGTTGAACCCAGTGCTGCAGTGGAGCACCATCTCTTCCAGGGTGGATGTCCTTGGGCTTCTCTCACCTGCTGGAATGTGCAACTCAGTGCTTCCCTTTTTCCCCAGCAAGGCTTTTGTTTTCCTTTCCACCCCTCTGTGTCAGAGTCTCTTCTGATTTTCTCCTCTGGTGTGAATCTGGAGTGTCGATGGGGTAAGAGCAAAAATGTGCTTCAGCTCCACTGGGAGTTGCTCCTGCCTTGCCTTTCCAGGTTTGCCAGCATTCCCAGCTTTTCTATGCACCTTTGACACTGGGATCTCTGGAGTTCCTCACCACCCTAATGATTTGTTTGTGTTTATTTGCGTAACAAAATTCCTGAAGATTTTAGGGCTTTTCCAGTTGGATCCTGTCAGCCTGTGCAGTCCTGCTGTGGCTCCATCAGGTTCCCTCCCATTGGAATATATAGAAATATGTGTGGAATAACCATTCCTTGCATTCCTACTGTATTTACAGGGCTTTGTAAAAGCAAACTGATGAAAAGTTTTCATATTTTAGGTTCTTTGAAGACAAGCCTGCTGCCATTCAGGCTGAGACCAAGTGGGAGAGGCCCAACCAGACTCTTATCTCATATAGCATCAGCCCTGCAAGCTCCTCTCCCCAAATCTCTTTTTTAGAGCTGATTCAACCAGAATTATAGTCTGAAGAAATGATTAGTATAAAGTTACAGAGGCCCAAAACAGCCTCAGTCCCCTGGGTTCTGGGCAGCCTGTTCCAGAACACACAGCAAATGTTTATCTTCCTTTCTGACAAAGCCCAGAGGGTACTCACAAATAATTTATTGGCATAGCCTTGGTCTCCTTATTTCCCAGACTTTGGAAAAATAATGAGAACAGCTGAGTAAATCATTTATGTAAATAGTTTATTTGACACAGATGCATTTTTTTTGGAAGATGAAATAAGTTTGCAAATCTGGGTCAAATTCAGCAAATCTCCTCTGCTGAAACAGAAATGAAAATTCTTGGAGTAATTAAGGCCCTTTGTTTTGGGATTATGTAAATGTAGGAGTTGAATGACAAGTGTTTCAATTTTCAAAATAGCTACTGCTTTAGAAAAAGGTGGAAAAATCTTAGGAACAGAAACACCTCAAAAAAACAATCCACAACAAAATCTTGGCTTGACCTTTGAGACAGACTTTAGATTTCCTTGTTTTTCCAAAGTTCCTCAAAAATCCTCATTCCAGATCAATGTAATTTAATTTGTTTTAACTTTATTCATTTATTCATATTTTGAGAATGGGCTTTTTGTTAGTGTTGAGACTCATAATCTGAAAAATCAGCCTTGTGCTCACAATGAGGAGTGTTGATCCTGGGCAAAGAGGCAGCCTCAGGCTGCAGCTCTGTTTTCTTGCCCAGCAAAAATGAACCATCCTGTCCTGAATTCAGCACTGGGGAGGAGCAAAGCACTGACTGCATGGCTGGGTCCAGGCTCAGGGTGTTGGATTTGCAGTGGCAGCACCCTGCCCTGCCCTTGGAGGGGTTTAGGAATACACATCTGTAAGGTTCATTTGCTTTTGTCCTCGGTGGACCTGCCTGTGGTTCCTGTGTTGGTGGTGGCTGCTCTTTATCATATCCTGACCATCAACCCAATGTGACTTCTCATGAGTTTCTGTCTCCCTTCACAGGTTGGCTGTAAGGCACTGGTGTTCCCCACTCAATTTAAAACACAGAAATACTATGATATTCTAAAGCAATCATGTCCTGAGCTAGAAAAATCCAGTCCAGGGGGAATAAAGAGCAAAAGGTGAGTTAGGAACATCTGGTGTCTTTGCACTGACCTCACAGCCATGTCCTGCCTTGTGTCCCCTCAGCTGCACATCACAGGCTTTGCTGGAAGAAGGACCCACAGGGGGTCTCACCTGAAGAGAACAAGTTAGGCTGGCCCAGAGGTTTGCCTTGAGCAGTGTGTGCCTGTCTGGGCACTTTTCTCCTTGTTCTGTTATTGTTGATGCTGTTTTTCTCTCTACCAGGCTACCTGACTTATCTATTGTCATCATGTGTGACTCTAAGCTGCCTGGCACCTTCCACATGGATGAAGTGATGCAGGCTGGGGACAGCAGCCACGTGAAGCAGCTCAGAGCCGTGCAGCAAACCCTGTCCTGCAATGAGCCCATCAACATCCAGTTCACTTCAGTAAGTGCCCTGCCTGCTCCATGACCTGGGCTTGGGTTCCTCACAGGAGACATGGTGTGCAAGGCCAAGCATCCCATTTCATTCCTATTTCCTTCCCATTTCCCTCTGAGACCAAGATTCCAGCTTCTGCAGTAGGATGGAAGAAGTGTTCTAGCATTTCCCCTTCTTTCGTTCTTGCTGCTCAGCCCTTTGTCAAGGGCTGATGGAGATGAGAAGATGAATTCTGTTCAGCTGAAGTTGGGCTAGTTTTTGGTGTGGTTTGGGTTTCAGGTGCTGTTAAAGAAATAAAAACAGTCTTCCAGGTCTGATTGGAGAGTGAAGTGCGAGATCACCCCAGAGTGTGCCTGGGGAATCTCCCCTGAGCTCGCCCTCAGCAGAGGTGGTGTCACTGCACAATGCCCTGTGTCTTGCAGGGGACAACGGGAAGCCCCAAAGGAGCCACCCTCTCCCACAGGAACATTGTGAACAATGCCAATCTGATCGGGAGGAGGATGGGGATCAAGGGCCAGGTGGGTCTTGGTGGGAACAGGGTTTGGGGTGGTCTCCACCGCAGCAGAGACCACGTGTGTGGAGGGTGCTGGGTGCTGACTCGGTGGAAGGGCTGGATGTTTTGCTGCAAATGACATTGAGGGATATTAATGCTTTAATTTTGCATTTCAATGGAGTTCATTTTAGTTTCTTTTAAAGAGCTGTCTTTTTGTTGGGAAAAACATGAAATTAATCACTTTTTATTTTGGTGAATACTCATTTCAAATAATTGCAAGATTCTGGATGTTAACTTTGAATTCTGTTGAATGAGGTTTTAATTTGATTTACATGACTTCATTTCATGTCATGTTTACAGTCTTATCAGGGTACAACCTCTCCATTTGTGGTTTCTTTTAAAAATTGTTAAAGACAAATATTTTCTTTTGAAGTTCTGACGTACTTATTTCTAACATACCAGCTCTGATCCAGAGAATAGATGAGTTGTTTTAATCAGTCTACAGAACCTTTGGTGTTCTTTTAAAAAAACAAAATAAAGTTAATAGCATGTGCCAAGTCCTGCATATTTCATGCCTTTCACAGCACTGTCACTCCTCTCTTTTGGCATATAATGTATAAGCAATACCAGACCAAAGAGTCCAGCAAAGAAAGAACATTGCAAAATTACAGGCTGAAATTTTGACATTAAAAACTTCCCAAAGCAATTTTTACTAAAGGCAGGACGTGCCAGTTGTGTTTTATTCAAATGGGAACACAGCGCAATGTCAGATTTCCAGCCAAGCAGATTAGGAACGAATGTCTCTGCTCAGACCTTTGCTCTTCAGCAGGGAGATGGGCTGGACATGCCCTGGGAGGTCTCCTCTCCTCACTGTTGTCTGGTTGATCCCAGGAGAGTCGCTGTGGGCTCCCTGCGCCCCTCTACCACTGCCTGGCGTCGGTGGGAGGCTGCATGGTGATGGCTCTGCACGGCACCTCCTGCATCTTCTCGTCACCCAGTTTCGAGGGAAAGGCTGCACTGGAGGCCGTGTCTCGAGAGAAGTGAGAGCTTGTCTTGCTCAGGAGCAGTCCTTGTCCTCGTGGCTCTGCTTCTTCCCTTGCCTCACCTGCCAGGAGGTTGCTTGTGCTCTTCCTGCCCATGGTAGGAGAGGCAGGTTTGCTGCTGCACACACTTGCACAGGCACTTCAGGAGCCAAGATTTGCCTTTTCAGCTGGCTTGGGAGTGTGTCACCCTTCTCCCAGAATTAAAGGATCCTCCAGGTCACCGTAGGGCTTTGGCTGGAAAGCATAGTGATGTCTTGGTTTGCTGTGGCTGGTGTGTTTTCACACTGGACACCTGCCCTTCTTCAAGCCCATCTCTGCTGCTGACATAGTTGTGTTTCCAGATTGTTTCTCAAGTGTAGCTTGGGAAATAAAAGAGAGCTGTCGCTGTGTCTGCATCATACATGCACGTCTCTATATTTTATACGTGTGTGTATCCGTGTGTGCTCATGAACCGCACATCTGCTGTGCCTGCCTCTGTGCTGCTGCTCTGCAGCCCTGTGTGGGGTGGGATGGGATGGGATGGGATGGGATGGGATGGGATGGGTGCAGAGCTGGGGCTGCCCCTGGTTCCACCTCTGCAGCTTTGCCTTTTTCCCCTGTTTTTCTCAAGATGCCAGTTCCTCCTCGGCACACCCACCATGTTCATAGACATGCTCTCCCAGCCGGACTTCGACTCCTATGACCTCTCATCTCTCCGGGGAGGTAAGTCTAAGAACCCAACTGGAAAAATCCTGAGAAACAGGATATTCCTGGTTCCCTGCTGAGAGTCTGAATTAAGTTTTGTGAGCAAACAGCTCTTCTGGTGGGAAGAATTTAGTTGTGTGAGCCTTGTGTTTCCCCCTGTTAATTTGATGCTGCATTTCCTGTCCTTGGGGAATCCTTCCATCATTGTGTATTTTAGGATTCATCTTAAGGCAGTGTAGGGAAGGACCTTTCTATTTTAGCTGCAAGGGGAATAGCCTGATTTTCCTCAACTCCTGTCTCTCCAACCACCACCGTGTGGCAGCAGATGCTTTCTGTGCCTCAGGCTGGTGCAGTCCCTAAAGCAGAGCCACGCTCAGATTTCTCTCTCTGCCCTGAAGTTTCCTGCCTGTTTCTGAAGTCGTTCATCCCCGCACTGGAGGGTGTGATACCGTGTGCTGGAGCTTCCCTTCTTGTCACAGCCAACCTTGGAAAGAGCTGAGCTGAACAGGGAGACCACCAGCCCTTTTGGGGCAATAACAGCACAGAGAGAAGATGGTGCTGGAGCATAACGAAATGTTGAAGCAGGTTTCCTAATCATCTCTTCTATGTGAAAAATGATCCTGTCTTGTCCTGTTCCCCAGCAAAGCCCATCTATTACCCCCCTTCTTTTGCTCTGTATTCATAGGTTGGAACAGGTGGCAGTGGGATCTGCCCTCTCCCAAAAGGGCTGCTCTGTGCAAGGCAGGAGGAAAGGTTTTTAGTTTTATGGTGGTGATTGATGGGAGCATTTGTCCCACTGAAAATCTGCACCTCTTTCTGCTCTGAGTCCTTCCTTTTTTTGGGAGCTGCAGGTTGGACTAAGTTTGTGCTATAGAGTTTATTTTCCTGTTGAGAAAGGCAAATTTGCCTTGCTGCAGCCTTTGTTTCTAGAACAACTAGGACCTGTATCCAAAAATTTAGGAAGTATTTTGACAGGAACCAGTGCATCCCAAAGGTCTTGCCAACATTGAAATCTGGGAGTGCAGAACCATTTAAGGGACCACTCCTGGGAATAAACAGATGGTTTCCAAAATCTTTTCATCTTTCTTCCAGGAATCATTGGGGGTTCTTCTGTTCCACCTGAGATCATGAGGGCAATTATGACCAAGATGCACATGTCTGAGGCCGTGGTGAGTCGTGGTTGCTGTGACCAGAGCTACAAGGGGTGTTTGTCATTTGTCATTTGTGAGACCCCGAGTTTGGGTGTCTCTGGACCACAGTGGTACCCAGTGGTGCCAGAGCTGCTGGGGTCAGGCTGAGTAGGGAAGGTACAGAGGGAGTGGGAGGCAGAAGGTTGGGTGAGTGGGGAGGAAGCTCTGGGAGAAGAGAATATATCACATTCAACTGAAATTCTGCTGGTGCATTTCAAAACTTCTATAAACATTCTGTTGTACATGCTGCAAGGGTGATGATGGCACAGGCATTGCTGCTTTGTGCTGGTGTGGGTGGGTGCTCGTGCTCCTCTTGCTGTGGAGCTGTCGAGTTTCTTTCCCCATCCTGGATTGCCCGTGGATGTGAAACCTCATTGCGTGGTTCTGTCGTGTTTGAGTCAGGTCGTGGGAACGATGCCAGCCACATGTGCAGCACCCAGTGTTGCCTTCCCAGAAGGGCAGCACGTGGTGGGCCATGTGTTCTGCTGCTCCACCACATGTCCCACCACCCTGGGCCCGTGCAAGAGCCACCAGCGTGTGCTGCACGTGGGGGACAGGCCACCAGCAAGGGGCTCAGTGGCCCTCCAGGTGACACATTTCCTGGGCAGGTCCTGCATGTGAATGAGCCCCCCCCCAAAAGATTTTTTTTGTTGTACCCTAAAGGAAATTAATTTGGTGCTGCGCTGCTTCCAAGGGCTGAGGAAACAGCCTGTGGTGATGGGTGAACACGTGGGGCTGGAGTCAGATTAGGCTGTTGTTGGCAGAGCCTCACTGCACCAGCACCAGGGTTTTACAGGGACAACTGTGTGCTCTGCCACGGAGCAGGGGAATCCAGGGCATCTGTCCTGGAGCCGCCTTGGACGCAGCCAGGGTTTTTTCCTGGATATGATGCTCTTAATGCTGAGCTGAAAACACCAGGGACAGCCCTGGTGCTGCTGCTTGAACTCTGTCAGGTGACAGCTACCTAATTTTATAGTAGGCTTGAGTTTGGCCTCACAAAATATTTTCAGGCATTACTGTGAGAGCCCAGGACTCATTAGGGGTCACATGTTCCTGTTTTGTAGAGAGAGAAATAATAAAACCCTCCCAAACAGTTGCTCTGCCCAGGGGATAAAGAGGATTAAGTCTATATTTGTGCCACTGGTCTCATGTTACTCCTGATCCCTCCAGCCCTCAGACAGACACACAGAGACTTGTTGAATTCATCTTTGCAGCAAGAGCTTTATACAGAAGATGTACATAAGAAAATATACAATTTGATTTCTATATAGGAGGCAGAGGAGTTTTCATCCTCTTAAAGCTCATTTACACTCAGTTACAGAGGAATAAATATACATACATTTATATAACTCTTTAGGATTAAAAAACATAGTTGAATTGCAACTGTGGCTTTGTAATAGCCATGACAATAAACCACAGTCATCCTGGTGTCCTGCTAGATCCTCTGGAGTGTGGGCAGGGAGGAGAGGAGGGGTGCCTGAGCCAGCAGCACTGTGCACACCTTCTCCTCTTGGATGTCTTGGTGACCCCACAGAGTGGGAGGGAATCCAGTCTTCAGACGGCTCCAGTTCTGGGAGTTCCCAGTACTGCTTCCCTTAAGGATTTCTGGCTGATTTTGGGAGCTGCTGCCTCAGGGCCACCGTCTCTTGGTCACTGCTTCACCTGTCCCCTCAGCCCTGGCCTGCAGGGATCCCCTCCATGGGAAGGCAGAGGAGTCTCTTTGCGTGGGTTGAGACCAATTTTCCTTATCAAGCAGCTGGGGGAGGGATGCTCCAACATTCCCACTTGCTCCCACTCCACTGGAATGGGACAGACAGTGACCAGCTGGTTGACCAGGGTTACATTTCTTCTGGGAAAGATGACTGTGTTTTACCGGCAGGATCTAGGTTAGCTTGTCTTAGCATGGTCATGCATAGTGTAGTTTTTGAAAAGGCCTCTTTTAAAATACATAGATGTCGGCAAAGATTGAAAAGGTGGATTCCATCCTGTGATCAGCAGAGAAGCAGGGATTTGGAGGAGCCTGGAGGTGTTCAGATATATCAGAAATGTTTCCTGACAGGTAGGAGAAGCTTAAGGAAGGACTCAGAAGTCAGTAGTTTTCTGATGCTTGAAGTGACCAGTCACCAGGACAGGCCATACCGGAGCCTGCTTGGGTTAAAAAAGAGAGAAGGCCACATCTTTAAGGGGATTTTTCAAGCAGAGCAGTAAACTTGTAGCATTTGTCTGTTTATTTTTAAATCAGTGAATGAAGCCCACACTTGGAAGTGAAGAGTTTGGAGTCAAGGAGTTGTTGCAAGTTCCCACAGTAGAGGAGATGGGTTAGTCCTGTCTCTGAGCTACTCTGCCAACTCTGTGTAACGCCTGAGTATCTTACCCAAAGTATTCATGGTCAGGGAGCACTTTCTGGGTAAAGGAATGAAACCCAGAGCACCATTTTTAAGAGTAATTAGTTCTTTTGATGCCCTGGTTCTGAAAATTCAAAGCAGGCAGAGTTTTAGAAACTCCCAAGCAGCTTTTCATCTCAAATGTGGTCAGTGGTCAACCCTGAAATACAGACCCCTGTAGCTGACAGAAAGCTGCCTGGCTCTCAAGAGGTGCATGATGAAGTCAGAGTTACTTCCATAAAATTAATTCTCACCACACTGGAGTGGGTTTGTGTACCTGCATTGTGGCACTGACACCTGAAGGCACTGAGCTTTGTCTTCTTCAAGACTGGAATAAATAGTTTTCTATTTTGTTAACACTTGTAAACCTGTTTGAGGGAGTTGGATTGAAGGTGCTACAGAAAAAAACAGTTAATGTTGTCATGGTTTTCTTACTTTCACCATGGAGGAGTGAACTGGGATTGAGTTCAGGCTGGGAGACAAGAAGGTTAAGGAGGGTTAGACCTGTAAATAAAATGCATTTAAGTACTGTGGTTTAGAAAACTGAAGTTTTTCCATGCTTAGAGCAGAACTTTTCCTGCCCTATATGGAATGGCTGGTATTTCCATCTCTAATCCATAAAACCTCTGGCACTACAAGAGAAATAACCACTTTAGAAAGACACGGAGCAGCTGGCATAATCCCTGACATTTTGGTCATAAATTTCCTTTCTCCATCCTGTTGTGCATATCCTTAGCGAACTGGGGACCCAATGGCCATGACATGGCACAATGACAACCCCTGTTCATGCATTGCAGTGCAGGATCACTGCACTTCCCTTAACAAATGAGGAAAGGTCCCTTTCCCAAAACTTTATAAACTTGCAGGCTTATTTGAAGTCCCCTGGAATCTGTACAAGCTCCAGACCTATGCCTGGGATGGGGTGGAGTGATGACAGTTGTGGCTTTTTTGCTCCTCTGTGGGCTGAACTTAATACCCTTGGTAGTTTCCAGCTGTGGAAGGTGTTTGTGTGATCAGTTTTCACAGTTGATGTTTGCCTTGGTAGCTGTCAGCAAAAGCTCATTGCTGGAGGGGAAGGCAGCCCTGTCTGAATCACCTCCTGGCCCAGGACACCTTACCCAAAGAATATTTACTGTCTTGAACCTTCCTCTTCTGGGATACTCATTTGAAGACATCAGCCTTTATTTTTAAATACCTGACTCTCTTGGAAGGGAATTGTAGTTGTGGAAAGGCAAGTGCTGGATCAAGAACTGCTCCTTATGGAAGAGATCTGTTTTCCTATGGGCTGGGCAGCCTGGGACCAGACTTCCCACCAATATCCTGCCCTGGATTTCACACCAGACCTGGGGAACCTTTACCAGGGCAAAGGGCTGAGCATCTTCAGTTGGTAAGAAAAGCAAAGCCTGTGTGATCCCAGCTTAGGGTAAAAGTGGGCTAAGTCCACCCTTGTTTAGATATACTGTGTTTATCCCTTTTGCATAACAATTACATCTTGACTTGATAGGGGGCCTTGTTGCATAGGACAGGGTGCATATCACCGTGGTGCCTGAAGCATGATTGAGGCTTAAACCCTGTTACAGTATAGGGCTCTTCTTTGTTATCCTAATGTACAATAGTTGCTGCAAAAAGAGATTAAATGTTTCCCATGTAGCAATAGGAGCTCTGAAGGTTTCAAAGCTGATTGCTATTCTGTGTATATTTTCAGGGTCCTTGCTTCTCTATTCGATATTTGATTACATGTTTTGCCTCTGCTTTCTGCCCCAGGTCTGTCTTTAGCCCCATGTTTTTTTTTACAGAGTTGACTCCATCCCTGATGCTCCAGGCAGGTTCTCTGGGAGCTCATGGGACCAGGAGATGGAGCAGCTCTGAGAGGAGGCATCGGTGGGTGGATGGATGAGCTGTTGCCAGCCAAACCCCGGTGCCATTTAAGACAGAAGCCCTGGCACCTTTGGTGGTGTCAGATGTGACTAAAAGTGACCCATCTTACGTGTTCAATGGCGGCTCCCCTTCCTGGACCTCTTGGTGGGCAGCTTGCAGGAGCGGAGGGCCGGGGTGTCCCTGATGGGCTGTCCCCGGTACTGGGCGGGCGTGGAGCAGGTGTCCTCGGTGCGGGTGCGGTTGCCCTTCAGCCACCTGTGGCACGGGGAGGAAGGAAAGCAGGAGCTTACAGGAGGCACAAATCATGGACCTCAGAGGGCAGGAGCTGCCAAGCAGCCTCCTGTGTCCTGGCACAGCTCGGGGGACCCAGGGGACACAGGGTGGGACGGGGGACAGTGCCGTACTTGCGCAGAGGTGCCAGCTGGCAGTTGCAGTGCCAGGGGTTTCGGGAGATTGTCAGCGTCTCCATTTTGTCCAAAGGGAAGTTCCGGGGCAGCTGGGTGAGCCGGTTGTTCTCCAGGTGGGCGGTTTTCAGCACGGTCACGCCAGTGAACGCGTTGTCTGCGAACTGGAGCACAAAGGTTTCTGGTGGGGAATGGGAACTTCAAACCTGAGGGCCTCTGTTCCAGACTTTCAGTGGCATAAGCACAAGGCACTGGCACAGATTGCCCAGAGAAGTTGTGAATGTGCCATTCCTGGGAGTGCTCAAGGCCAGGTTGGATGGGGCTTGGAGCAACCTGGCCTGGTGGGAAAGTGTACCCGCCCATGGCAGGGGGTTTTTGGAAAGAGATGATCTTTAATGTCCCTTCCAACCCAGGCCGTTCTACCATTCTGTGAAGCATGGAGAGAGCAATAGAAGGAGCTGTGAACAGGGTCCTGGCTTGCTGGAAGCTCTCTACACTTGAGCCAACAGGCTGGTGAACTCATGGGTGATGGAATCAGCTACAAGGAGAGCTACGTCCCAAACCCATGTGGGATTGTCTTTGCAGCCACATCCCTAAATATAAAGTGAAGCCTGGCAGCCTGTTTTATTATTGAGCCATACTTCTCCATTCTAAATGCAGATATTTTCTGGTGTATTCCTTTCCAAGGCTGGAAATCCTCCCAATGCCTGTTGCCTTGCCTGTCCTGGAGCGACTGAAGGAGGGAGTGTTTGTGGCGTCTGGAGGGGCTGTAGACTTTGGCAGTGCCTGGGGGCTCCAAGTGGAAAGTTACACTTGGCATCTGAGCAATGTAGAAATACAGGCAGGTTTCCAGACCCTCAAGCTCCTCCATTTTTTTCTCATTTCCAGCATTTTTTTTTTGCAAGGGATGCTGCAAAATTTGTCTTTTCTTGGTTGACAGGGAGGCTTTAAGGTAGAGCCTCCCTTAAGAAAGCTGCCAAAAAGCAGAGAGAGGCTGCAGACCTGGCTCTGCAGCTCTCTCCTCTCTTCCCTGAGGCCTCACCCCTGGCATTTTTCAGCCCATGGTTACACAGGTTGGAAAGTTGTTGAAAGCAAACCCCTCAACACCAACTTCCTTGGCAGTGATGGATTGGAGAGGGGCTCACTGACAAAACACAAAGCTCCTCTTGGCTGTGCCAAACTATTTCTCCCCCCTCTCAAAGGCAGGAGGAAAGCTTTCTCTGAAGGTTGGAGAGGAGACTCACTAGGTCTTTCTGAAGCTCCCCAGCCCAGGACCTGTGCTCCCGTTTCTGACCAGAACCAGGCGCTTCAGAGGGACCATCAGGGCGTGTTCATGCTCTCTAAGCTGAAAAGCTTGACAGAGGAAATGCACTATTTTAAGCTGTGAACTTTTGTCATCTTCCAAATTAAGCATTGCTGGATGGGATTAGAGCTTAGCTAGGAGACTCCCAGATCCCTGTAGCTGTTGGACAGTCAGCATTGCTGGCCTTCCCTGTCCAAAATTGAGCTGACCTTGGGAGGTTGGACTGTGCTGACAGTGGAGCTGCTCCGAGGGATGCTGGCACGCCGTGCAGCAGGGCGGGAGGGTTGGACAGTGGTGTTACTGTCTCAGCTGCTCATTCCTCTCCCAGCCCCATGAGAAGAGTTCACATCTGCTGCTAACAGCTGCCGTGCTGCCTGCCAGAGTGTGTCTTTGGGAAGAAAAGGGTGATTTTTATCCCTTATTTAGATGAAGGATTGCTGCTGTTAATTTATTTCACACTGAATATGCAGAGAGGGGTGCCTGTCTCACCTTGAGGTAGACGGTGGGTCCTGGCCTGTGCAACACAGCCCTGTGGGGTCTGGTGTGGGTCTGTGATGATGAGGGGGGAAGGGGAGCTCTGTGCTGGAGCCTGAGGGCAGTCCTTCCTTCTGCTCAAGTGCCAGTTAGGCTGGGCTAGAATTGCGTGGGTTTACACTTGATCAGCTCAAAAATCTTGCAGCCATGCAGGGAACAGCTAAGGACAGCATGTTTGTGAAGGAGAAAGAGCTGCAGTCAAGATGCCAGCAGCACTTAGAGCATTTGGTGGTGATTTCCTGGATCACGCAGCCTCTGTGATTAGATGTCTCTTAGCAGTGCAAAGTTCACACGTGGGCTGTTTGGATATGAGGCCTTTGAGGATTTGAAGGGAAAAGGCTGAGCTGGGAGCTTTGTTTTTGCAAACCCTACAGCTGCAGAAGCCACCCCTGTTAGTCCTGATCCCATAAACTGGTGTCCTGTTGGGCTCCTGGGGAAGAAAGGAGGCACTGGATGCACAAGAACCTTCAAAGGTCCTGTCCACAGGTGGTCACTGTAAAAAGCAAAGTCTTTTTCGCTGGCTAGAATTGTTAACCATTGCTTTTTGGCCAAACCAAGGACACTTGTTTCCCTGGAGCAGCCCAGCATCATGGGTTGGTCTAATTTCTTCAACCTGTGACTTGGGACTCTGATGTCTCTATAGCTGGTACAACATTTAAGCTGCATTTGACTGAAAGTATCTTAAAAATGAGTCTACCAATGTGATGGTACGTCTAAGTCTTGCCTAGTAAGGTCAGTAGGTTATTTTTGAGTGTTGAGTTTGCTCAGTCTCATCCTGGAGAGGTTAATACTGAGAGTGGGTAAAGGCTTAAACACTGAGTACTACTAAACTGGTTTAGGTAGTGCTGTTCTGCACCTGGACAAGCTGTAATTCCAGTTTTGGAGCTTTTTGGGATGCTACATCCCCTTGAAAACTCTGGTGTGATGCATTTCTGGTAGCTTTCATGTGATCTGCTCATCCCTGCGAGACTCTCTGTGTTGCCCTTTGTTGTGAAGCAATTCTCTTTTTCAACACATCTTCCTGCAGGTGGTGGGTGTTGCTTTGCTGTGAAATCCCAGCCTGCCTCACTTGGATGCTCTTTGTCTTTGGCCTTCCTGGCAAAGCATCATCCCAGGGAGAACTGTTCCACTCTGCCTGCAGCACCCTCCCTTTCCAGAGGTGAGGGATTCAGTCAGGACACTGACAGTCAGCTGCCACTCTTGCACTGTGCTGGGTTCTGTTCCCGTACTGCTTGGCTTTTCAGAGGTGCTAACACAAGTGATTCCCTGAGTGTGATCCTGCCTGGGCATCCCCCCTGCTTTCTCACAGAAAAAGGAGTGGGTTGTTTTGCCATCTGGGATACCTGAATGTCCCTCCTCCTCTCCAGTGGGAACAGGGCCCCTTTGTAAGATGCTGCGAGAGTTCCTTTTGAGAGAGCATC
Organism: Climacteris rufus; assembly: GCA_013398175.1. Lineage (NCBI taxonomy): Eukaryota > Metazoa > Chordata > Aves > Passeriformes > Climacteridae > Climacteris > Climacteris rufus. The sequence continues at coordinate 1,945,235 of VZRZ01002329.1, read as the reverse complement.
AATAAACAAACCTTTCTTTGTAACGTGTTGGGCTGGGAGGCAGCGGGGAGGTGGAGGTGAAGGGCTGTACCCCTACCTGTCTGCAAGGCAGGGCTCAGAAACCACAGCTATTCATGGCCCCTCTGAGGAGTTTCCCCCTCCCACTCTACAGCAGGTACCTGGGCTGAGGGAAGGAAGCAGGACAGTTCAGCTCTGCAAGGTGGAAGTGCCCTCCAGTACAAGGGAAATGCTCTCCTCTCATCCCTCACCTTGTTTCTGGGAGGATGGAATTGTCCTGGAGCATCCTAAATACCTTTCTCAATGTCTGGTGTCACCTCCAGCTTGGGAGGGAGTGCACTGCCCTGCATCCATCCAGGGGTTTTAATCAGCTCCAGATAATTTGGTTTTGCTAAATAACTCAACAGAAGGGTGGGGTGCTCTCTCTCATCCCTCTCTTGAGCCATGTCAGGGTGTTGTCAGTGCCTTTCTGCCTGCAGAGCCTGCAGACCTGCATCTCCCTTATCCCCTGCAAAGGAGGGACAGCAAACCTCTTGTAAAGAGGAAGAAGACCAAGCCCCATGTTTCTTATCTGGGGCAGATGGAAAGAGAAAGGACTCACCTTCTTCAGTTTCATGTTGTCCAGGTGGAGTGTCTGCAGGTACCGCCCGAAGGACTGGAAGGCGTTGTCAGGGATGACCTCAATTGGGTTGTGAGAAAGTTTCAGTTCCTCCAGCACTCTCAGCTTACTCATTGCATTCACGGGGTAGCTGCTCAGCTGGTTCTTGTCCAGGTGGAGGACAGCGAGGTTTTCTACATCCTCCATGGCCCCAGGTAGGAGGGTGGTGAGGGAGTTGTCAGAGAGGAAGAGCCAGCGCAGGTCTTTAGCCCCATTGAAGACCCCTGGTTTCAGCTCCCGGATTTTATTGCTGCCCAAGTGCAGGATGAAGAGGTTGACAAGAGGGGAGAGGAGCCCTTTGGGTAGGTCTGGGATCTTGTTCTTGTCCAGGTACAGGTAGGTGAGATCAGAGAGGTCATCGAAGGCTCCTGGCTTTATGACACTGATCTGGTTGTCGGTGAGATAGAGGTAGACCAGGCTCTTGAGCCCGCGGAAGGCTCCGGTGGAGATCTCCTTGATCCGTGAGCTCTGGAGGTGCAGGGACACCAGCTTTTTCATGTCACGGAAGCCATTGGTTGGCAGGACAGGGAAGTTGTTCTTCTGCAGGTTGAGCAGCCGCGTTTGCTCGGGCACTTTGGGGATCTTCTTCAGCCCCGCGTTGTCACAGATGACGTGCTGCAGGTCTCCGCCGTGGCAGTGGCAGCTGGGGGGACATGCCTGCACGGCGGAGGCGAGACATGCCAGCAGGCTGAGGACACCAAGGAAGAAGCCTGACCCATTCATGGTCAGATCTGGAATTAAGTGTGGTGGGAAGAGAAGCAGGAGGAGGAGAGAGATGGGTGGGAGAGAGAGAGAGTAACTGGGTTTGCAGCATACTGAACACAGCCCTATTTATAATGTTATTAAAAAGCAAAATCCCTTCCCACAAACCGCAGGCAGCAGCCAGTTGGAAACAACTGGCTTTGGGAACTTACTGTGAGCTTAACCCCTTGGCACCAGGCAGAGGAGTGTCCCTGGCCCTGCCTGGCCCCGCTGCTGAGCCATGTGCAGAGGTAGTTTTCCTCTCTGGAGGAAAATGGGAGGCAAATAGTCAGGAAGAACCAACGCAGATCTGCTCTGTGGGGAACCTCCCTGGTCCCTGCTGAGCTGAGCAGGGCCCAGATTCATCTGTAGGGGGTAAAAGCACAGCAGGGAGCACTGCTGAGCTCCACAGCCACCTCAATCCAGAGCTTCCAGCAGGCTCCTGGGTTCTGTGTAGCCTCAGCTGGTGTGGGGAGAAGCACCTTGTCTGTCCTCACAGAGGAAGGTTTCTGATGCCAGGGGGTGTTGTCTCACTGATTCAAGAGGAGTTTGCCAGAACAGAGATGGGAGAAGGTGGGAGTGATACGGGGTCATGCCAAAGGCCAACAGCGCTGCAGTTGCTCTTGCAATGCAAAATTTGGGTTGAAGACTTCCAGGTCTAGGCTGCACTGAGGAGCTGACCAAGAAAGGGAGTGCAAAGACAGTCTTCACTTCTGCTGTATCTTTTCTTATGAGCAGTTGAGCATGGCATGGTCAGGGTCAGGACACCTGATGCCTTCCATTGAGGGATGGGGCAGCAGCACAGCCTGCAGGGAAGTGGTGGGACATGAGCTGGTAGATAGGAAATGCCAGGCAGTGATGTCCTGCTGCATGCCTGGCTCAGCTGAGGTGGGTGGCAATGCCTGTAGCTCTTGAGGAAGAGCTGTGGACAGGGAAAGGCACTGGTACTGGTAAAGGGATGGAGAGGTAGCAGAACAAAGAAATCCCTGCTGGAGCTGGAGCTAGGACTGGGATCTGCCTTGGCTCCTGTCTTGGGGTAGCAGTGGCAGGGGTGAGTTAACACCACAGGGGATGTCCCCTGCTCTCCCAATAAAGAAGGCTAAAGCAAAGCAGTTAAAAGCCCCAGCGCCTGCTTCTGTGAGTGTGAAGAGAGAGATCCAGGGGTTGCGGGGTGGGGCTTGGAACTGGAACATTTTGAACTGATTTCCAGCCAGTTCCTGGCTGCAGCAGGCAGCTGGGAGCCCAGCGCATAACTGTGAGCTTGTTGAGATTTCTGCTCCTGAGGCTGGCTTCAGAGCCCCAGCGGAGCCTGTGCAGAGGCGAGACGGGCTCAAGAAAGGGAGGAAATCCAAGGGCTGACTTAGGACACAGGCTGGCTTATTCACCGAGATTTCTGGGTTTTTCCATTGTTGCAGCGAGGACTCAGCCGGCGCCGCCGAGCGTGCTCCGGACCGCGTTATGCAAACGGCCTGGCAGCCCTGCTCTGGTCAGCAGCTGTCAGTCTGAGCAGTGTTTGGTGCAGGACTAATTCTGGGGAGAAAAAACGGGCTTGTGGGGTGGGAATGTGGTTCTGGTGAGCCTGTGGGACAGATGGCATCGGCCAAATGGTGATGTAATGTAGGGACCTTGGTGCAAACCAGGTCATGTCAGGTTTCCAGTGTTTGTCAGCCCTGAGCTGTGATGCTCTGACATGAAGCAGGTCACTTCAGCACCAAGAGCTTCTCACCTCTTGAGAGATGCTCTGACCATGAGAGTTCCAGGCTCCTGCTAAAAGGACCTCCTGGTTACTCCTGGTTACTCCTGGTTACTCCTGGTTACTGTAGGATTTAAAACCCTTTGATCAGAACAATGGTATTTTGACTTATGTCTGGTTCAGTAGGCACCACAATGGTCATGCACATGCTTTGCTCTCTGAAGAGCTTTTTGAGTGTCTTGGTCAGGACCTTTGAGGCAGAGGAACAGGAGGCAGAACCTCTGTGTTTTCCTTCTTTGCCTCTCCAGTTTGTTCTGTGATCCTGTGACTGAGAGTGCCCCCGAGTGTGTGCTGCTCATAAAGCTCAGACAGGGAGGAATGACTAGAAAAGGAAAAAAAATCACCTTTATAACATCATTTTCTATCCATTGATTGATTATATATTTTTTCTCTGAGCAGGTTCAGCCACTTTAGTTTTTACTGTAATCATTTGATGAACAATTCCTGCAGTTATGTAGCAGCTATTCTGTGCAAGAGCAACTGGTGGGTGAAATTTAAAACCCAGCCTGTTTCTGCTGGGCCCTGAATCTGGGGACTGTATCTGTGCTCCCTCCCTGAGTGTTTGGTACTTGGTTTTCCCATCCCCAAAAATATCATCCAACAGATTACGGCTTCTGCAGAGATTTTGGCCAGTGTGGGTCAGGTTGGAGCACAAAGCTGGTGAGGGCTTTGCAAACCCCGTCCATAAATACATCCTACCCATGTGTATTTATGAAACAAGACCCTTTTCAGAGGTTAAACTGCTCAAACCTCAAACCTCCTTCTCTTTCTTCCTCTGAGGATAAAATTCCCTTTCTTCCACGCTTTATCTGTTTGCTGGCTAGGGCTGCAGATTTTGGGGGACAGGGACATTCTGTCCCTGCAGGGATGTGTGTGCTGTGGCTGTGGACACCAGCGAGACCTGTACTTGTGAAAATGCTGGGATGCAGCTGCCATGATGCTGCTGTGAGGTGGGAAGCTGTCCCTGCTCCAGGACTCCTGCCAGCCCCATGCCTGCAGTACAGGTTAGATGGATGCCGGGTTATTTTTGGTGCCACAGTGGGGTGGCAGCAGGGAAAAGGTGTCTGCTCCTCAGCTCCATTTCTCCAGGCACACATGGTGAATAAAAGGAAGTTCTTTCCCCTAATATTTTTTGATTTCCATGCCTCGGTGAGCACATTCCTGTGGTGGGAGCTGTTTGGCATTGGCCGCAGCTGGCACCTTGCCCCCGGGCTCCCGACTGTTTGTGTTTTGAGCTGCTCCCTGGACGGCTCTGCTCTTCCCACACTGGGTTTTGCAGCCCTCAACTGGCCAGCAAATGTCCAGCCATCCTCAAAAGCCTGCCTGGGTCCGTTCGTGGGTGGTTTGCAGTCTGGAGGTGACAATGCAGCAGTGTCAGTGTCCCTGTGCTGCGGTCACAGGGAGCTGGGTCCTGGCCAGCCCCTACCTCGCACGTCCCCCGGGACCAGCACTGCAAGGACAGCACAGAAGAGGCAGGATTAGCTTGCCACCCTCTCTTTCTTAATGGATTAACAGTTCTGCAAACATTCCTGGTGATTTGCAGATACTGGACTCCCCTCCTCTCCTTCTTGGAGGTGTTGTGGGCTAAGCAAGGAAATACAGTTTTTGAAGCAGTAATAAATATAGATTTGGGGTGTTTCTTTGAAGCTGCAGGTCTCAGCTGTTTTGGTACAATATTGGAGATGATCTTTTTCATGTTTAATCTTTATTTTTGTGAGTATGAGCAGTTCTGACCTATCAAGGCAGCTCCATGTCAAAATATTCCTCATATATGCTCATTTAAAATGAGCTCATTCAAAATATGCTCATTTAAGCCTGATTCTGTAGCTTTTAGAGGATCCAGATCTGGTTTTGTGTGTCAGTGCAGACTTGCAATCACCTTGAAGTGACACCAGTGCAGCTGGCTTTGGGTGCAACCCTCCTTGTTTTGGCTGGAGCTGAGGGCTCGGGCAGCTTCGGGGGGTGTCCTGGGGTGCCCCAGACCTTATGTAGCTGAGCCCCTGCCTGGCACTGGTTGCTGGGGTGGGAGAAGGTGCAAGCTCCACACTGTCCCAGGGATTTGTCCCCAGGGTGGGGTACACTCCAGGCAATATTTGAGGAGTAGTAGTGGGTGGGCAAAGGGGAGTTCCAGAGGCTTTGCTGGGTTTTCCCTCTTCCACACAACATCTGAGGGTCTCAGCAGTGGCACCCAGGTCTCCAAGTTCAGACCTGAATTACCATTTTTATTTGACATGTTTGAAGGGTGCCCATCACTGCGGTGTGGGGGCTGCTTGTTGAGCTGGAGGAGGTGGTGGTGGGTCCACCTCCTTCCTTCTGATGATTTTCTTCCACTGTATTATGGCCTCCACCCACTGATCTGTCGCCAGTTTGGCTCCCTGTTGCTGTCCACCCACCCTTCCCTTCTGCTGATTCCAGCAGCTGCTGGATGCTGCTCTTGGCCTCTCCTGTGCAGCTCACCCAGCCCTTACAGCCTCTCCCAGCCCTGCCGTGTCCACCCTGCAAGGCACCAGACGTTCCCTAGCATCCCACTGCTCTGGCCAGGGCTCTTGTCCTCTCTGTTGATCTTTCAGGCTCTGAAGAAGAGCAGAGCCTCCTTCCCTCATGGAGCACCACTGATCCATGCAAGACTTATGACTTTCCCAAATGCTCCCCACCATGAATCCCCTCTGTTCTCGAAATGGAAAATGGGCTCCATGTGGTGACAACTTCCCTGCTTGTTCTTGGCCTCTCCATCCCATCCCACCTTGTTTTTGGGGAGAACCTGATGAGTAGGTGATGTAAGTAGCTGTAGAAGCTGTGGGAATGGGCTGTGAGAACAGTTAAAATGCAGCATGGCAGCAAGATCCTGGACTTCCAGATGTGTCTCTGGTGGGAGCTGAACTCTTAAAATCCGTAGGGATTTTACCTTCACCTCTAGAGTTTTGATGAGTTTCATTCTCCAAAAGCTTTGAGCATCCAGGTACCCTCCAACCGGTGGTTTTCTACCTGTGCATGATACTTTGTACATTTCCTCTCACTTTTTCCTTTTAATTCCTCTTTCCCCAAATGCATTGGCACCAGCACTAGGGAGGATGGAGTTAATTGCACAGCAAAGCCTTTTATCACTCTGTGGATAAATCAGTAAGTCACTGCACTTGCCTTTGGAAATACTTGCAAGCCTCAGAGCTTCTGCTTGGCTTGAAGAGAAGAGAGGCAGCTTTAACTCCAGGCCATGAGGAGCAGTTTGTCTTCGCTGGGCAATAACAGGAGCTTCATTCCCAGTGCAGTCTCAGCCTGGGCACACTGGTTTGTCCTTTCTGCAGTGGTCTCCTCCTGAGGCAAAGCCATTGCGTGCCACAGCACAAAGAAGGTGCTTTGGGCACCTAATGTTTTTGGGAGCTTTTTTAAGCCCCAGATCCAAACTGGGACTGTCTGGCAGCTCTTTTGGTGGGGAGAGATGCCAACGGGGTGGCCACCCTTGGAGATTTGTCCTACAAGACCTGTTTGTTTGTGTCCTGACGTTTTTGACACAAAGATGCTACTGTTGCTGGGGAAGGAAATGAAATCTCGGTGTGACACAGGCTGGACGTGGTCAGAAGTTGTTTTTTGCAGCAGCAAAGTTGACCTGAAGGTTCAGGAATATTCCAATACAATTTGGGTTAGTGGGATACGTCCAAAGCAAGGAGACACGCGTCCCCAGAGGACAGAAAAATTTAGGGTGATCTTGGCAGTGAGCAGATGAGTGAGGGAAGGTTGTTGCTCAGTCGAGAGTGATTTGGAGCTGGCTGTGATGGGAAGGGCTGGGGCTGACTTTGGTGGAGATATCTGAGACAGACACACTCGGCACGGGTTTAGGGATAATTAGATCCATCCAGCATGCTGCTCTGAGAGGGGTTCAAAGGGCCTCTTAGAGGTCCCTGAGCACATCTCTTGGGTTGCCAGTCTGCTTTCTGTTGTTCATTACGCCCTCTTTGAAGTCTGAAAATCCCTATTATTTCACGGTCAATTTGATGCTTTTTTCCTGAGGCCAATATTGTCTCCAGCAAAGTTCAATTTCTGTAGGCTTTAGTTTGGCAGTGCAAGCCCTGCCATCACCATCCTCCAGCGTGGCACAACCAGAGGGTGGTGACGAGGGGTGTGAAGATCCTCCCTGAGCAGGGATGGGTGTCCTCCAAGGACCTCCTGCCCTCCTGCAGCCCTGACCTTCTGCTCCAGTCCCACCCAGTAGAACTCCATTTGGGGTGCTGGTGGTACAAAACCCAGCATTTTCATCACAGCCTTTCAGCAGCAGTTGAATGTGGAGGGCACTGGGTGTTTTTATTGCTGTTGAATGCAGGGAAAACCAAGGAGCAGAGGGCTGATGTGGCTTGTTCCAAGTTATGCAGTAAATAAGCGGCACAGTTGGGAAAAACCCAGGGACTTCAGAGTCCCCACTGTCCCCACCAGATCAGCCTGCCTCCCAAATGTTTACTAAAGAGACTGGAGTCTGATTGTTTTTACTTTATTTTTAATTTTTAGACGGTTCCCTCTTCGGGCTGTTTTGCCTGTTCCACAGTGGCCACTGTTTGAACAGGGCTAGCAGGAAATGTTTGGGAAATGTGCTTTAAAAAACACAGTCCTGCTAAGATGTTCTTTTTATTCCTGGTTTATACAGAGCCTTAGGAGTCACAAAGAATGAATCTCTTGTTGGTAGGAGCAAGTTAAGCAGTGGTTTGTTTTGGAGCTGTCCTTGTCATCCCTAAGGGCAGGACTGATCTGGGTGTTGGAGGGTCACTTGTGGTCCTACAGTAAAGAAAGGCTTTGCAGTCAATTATATTCTATATTCTTGTAGCTCCTCTCAAAGCCAAGGGCCCAAACTGGAGTTCTTGCCTCTGGAAAGCTCTCTTTGACACTAGATACAGCTCCAGTGGAAATTATGGAGCTGATGCTGAAATTATTGGGTGAGGTTGTCTGGACTGAATTACACCAGATGACAAGGCTAGATGATGCTAAGTGTCCCTTTGGGTTGTGAAAGCTAGGAATCTTCATGGATATCTCCAAGTTTAAATTGGTGCATGGGGTTTTGTGGAAGTGTTGTTTCATCTCCTGCTGACAGTGAAGATGTTGGATGCTCCACGTGTCAGATAAGGGCTGGGAAGGACAGCAGTGCTGGCACAAGGATTTGCTACAGCTTATGCCTCCATCCTGGGAATACAGCTGGGGGAAACCATCCCAAGTGAGAAAAAACATATTGGAAAGACCTGGAGCAACATTCTGGTGTCTGGCTACAGAGTGATGTGCTGGTGCAGGCAGAGGAAGGCAGTGATTGGGAAGCAGATGAGGGGCTGGAGGTTCAGACCCGTGTTGCCCACTGGGCTGGTCAGGAAGCCCATTCCTGAGGGTGTGAGGGTGTTTATGGGGACAAGACACAGGCCAAGGCAGCAACAACCAGTGTTTGGGGTACAGGGCTCAGTGCCAGGCATCTGGAGGAGCCTGGTGAGCCACAGCACTCACAGCATCATCCTGCCAGGGAGCTGCCTGCTCCTGCATCCAATTAAACCGCTGGAGTGACCCGGAGAGGCAGCAAGGATTGACTCAGGGCTTGGCGGGGATCCTGGGACCAACACTGCAATTCATCCAGCAGAGTAAAACAAAAAAACAAAGGCACTGGGATTTTTAATAAGTGTTTAAGGTCTTGGATTTGTGTCTGGTCAGTCATTTGATCCAGCCACAGGACTCGTATTAGTGGGTGGGAGAGAAATCCAGTCTGAGCATGAGACGCTGTGGGTTTGCACCCGGCTGGGAAGTTGTCCTTGTGTCTGGTAGCAGAATCCTATTCACAGTCACTCCCTGGGGGCTGCCAGGCTCTGAGCAGAGCAGTTTGCACCAGATGGTCCCTGCAGCATCCTGGAGAAGTTCTCCTCCAGATTCCTGGATAAAAGCAGGCTCCAGCTTGGGTTCATGCTGACCCTGGTGCAGTCAACAAGAGCATCAGCCGTTGTGACAGACTGTGCCCAACATGAGATCCTCCAGCAGCTCCAAGCAGTGGAAAGTGCCAAGTGCTCTGCAGTTATTACAGTGTTGTACATTTTACAGTGTTGTGTTCAGCTCATTCAGGATATTTTCGTGCTTGTTCAGATGCCTCACAATAGTCCTTTGCAAAGCCCCATGATACTTTGGGGCATTGTGCCCAGAGTTCGGTGAGCACCATGCAGAAACCATGACCATGCAGGCATGCCCAGGCATTTACTCTGAAGGAACTGACCAGATCTGGGTGCCAGGGCTGCAGGAACATGGCCAGGCCTTGTTGTGATTCAGTGGTTCAGAACTGCTCACATGTCCATCTGGAGGTGTGGAGGAGAAAGGAGCAAATGCTTCCTGCATCAGCCCTTTCACAGCCGTGCTCTCCCAGGTGCCATTACTGGGGTGACACGACTGGTGTCACCCTGCCTGATGGCACACAACTGAGTGGCTTAGAGACACCAGAGAGTGCTCCAGCATGTCCCACTGCTGAAACACAGCTCCCAAGAGCTGGAGATAAGCAGCAATCCCAGTGATGGTGCTGTTGGCGCAGCTCAGAGCTGCCCAGATCACCTCCTGTGCAGCCCCTGCTGCCTCAGCGGGGCCGCTGAGCTGGGCAGAAAGCGCTGGAATTTTCCTCCGAGGAGAAGTGACCTTCAGCTGAGGTGACTCAGAGCCTGCTGTTGGGATTAGCAGTGAGGGAGGGTTAGCAGCGAGAAGCTTTTGTCCCGCTGTGAGGCTTTGGGTCTGTAAGGGCAGCTGTGCCGAGGGCTGTGCTGCCTCGTGATGCCCTGCAAGGGCTACAGGGGCTGATGTCTGCACAAAAGGATCTGCAGCAAGCAGCCATGCTGCAGAACATACTGTCTCCCACAGGAGCCTGCTGCTAGCTCCAGGGTTTTCCAAAGTGATGTCCTATGTTCCCTGAGCTGTTAGATATGCAAGGTGAACTCAGCATCCTGTCTGCAAGGGCACCAAGGCAAAGTCAGTGTCTGGCAGAGATGGCGTGGACTCAACAGGACAGGGCTTGGGGAAAGAAGGGTTAAAAAAGAGGATGGAAAACCCTGGGGTCCTTGAAGAATAGCAGTTGGATTGTCAAAAGTACATGACACCCCAAGTGTCAGGGGTGGCGGGGTTTGGAGCACTGTGAGGGAGGTGAGGAAGGCTGTGGTGGGCAGGTACAGTGCTGCTTTAGCTCCTGTTTCTCAAAGACTCTCTGGCAGGAGTGTCTGGAGAGCCCATCCACAGCCAGGAGAGCAGGGCTTCCCAGTGACCTGGGGGACTCAGGAGAACATCCTCCTCCCACCCCTCTCTCCCCTGTGATCATGACCAGCTTCCTCTTTCCCGTGGCGTTTTCCAGGGGGCTTTGTGGCCCCCTTCCCCCTGAGACCTTTCCTCTCCTGTGTTTGCAGGTTGCCTATGGGACCACAGAAAACAGCCCTGTCACCTTCATGGGGTTCCCCAATGACAGCCTTGAACGGAAAACCGAGACAGTGGGATACATCTTTCCCCACACAGAGGTGACCGTGACCCTCCCCACCTGCTCCAGGTTCCCTGCCAGCAGCAGACCTCACTCCATCCATCCTCCCTGTCTGGTGCTGGGCTCTCACTGAGCCCTTCTTCTCTTCCAGGCAAAAATTGAGGATCCAGAAACAGGGCAATGTGTGCCTCTGAACACTCCTGGGGAGCTTCAGATCCGTGGCTACTGTGTCATGCTGGGCTACTGGAATGACCCTGCCAAGACAAGTGAAGTGATCACTGCTGACAAGTGGTACAAGACAGGGTGAGTCTGGGAACAGCCCCACTCCTCCCAGACTGTCCCACAGGGTGAGACTGGATGGGGATGCATGGGTGTGTATAGGAATGCTGGGCTGGGAATTCCAAAGTAGAGGAAATGGATCCAATTTATCCCTTTGATCTGTGTGTGACACTTCAGAACAACTTTTAGCACAGAGCCCTTGGTGCCGAGTGTCCCTGGAGAAGGGGATCATCACTTGGCCACTGCATGGAGGGATGTGGGGGTACAGTGCAGGGCAGGAATTGCCTCCCCGTTAAACCCTGGTGCTTATGTGGATACTGCCAATTCCTGTAACAGCAGCTCTTTGATCTCTTCCATGTGTTCAGGTGGCATCTCAGCATTACCTTCGGGATGGGTGGGAGCATCAACCATTCTTCCACCCAGCTGGGACAGGACTAGGAGGATGTTGTCATTGCAGGGACATTGCGAGCCTGGATGAGCACGGCTACTGCAAAATCATAGGGCGTTGCAAGGACATGATTATTCGGGGAGGAGAGAACATCTACCCAGCAGAGCTGGAGCAGTTCCTCCACACACATCCCAAGGTTGAGGAGGTCCAGGTGAGTGGGAGGGAGGTGGGGTGGGTGAGCAGCTGTTTTTGGGAAATCTGTATATAACCCTTTTGGGATTGTTGCTTGGGACCTGGTTGTCTTTCCCTGTTTTCAGCATCAATTTCCATGTAATATTGGTTGGCAAGGAGGAGGGAGAGGCTCATGGGATGGAAGGGGCAGGCAGAGATCCTGGTATGGGGCAAATGGATTCAGGCAACCCCCTCATGCTCCAGCTGCACATCTGCAAAGTGCCTGTCATTCCTCTTCAGTTTTAAACTGCCTGTCTGCTTTCATAGCTCCTTCTGAAATTCTTACTCAGAAAGCAGTCTGGAAGCACAGTTTTTGCTGATAATTGCTCAACTCTGACATCCAAAAAGACTTCCAGCAATTCCCTGGAGATGAGGAGTGAGACTTTGTTTCACCCCTTCGCAAGACAGCAAAGATTTCCAGGACTGAGCAGCTGCTCCCAGTCTGCTGGGATTGTTCTCCTCCAGGTTTTGTGCCAGACAAGTTTCCCCATAAATAAACTGGTTATTTAGTCAGAGTTCTGACTGTGCCAGGAGAGCATCTCTCCTTGGAACAGTCCCAGTGCAGATGGGTTGCAAACCAGCCCTGTTTATGTGGTTTCTAGGGCTTTATGTCACTGCTCTGGACTCAAAAGGATCAACGTGTCTCTAGGATTTTGATATAGGGGTTCCAGGCGGGGAATGACAGTAGGATTCTTGTGGAATAGTGTGAGCAAGCTTTGGAGAGAGCTCAGCTTGGGAAGCCCATCTCCTGGTGTCACAGGCACTGGTCCACTAAGACCTGTGATTATAGGAAGAGGCTGTGAAACCTCTTGCCCGATTTTTTTGGGAAGCAGAGGGAAACAGGTCCATGTTGCACCCGCAATACTCCAGCAATGCATGGTATGGGGTCAGGGAACACACCATGGGCCAGCACACAGACCCTGTGCAAGGACAGGGATGTCCCCAAGGGTCATTGTCCATCTGTCCCAACAAGGTGGTTGGTGTGAAGGATTCAAGGATGGGAGAAGAGATCTGTGCCTGCATCCGACTGAGGGCTGGGCAGGACTGCACAGAGGAGGAGATTAAAGCTTTCTGCAAAGGGAAGGTGGGTGCCCAGTCTGCAGTTCCCTGCCAGACCAGTACACCCAGCAGCTGCTGGGGACTGGTGGATGAAAGCTCTAAATGGATTTAGAGCACTGGGGGGCCCAGGCCTGGCAGTGCCAGCTGGGCTGGCTGTGCTGTTCCTGGAGGGTTGTGTAGCTCTTGTTTTTCTCTTCCCAGATCTCCCATTTCAAGATCCCACATTATATTGTGTTTGTGAACCAGTACCCACTCACTGTCTCAGGCAAGGTAAGAGAGGGCTGGGGCAGGCCAGGAACCCTGGTGTCCTGTCCTGGCTCCTGCCTGAGTCTCTCTCCCTTCTCTCTGCACTTTATTCCAGATTCAAAAATACAAGTTGAGGGAACAGATGGAGAAGCACCTTCAGCTCTGAGACTGGGATGGCAGAGCAAACACTGAGATAAACCAGCCCCATTTCAGTCAGCTCTGAGTCTTCTTTTCACCTGTGCCTTGGACTAAGCAGTGGAGACTTTCCCTCCCTGACATCAGGATGATGGCACTTTCAGTCAATAAAACAGAGCACCTTTTTTTCCCAGCTGGGTTTGTTTCTTTGCCAACAGAAATACTGTGGTGTGAGGAAGGGATGCTTATTTCTGGAATTCTGTCCGGTTACTGAAAGACCTTAGGAAAGATTAAAAATCTTGCGTGTCTCTCTCTGAGCAGTCTGGCTGCAGGTAAGTATTTTACAGATATTTTTAAGTTCAAACACCCTGGCCTGGCTTCCCAGGGTAGGTGATGCTTTTTCTCCTTGGGTGTTGTGAAATTTCTGGGTCATATAACAGTGACTGAAATTGAAATGAGGGGCAGCAGCTTCAGAAAATGAGACTTTGCATTGGAAGGGGTTCCCTAAAACTGACTGGAAAAGCTCACCCTGTTTCCACACCTCCCCCAGGCATTTCCCCCAAAAAAAAAACTTCTCCAAGGTAGACTTGGGTTTGTTTATTTTGTTGTTTTGGACAAGACAGACTGTAAGATTTTTGCAGAAATACCAAAATTCCTGTCCCATCGGCAGGGTGAAGCAGAGCACACCTGGGACAGCATTTTACGGGAGTTATTTGGTACCTCCCAACCATGACACACTCCTGTGAGAAGGGGGAGAGCAGAGCTCCTCTTTGCCAGCAGGAGTGTCCCACCCCAGCTGGAAAGCAGATAATGTTGCTGACAGCTCTCGCCGACCTCCCGGCTGACTCCCTGCTGCTTCCTTCCTGAGCAGGGCTAAGGCTGGGCCCCTCCAGGCTGCAGCTTCCTCCAGTGGTGGAGGGAAATGATGCAACAGGGAGAGAGGGGAAGCGTCAGCGAGGTCTCAATCCTTCTTCTCCCAGCTGGACTGTGGGCTCTACCCATGGAAGCAGATGGCGGGAACAAGTCCCGTACTCACATCTGCCCTCTGGAAGAAAAAATATGGATGGTTTGTGTCACACTCTTTCTGTAGAGTGTCTTTTCAGCAAGTTCCTCCCCTGCTCCCAAACTGCTCACGGGGCTGGTGTCAGCATTGATCCTTCCACATTTCATGCAGGACTCCTCCTTTCCCTGGTTTTAGGACCCCTGTACCCTTCCTTCCCGAGGGAAGAACTCTTACCTGCATGACAGCAACTGCAGCCAGTGACCCTGGGGACACACTGGAACCTGTGACTGATGTCTAGGGAAGGACTGTTTACCTCCTTTTGCTCCCCACAGCACTCACTCAGGTGCAAGACAGGCCTGCAGTGAGAGGAGCTTCTCCTGCCATTCCTTTTCGGTACCTCCACCCTTGGCACAACCCTTGCTCTGCCCATGTACTCACTGGAGTTGGGGGGCAGTGGAAGAAATGAAGGAGCCCTGGTGACAGCCAGCACAGCAGTGACAGCCCCTGCCACCCCAACCTTGCTCATGTCCTGGGAGTGGTGCAGCACCATCCATGGTGCAGAGCCTGGGCCCAGGGAAGCTTTGTGTACCACCCCATCCCTTTCCTGGCCTCACCAGCCAGGACACCTCCCGAGGTGCCCCCTGCCCCTTCCCAAGCCCTGGGCTGCTGTAGCCTCGGCTTTCACTACTCACGGAAGAGGAGGAGCTGGCCCTTGTGGCTGTTAGTGCAGTCTCCGTGTGTGCTGGCAGTGCAGTCTCAGCGTGTGCAGTTCTCCAGTCAGGCTCCATAGCTTCTGCCCTGCCCGTGCCTGGGTCCCGCTCTTATAGTCCTCGCTGCCTGCTCGGAAACTCCCCGGAGTAGGAAGGTTACATCAGGCTGGGTTACGCTGAACTACCCGTTTCTGGCCTGGGAACGGGAATCTGCAGTCACAGCCTTTGTCATGGGCATTTCGGATTTCCCCGTGATTATTAATAGAGCAAACGGAGAACTAATAATGTCGGGTTCGTCAACTGCGGGTTTGCACAACCCTGCGTGGCGACAGGCCACCTCCCTCCGCCGAATCGCTGGAAAACCCTTCCCGGCCCCGGGGAGCGGCAGGGGAAGGATGCGGGGGCAGGTCCCGGGGTACCCGAGCCTCGCCGGGACCGCGTGTCGGGGGAGGACACCGAGGGAAGACACCGGCCCCGGGATCTCTGGCACCGGGAGAGGACAATGACCCTGGCACCGGGGATGAACACCGGCCCCGGGATCTCTGGCACCGGGAGAGGACACTGACCCTGGAAGCGAGGGGGAACCCCGGCCCCGGGGGAGGACACTGATGCCGGCATCCCCGTCATTCTCAGCGAGCATCACCCGCACAGCCCCGCGGCGAGCCAAGGGCTTCTCCCCGAT
>VZRZ01002329.1:1912256-1925858 GCA_013398175.1 Climacteris rufus | reverse complement strand
GCACTCGGTCCCGGAGCCGGACACCCCCGAGTACGGCCGGGTGCAGGGCGCGGCCGGGCTAGGCCTGCGGGCTCAGTTAACGCGGCCGTCACCAGCCGCTTCCCCAGCCAGCCAGCCCCGTTTCATTGTTGATAATTGTTTTTTTTAAAGGAGCGTGCGGGAGGGACGGGCCGGCTGAGCGGGGCACAGCCCCCGGTGGGATCCCCCGAGCTCGGCGTGGCCCGGCGGTGCTGCCCCGCACCCGGCCCTGCCCGGGTTCGGCTGCTCAGAGCTGTTCCAGAGCTGCTGAAGGCCGCGGGTTTGTTGTGCGAGCCGTGCTGGGCCAGCACAGCGAATGTGTGTGCTTGCACTTGCAGCTGGAGCCTGAACTTCCCAGGAATGTGGTGTTCCACCTGCAGGGATCTGTATTCATTTGCATTTTTCTTACCCGTTGTCTCTCATCTGGAATGAAGTGTTAGACAGTTCACTCCTATTTGACCCACTTTGGTCCTTGCAGCTTCTCAGAGGCTGATTTTTGCAGTTGCAGGCGATGCTGAATTTAATTGTTCTGTGCAACCTTAAAGAGAAATAATCCCAAAACACAGTTCAGCTGGAAATCATTAACCAGGCTGAAAGAGGAAGATGGTGTTTCATTGGGAGACTGAAGAGCTCTCTTCATCTGTCTTTTAGGCAAAAAGGAAAAGACCCTTGAACGTCCCTGTTCAACAATTACAGAAGAGTCTGAGCCTGAGCCTGTTCCACATGTCCTGCAAGGAGAGGACATCCAGGCACTTAAAATTAAGGTGGAGGACCTGAAGAAAGTATGTATGAGTACTTTTACTGGTAGAAATACCTGCCTTAACTGACACTCTCCTTTTGTGTGTTTAACAGAGGGTGCTGCCCATTTACTTAAGCCAAAACTCACTCTTGCAGCTGAGTTCTCATTCCATTTTGTCCGTCCTGTGTTTTATCATTATACAATCCTTTCAAATGGAAGGTTAATTCATCTGCCTCTTCAAAATTACATCTCTAACTTTCTGGCCTAATAAGACCTGTAAGTTGTTCAGTAGCTTTTGTGGCTTTGTTTCCAAAACCCAGGTGACAGTGGAAGCATTTGACACTGAGTGACATAGCAGCAGAAATCTTTTGGGAAAGTGATTAAAAACTTTCCTTGGCCTGTCCCTCTTATAAACCAGAATCCAGAGGAGTAAGACAGTAACTAAGGTGGTATCTGCACTGCTGTGTAATGTGTTTTGTAGGGGAGGAATAATAGATTTGAGTTGGAAGGGGCCTTAAAACTCATCTATTTCCAACCCCCTGCCATGGGCAGGGTCACCTTGCACTATCCCAGGTTGCTCCAAGCCAATCCGACCTGGCCTTGGACACTGCCAGGGATAGGGCAGCCACAGCTTCTCTGGTCAGCCTGTGCCAGGGCCTCAGCACCCTCACAGGAAAGCATTTTTTCCTAAAATCTGATCTAAACCTACTTGTTCAGTCTGAATCCATTGCCCCTTGTCCTGTCACTACAGACTCTTGTGAAAAGCCCCTCTCCAGGACTCACAGAACTGTGCTGATACAACTTCTCTGCATATCCTGAAAAGATCAGATGGAATAAAGGTGAGTCAGTGTGTACCTAACTGCACTGTGGCTGTTTTGTTTCCTGAAGCTTCATGCTCCACGCCTTCCCCACGATGCCAGGAAAATTCCAGTTCGGAAGAATTACATCGTCCGAAAACGCCCACCCAAGGAGGTGACAGGTCTTGCAGGACGTTCTGCTCCCCCCAGGGCACCACTGACTTCTGGTAGGGTTCAGCTTCACATCTTACCTCTGGGTTTTGGGTTTGCTAAGCCCAACCTTAGTGACCTGGCTCTGGGGTTGGGTGTTTTTGGATGTGTGTTGTAGGACCAAGACAGTTTGATGATGGCTGTGAAGAGATTCTCCCTCATCACATTTTGGGAAGTCTCCAGGAATTTAGGAGGGAAGCCTTGGCCAGAGGAAACACTCAGGTTGGTTTGTGGAGTTAGGAAAATGCTGCTGCGTGGCACTTTTCCAGAGGTGGAGTGTGGTGCCTGCAGTACCTTTCGATGCTTTCCAGCACCTATCAGCAGCAGGTCAGGCCTGAGGTGTGGCTTTCCCAGCCTCGTCACACTCTGTGGGAGGGTTTGCCCTCAGAGAAACTGCACCAGCAGGTTTTGGAGTCCTGTGTGCAGGACCAGGTCATGGAGGGAACAATTACACAGACTTCCTCTTCCCTCTGTGCTCTGCTGATGGTGTCAGGGAAGAGCTGGAGTTGCAGCAATGCCATTGCTCAGATAAATCCTTCGTTAGTCAGATAAATCCTTCAGTTGTTCCTGAGTGTGTCCCTACTGCCCTGGTTTCCTTCCTCTCAGAGTGCTAATCTAAAAGTGCTATCAATATGAAGAATTCTTCTCTCCTCCCCTCTCCCATTCCTGTTCTGGTGTGCATGGAGAGGTTCATTTAATGTTTCCTTTCTCATCAGATAGCAGATGCTATCAAGGTTCCTCATCCAGATGTTCCTGCAGCAGCTTTAAAAGAGGAACGTGGAGGAGAGAAGAAAGAAAAGGCACATCAGGCCCAGTTAGCAGAGCACAAAGCTTTCCAGAACTGGAGCCGTCATATGGCAATGAGGAAAAAGCAGGAGAAACACCTGGGAGGTGAGAAAAGCTAGGGAGGCCTCATTCTGTGAAATTCTGTGTACAGGTGGGGGGAGTTTGATGTCCCCAAACCAGACTGCAGTGGGTAGGTTAATCCTGATTCCACGTTCTCAGAGCTCCCACAGTGCCTCTGCTGGGGGCTCTGGGTGTGGTGGGAGGCTGAGCTGGAGGCTCTGGTGGGGTGAAGGACAGGATTTGGCAGGGGACAGTGTAAGTGGGTTACAGGTGAGCAAGAACAGTGGCAAAGGGTGTGCCCAGAAGTGCAGCACCAATGATGGGACATTTCTTATTTACAGAAATTCTTCAGAAGCCAGAGAATGAGTTGCTGATGAACGTGTCAGAGGATTACAGGCGGATCCAGGAAGAACGTGACCTCATTGACAGGAGTCTCCCTGCCCTGTTTCCTGGAAAGGTGAGAGCCCCACTTCCTGTGTGTCCTGATTGTGCTGCTCTTGCAACACAGCTCAGACACTGCTCTGAGTAACTCCCTAAAGAGCTGTCAGGAGATGTTTATCAAAGCCACCCTGAGTCCCTCAGCCTGGTGTGTGAGCAGAGCTTCCAGGGACATGAAAAATGAAAACCTGAACTGTGCTATCTGTGCTAGTCAGGGCAAAGTGGTGATGAGCACGTGGTGTTTCCTGATTCTCCCCAAAGACTGTCATGCCCTGGGAAGTGCCATGGGAACGTGTCACAATTGCTGTTGCAGGGGCAGGAAGTCTGATAGCTTCAGGCTTGGATTTTAGTGATTGCCATGGAGAAAAGGGCATGGGTGAGGCAGGAGGATGATGGAAGTATTGTGTTAAAATTCTTTTACATTTATAGCACTATCAAAGATTTTTTACATTTATAGCCCTATCAAAGAATTGGCATTTGTGTGGGGCTTTATTTCAATATCATTCAACCTTCATGTAGCACGAGGTAGAAGAAGGTTCTTTTGTCTTTGACAGCAGCCTGATAGAAATTTTGGCTTGCTCTGCAGAAAGGGGTAATTCATAGACTTTTAAAATGTTCATATAGGCAGGGATAGACTTGTTTTTAGTGCCTGGGAACACAGGAGGTAGCTGCACGACTCTGTGCCAGTGGGAGCCTTGTTTCCACCCTAGGGATACCGAGTGGGAAGTGAGTTCTGGAGCCTTCCTGAGCGCATTGGAGACGAACTCACCGGGCTGAATCTGACCCTGACCCGGACAGAGTGTGGGTACCCAGAGCCTGTCACTCATGTGGGGAAACCCTGCACTGTCCAGAGGGAGACAGGTAAGGGAACACTGCAGAGAGGTGATGCCAAAGAAACACATTCCAAGTGTGGAGGGAGCAGCTCCTTCCCTGTGGAGCCTCCTCCTTAAAACACCACGAGGCCAAAGTTTGGCAGAGAGTGAAATTTAATAGGCAGGTGGGTGGGTAGGGAGTGAGCTCTTGTATGGGTATTTCCACAGGTCTGAAGCCTCCAAAGAAGATTCCTTGCCATCTAAGCTGGGATAAAAGTCTTTTCCTGCAACATCGACGGCAGGAGCTCAAATCTGTCCTAGAGGAGCTGGGTTTCTATAGGCCGGTAAGACCAGGGGAGCAAGGATTCTTTGTGTCTCTTGCCAGGTGCTGTAGAGTAACATAAAATGGCCAAGAACTGGATGTGGTAAAGCATTAGGAAACTAAAACTTTGTCCCACAGTACTTTTCTTGGAAGTTCCCACATTTCCAAAGGGCCACACCTGTGGAAAAGTTGTCTGGCATCCCAAAGTGTGGTCTTCCTCCACGTGGAAGTGGAGGAGTGGTCTAGGAGTCCTCCATGGGGTGGTCTGGGAGCCTCAGAATAGAACCCCAAACCAGCAGCATGCAGCTGCCAGGACCTAGGCAAAGAAAAACCTGCCAAATCCTGGTGTAGGACTTTGATTTAGTGTCCCAGGGCAGAGGCAAGAGACCTTTCCCCATGTGGAAACACATCTGAAAGAATCTCCTGAAGGCAGGTGGCCCCTCCTCCTAAAACCAGAACAAACCTCACTTTTTCCTCTTTGAAACCTGTGTCTGAGGGTGAGAAATGCGTGAAGAAGACTTTCTCCATGCATCATTTGTAGTGGGGAATGCAGTCATCTGGGATTCTTGGGAATCTCGGAATTGGTTCCTTCCCACTTGCCTTGAGCATTCTTTGGATACCTCTAAAAACCATTGTAGGAGCAAGATATCTCCACTTCACTTTACTTGACTGAGTTGGTGCATTTGGCTGGTATTTTAGTGTCCATTCTATTTAAAAGAGCAATTGTGAGTTGGTAATTTTTTGTGTGTGTCCAGGATCTGGAAGGACTGGAGGTGATTGGGAAAGGGCAGCCTTTCACATCTGTCTCAGCAGAGGCTTTTGGACATTCCACCATTCCTGAAGAGTTTGAGACCCTGTAAGTGTTACTTTGTGGCAGGAATAAACAATTTTGGGTATGCACCAGCAGTCTATGGGGGTATCCTTAGCTGTTCTTACCCAGAAAGGAGAGGTGTCTCCACTGGGGCACAATAAAAGGCATATTCTTATATTATAATCACCAGATTTAGGAATCTTTGTGCCTTGGGGCCTTGTGTCTAAGGAGCAAGAATCAGAAAAGTTTTACTGAGGCTCTTCCTCCACTCTTCCCTGTGTGTGGCTCCAGAGCTCACATTAGGCAGGGTGGGATTCTGGTCTCAATTACCTCCATTTGGTTGTCTTTTTCTAGACTGCCCTCATTAATTTGCTGTTTTTCTCTGTCTTGTCCATCTGTAATGGGCACAGCCTGAGGGTCTCCTGTCCTTTTTCAGTCATGTACCTCAGGCAGGTCTTATTCTTTAATATTCTGGCTGTCCTGTCCTTCTTGATAGTGACATGTAGCTAGCTGGAGTTCACCACATCTGCAGGGCTCTGTCCCTGAAGAGATTACTGTGTGGAAAAGCATTAATTGGGATTATTTCTTACAGGATCTTGTAAATCACACCTGGTTCTCCCCTCTCTGGAAGTGAATTTCACTCCATGAAAATGCTGGCTTTTGTTTTCTTTAGCAGTGCCCCCTTAGGTGACCCCTTCATTGTGGCTCCAGAAGCTGAAAAGGTTCCATCTTTAGTTTTCTGTGGCCAGCCTGCTCGTTGGATGAAGGGCATCACTGCTTGCAGGGTAATTGTGAGATTTTAATTGTTTATCCAGCTAAGCCTGTTTGAGTTTCCAAGTCACAGCTGTACAATGAGTGTCACTCCCAGGCCACAGAATGGGGGATTTATTCTGAACATAATAAAGTATCCCTATGTTTGCTGCAGAGAGATCTAGGAACAGAATTCTCTGCTTGTGGTGTGAGGTTCACATTCCCAGGCTCTCTCTGTGCAATGGCCACTTCTTTGGACCTGCCTTACAAGTTCTCCTACCCAGGCTCAACCCCTTATTTGAGCTATGATTTCATGCAGGATAAATCCTGCCAGATAGAGTAGAAATTGTTATCTTTTTCCTCTTCCTTGTAGAGTGAAATTGGCATTGCTGCCCGGCTCACCTTTGAGACTCTGGCTGGGGAGAAGGCTGAAAGCTTCCTGACAGTGAGCAACGATGGCAGAGCTGCCATCTGGTACAACTGGATGAGGCTTCCCCAGCAGATCCCCTCCAGAGAAAGCAGGGGGGGCAGGACGCCCAGTTTTTACTTTGATACCAGACCAGGTATGAGGCCTGCTGGCTTCCAAGACCTTTGTACCTCGAGGAGGCAGCAGGAATGTGGGAGTTACCTGGGATGTGGAGTCTGACTAAGGGCAGAGCACTGCAGGGTGATTTCTCCCGAGGAAGCCTCCCTGGGTGTCAGAGCTGACTCACCCCAAAAGAGCTGTGCAAGGCAGATCCCTCTCAGGGAACTTAAAGGAAAGGAGCTTGCTCCATCTCTGAGTGTAAATGGGTGGAATACTGAGAAGTGAATCATTTTCTGATGGCAAATGGGGTATAATCTACTGGAGAGAGATCTGAGCTTGCTGTAGAAGGGGAGTGCAGTGGAAATAACACCAGTTCAGTGACATGGGGACTGGCAATAAATCTGTAAGAAGAAAAGTAGCTGGATGAAGGGTGATAACCAGTTAAACTATGGGGAAAGAGTCTCCTGCAGAGATAAGGACACTGGGGGTGGGGTTGGAAAAGGGTCAGGTTAACCAGGTGGCTTCTTGCAGACCAAGGCATTTTCTCTATTATTTCAGGTGTAATTTTGCCTGGAGAAACTCGGAGGTTTTCCTTTATTTTCAAGTCAGACAGAGCAGGCATTTTCAGTGAGTCCTGGGAATTTAGGACACATCCTCTGTTATTAGGAGGAGCTCTGCTTCAGGTGACCCTTTGGGGAATTGCTGTGTATGAGGATAAATTGGCTGACTTCAGAGAGAAACTGGAGGTAACCAAGCATGTAACTGGGTAACTGTGAGCTTTGAACTTTATATGCAAATAGAGGATAAGGGTGGGAGTGGACGACTTGGTATTTTTATTGCTGTGCAATTACTGCTGAGAGTGAGATTTACAGAATGTCTGCACATACTTGAGCAGGTTTGCTAAATAACATAAGGAACTCTGCAGTCTATTGTAATGTTGTTACTAAAGACATGACTGTGTCTCCTAAAGTGTTCACACTGGTCCTTTAAAGAATGAAATTTCTGCTGGTAATTAATGTCATTAGTTACTTGGTGGGGAGGGGATTGAGTGTTGTACACTATGGTAGCAGTTAAGGTATAAATTGAAAATTACACTGTGCTTTGAAAAGTATAGTTTGGGGGAGGATTTGTAGGGTTTATTTGCAAAGCTGTTGGAAGTGTTGCTCTGCTCAGTGGGGTTTGCAGTTATTCTTCTCCTTGTAGCTGTGTAATGAATAGTGTGGTTACTGGTGGCACTGCACTGGTTTGTGTGTTTGTGTATGGAGTGGCACTCACACTTTTGTTGTTGTGGTGCCT
This sequence comes from Climacteris rufus, assembly GCA_013398175.1. Classification (NCBI taxonomy): domain Eukaryota; kingdom Metazoa; phylum Chordata; class Aves; order Passeriformes; family Climacteridae; genus Climacteris; species Climacteris rufus. The sequence continues at coordinate 1,918,293 of VZRZ01002329.1, read as the reverse complement.
CAGAGTGAGCTGGCTGCTCGAGAAGGTGCTGCTATAGTGAAGGACAGCCTGAGTGAACTCCTCGAGGGGATCCGGACCCCCGAGCGCAGCCCGTCCCCCGTGGACGCCTCTGTCACCGAGGAGGAGCTGTTCCACAGGAACAATCCCCAGGTGATGTTTGCTGTTGGATGCACAGCTGAAATGAGTGGGGAGGGCAGGCCCATGGGGCTGCTGCATCCCTGGGATTCTGGAGCTGGCAGAGTCTGCCAGGGAAGCTGTAAGAGTTGGGTTTGGAGAGGGAAGGTACAGCTCATGTCACTGTTTACCTTTTCCCCCGTTATCGCAGTTGCATTATCAGCATCAAGTGGTAAAGCAGCTGCATAAACTGTGGAGACAGCACATGACTGTGCCCTCAGCCTTGGAGGAGGAAGTGCCCTTGGATCAGAGGAGCAGAGCAGAGGACACAGAGTACAAGGAGAGCACCTTGGAGCCTCCCTCTGCCCAGAGCAGCACCACGGAGCTCCCAGGTGGGAAGAGCACGTTAGAGGAGGCTCCAACAGAAAAGACAAGCATGGAGGAGGAAGCAGCAGGCCCCTCAGGATGGAACCTGTCCCTGGATGACTTTAAACAGGTGGTCACCTGCATTCCCTCTGGTGCTGTGACAAGATGTGGGAGTGTTAATTCCCCTAAAAACAGCCCAGCCTGCCCCGGTGTGAGCCCACCCAAAGGTCTGTTGCCAATGTGCCAGGGGTTAGAGAGATTTACAATGTGTGTTGGCTCTGCTGACCACACCCTCAGTGCTCTTGTAAAGATCCCCAAGAGAGACTTTGTGGTCTGGTGTGAGAAGAAGAAAAGAGAACCAGACAATATAATAGATATTTTAAGCTCTTCCTCCATTAGCTTTCTGTCATCCCAGGGCTGAATGTGGGGGGCAGGCTGGGCTTACAGCCTCCCATGGCTCCCCCAAGGGCTCCTCTCCTTGGAGAGTCCTTCCTATTCATCAGAGAATTAAGGGGACACTCATGACAGGCTGTGGATAAAGTACAGACCTCCCCAGATTAAAGCAAGAGTGGTTTGGATTCTGTCAACAGTTTTTCTGTTGTGCTCTCTTGGAAATGTCTCTGCTGCTTTTGTAATTAAGCTTTACTTGGGAGCCTTCTAGCTCACCAAAATCCCTGTCCCCCAGCACACCTGTGAAGTTGCAAAGGGGCTTAATGCCAGTCTGGAATCTGGGATTGTTCCCCAGATCTTGGGTACCTTGGCCAAATCCCAGCTGTGTAGGAAGCCTCCTGTGGGTGTGTGAGTGGCCAGTGCAGCCTGGTTTCAGGCTGGTGTCCAGGAAGAGAGCTGTGGGGTGCTTCATTGAGCTCAGGGACTGGGAATGAAGACTGAGAAGTGCTCCACAGCTCCTGTGTGTTTTCTCTCCCAGGCTATAATGTCAATCCCCAGGGAGGAGCAGCAGGAAGAAGCACTGACCCAGCTCAACAAGGCAGCTCTGGAGCTCTGTGTGGAACAGAGGCCAGCTCAGTCAGACCTTCTGTATCCACTCTGGTGGGTTACCTTTGCAAGGAAAGTTGGTGTGATCAACAGCCTCAGCAAGCTCTGTTGCAAGTGTTGTGATTCATGGTGCACATAATTAGATGAGGTCTAGAAGTCATCTTTACACTGTTTTTTTATAGCTTAATTGTAGCAGCTGTCTGGGACCCAAATACCTTTTTTTTTTTCCCTGAAGTTAAGTTTAGAATATTAAATGCATGTAATTTTGGAGAGTGTACGAGATTATTTCAGGCAAGATTATTCTAGTCTGTATTTATGAAACCTTTGGGTATTTTCTGTACCCTTTTACTCAGATAACTGTCTCCTCCCTCATACAGTCTCTCTGTTCCTTGCTCAGGCTTTCAGACTGTAAACATATCAACAGCTTCCAGTTGCTTCTAAATTAGAAGGATGCAGGTTCCTCTTGGTAAACACAGGGCAGGTTGATGCTGATTTACCAACGTGTGTCATGTTGAAGAGCAGACCTACTTTCACAGCCATATTTATGAGTCCCTCTGAGCCTGTTGATTTGCAAACCATTGAGACCTCGGAGGGATCTGACGTGAGGAAAGCAATTTAGCATCCCCCTGCACAGATATTTAGACAGTGGGTGCTGTTTTGTTGGTTTAGTTGTGCAGGGCAGCTCTCAGCTCTAAGCTGCCTTCACATTTGGGCACATGGTGAATGAGGGTGGCCGTTTCTGCACTGTCTCCCTTCTGATCCTGATCCTGATCCTTTGCTCAGCCTCCAGCTATGGCGTGGAGCAGTTGATGACCTGGTGAGTCATTCTCTGAGGCTCAGATCTGTGCTTGGTTTGATTAAGGAGGACACCCATGTAGAAGCTGTTCCAGAGGAAACAGGTAAATGGTGGTTTTAGCACAGCAGCTGCTTTCTGTGGGCTGTTGGAAATGCAGAAAATGTGATGAATTTCAACTGAAATGTCAACTTCAGCAGGTCCCCCTGAGGAAAATGCATCAGGAAAAAACTGACAGATTGTGTGACAGGCACAATACTAATTGGGATCTGTGGTTTGGCGTCAGTAAAAAAACACCCCACAAAAAAAAAAGCTTTTTAATTCAGCTAGGTGTAGCCATGCTTTTCTCACAGACTGACCCAGCAAACACTGCCTCAATGAGACCTCTTTATTCTTTATTTAAACAAAGTACTCTTCAAAGTATTGTTTTTCAGTGCACTACAGCTCAGATTAATGAAAAGAGAAAAATACATTGCAAAAACACTCCCACTGTGTTATTGCAGTGGGCTGGACTTTCTGGGTGTGTGGATGCTTTTGGTTAATTGAAAGCCTTTCTTTTGTAGAGGAATTAAAGCAAGGACGAATTAAAAAAGGAGGAAAGGAAGACAAAACAACCACTAAGAAAGAAGAGAAAAAAGATAAAGAAGGCAAAAAAAGTAGAGGGACATCAGGGAAGGAGAAAGTGGTAAGTGGCTGGTGAACCCTGCGTGCTGGGGGCAGTATGATCCATGCTGAGGTTGTGTATCCTGAGTTGGAGCTGATTTCCATCCCAGTGAGAGGTGCTGCTCCTGGGAGGTGCATTTTGCAGCAGTCTGAGCCCTGTCCTGACCTGTGTCCCTTTTTCCCTGGCCTGTCCCTGGTTAGGAAGGTTCAAGCAGCAGAAAGCTGAAAGCCAAGGATGAGAAGCGAGTATCTTCCATTTCAGTGCAGGAAGCGAAAGGGGCGGCAGAGCCCCTCAGAGGAAGAGATGAGAAGCAGAAGGTGAAAGAGGCAGCTGCAACTCCAGATGAGGTAGAACCTGCTCAGGAACAGGTGGACTCTGTTTCCCTTGGAACATACCAGGAAAAGCTCTACCTTGAAGTGAGTCTGACCAAAGCTTGTACTCTTAGTTTTGTTCTTGGCTTGTAAGCTCCACTGAGGCTCAGGGGGAGAGGCAAGCATTTTGCTACACTCTAAACTGGCACACACATGTCCCTCGTGCTGCAGCAAGGTAAGTGTGAAATGCAAATGAATTTCTTTCAGCCTGGAATGTGTTAGCAGGAATGCAGCCATCACATAGCCACATGTGGGACTTGTATCTGGGATGTCTTAGCTTTGCTTGCAGACTCTGGAGGGATCAGCTGAATTAATTGTGCCTCAGATAATGTTAAACACACTTCATAGCCAGGGAAATTACTACTACAGCTCTGTTAGCAGGAGGCTGCCACTTCTGTGTGGTTGTGTGTGTGCCCCTATGATAATGTACCTCAGTGGAGAAACCATCTCTGTCAGTCTCACCCTCAGCATTTCTTCATGTGTTTTCACTGCAACTGCCTTCTCTTAATTTCTGCTGCAGGTTTATAGGCTGCTGGATTCAATGGTGAGTGAAATGGTGTCTTTATTTGAGGATCTTCAGCAGTAACATGCTCTCAAGTGGCAGAGTGAAGCCCTTTGTATGTAGAAACAGACTTGCTTTTAAAAAATAAATAAATAACCGTATTTACACAGTTGGAGTGGAGATTCTTCTTTCTGAAGTGATTCAGTGATTACAAATACTGGGCTGCCTCTTTTCTGACACACTGTGATGTGAGACTATTGCTAGATCATCTGTTACTGTTACAGATGATGCTTGCCAAGAAGAGAAAAGGCAAGAAATATCACTACCTCAGAAAACGTTAAGGCTGGAAAATACTGGCATTTCTGCTACAGGGGAATTTAAAAGTGCCAGTCAACATGAGGTGTGTTCTTTGTGTCTCCATTGTGCTTGGCTAGCAGGTGAGTGAGCAGGGTGTTCCTTGTACTCGTGAGCAGTGGTACCAGGACAGTAAGAGACAAATCCTTCCTGGTTTTATCATATTGTTGGCTGCTTGTCCAGTCTCCCCTCGGGACCTGCTGACAGCAGGGCTTCTCTGAGGCAGTCTGGATCCCAGTGAAAGCCCTGTCCCAAGGGCTGTGCCACCCTGCCTGGTTTTACACCTGTGAACTTCCTTCTTGTGCTGATCTTGCCGTTTCATTCCACTCAGCTTGAGGTTCCCATGTCCCAGTCTGAGCCAGGTATTACCTACTTCCTTCCAAGACTAATCACTCTTGAATTAAATGAGTGACATTTGTGCTCTGAATCTTGTGAGCCATGGTAAGGCCTCGTGTTAGAGCCTCCCCTCCTGCTGTCTGTCTGTCTGTGTGACTGGGCTCATCACTGTTTTGCATCTGTGCATCACAGCTGGAATGGAGCTTTTTGTGGAGGCATCCCAGGCCTGAGTGTGGCACGCTGGGCTTCACTTGGAGCAGCTTCCCAAGGCACAGCGAGCGGGGTGCAGGGTCTGTCTGGCCTGGCTGGTGTGGGTAAAGTGCCACCTTCCTGCTGAAGCAGCTGGACAGCATTCCCCAGAAAGGCTTGGGCCCTGCAGAGCAGTGACATCAGTGCAGATCATTAACTGGGGATGGTGATCCCACTGAGCTCTGAGGCAGCAGATGCATTTCCCTGCTGAGCATCCCTGCCACGAGCTGTGTGTGGTGGCTCCAGGTGTGTCCCTGGGCACGTGCTCCTGGCCCTGGGCTGGCACACGGCTCAGAGCTGCACGTAGCACAGAATAACTGCTGCTCCTGCTGAATTGGTGCCTTTTGCTTTCTCATTTTAACTCCTGTGCTGTCCCTAGAGAGAGGATATATTCCTCCCCTCAGCTCCCAGCAGTACCAGGGCAAAGCACAGCTTGGTTTTTTTCACTGGCCAGGTGAGGCCCCTCGTGTTTTGAGATGTTTTCTCTTAGTGGGGTGTGGGGAAGGATTTTGGCTTCTGTGGCAGCAGGAGCCTCCTCTGGCTGAGCGGGCACAGACCCACAAAGGGAATGTCTCTGCTCAGCATTCCTGGAGTGAGAATTTCAGCAACATTTCGAGAATTAGGAGGAAAAAGGCCTGAAGTTGGGGTGTGTCTCACAGGCTCTGACAATAGCTCCTGCCTCCGTGGAGATGATTATCAGCTTGTGAATCTGCCCAACTCAAACTGCTCAAGCCATCTGTTTCTAGGAGAGAGGGAGCCTGCACGTTCTAGAGGCAACGTGATTGTCTCAGAGGCAGGGATCCTTTCATTTGGTAGCTTTATACCCTTAAAGGATGGCAAAGCCCATCCATGTCTCCATGGATCCACATCTCCAGTCCAGCCTACGGAAACCAGGCTCCATGTATTGCTCTACCCACAGGAAAATCTGTTAATGCAACACCAGGTACATGGGAGTTTTACATCAGTCATGTACAATGGAAGAATGTCCTGTTCTGGCATCTTCCCTTCTGAGCAGGAAGCCTGGTGCCACAGGGCACAGGGTGGCACAGGAGTTCTGCAAAGGAGAGCAAACCTGTGAATTTTGTGTCACAATTTTTGGTCAGAAATATTGCCAGTGCCTCTTCCAGCCTTGGACAAGGGTGTCCTCAGGGGACAAGGTACAAGCAGCATGCAGGAGGGATGTGCTTGGGCCAACAACTGTGATACTCTGCTGTTTGGCTGCTGCAGCTTTTTCTGAGCCAGCTGCTTTTTTTTTTTTTTTTTTTCTTTTTGCTTTTTTTTGTGGAACTTAC
>VZRZ01002329.1:1873395-1899799 GCA_013398175.1 Climacteris rufus | reverse complement strand
CGCACCCGTCCCGTGCCCACCGCGTCCTCGCTGCACCGCCCGCATCCCCTGAATTCTCCTGCAACGCCGTGAACCCCTCCTGCATCTCCCCTAAATCCTCTCTGCTCCCTCCTGAATCTCTCCCAAAGCCTTTTTGCACCCGTACAACCCTTCCTGCCTTCCCCGACACCCTCCCCACATCCCTCTGCATCCCTCTGTATCTTCCCTCAATCCTTTTCGCACTCCTGCACCCCCTGCACGACTTTACATACTCTGTACCGGAGATCTGCACCCCTTTCCCACCTCCTCCATCCCTCCATCCCAGCCCGCATCTCTGCACACCAGCCCTGCATCCCTCCTGCATCCCCATGCCCAGCCCTGCATCTGCCCAGCAGCAGAGGGGTCTCCCTGGTCCCCTCCTGCTCCTCCCTCCCCTCATCATGAAGAGGCTGTGCCCACTGCCCACACCCAGCCCTGCACCCACAGGACGGGATTTTCCTCTCTGGAGGGGATGTTCTCTCAGAGGACACGGGTCAAGTCGCACAGATGCTGCTCTCACACCCACAGGTGTTGAGCGAGCCCCCAAAATGACCTGGTGGGGGACAGCCGTGGGTTGGCCTTCACCCTGCCAGAGCTGTGCCAGACTGGAGGAGGAGACCATCCCCTGAGCCACAGCGAGTGGGGAGGACTTGTAGGGTCCTGGGGAGGTTTGGGGTTGACTGAGCCCCGGCAGAACCACCCAGGGCTGGGACTGGGAATGGTTCCCTTGGCGTGGGGAGCAGCTCCCTGTCCTGGGGCACGGCAGGGCCTGGGGCGGTGGTGCTGCTGCTCTGGGCTGCCATGGCTCTGTGCAGAGGCTGAGCTTTGCTGTGGTGAGCAGGGAAGCCCTGAGCCTGTTCGGTGTCACAGGTGCACGTTTCTAACGGGGATCGCAGCCATGGCCACGGGGGGCACACCCGGCCCCCCCGGCGCCCCCCGTCACACCAACCGCCTGATTAATGAGAAGTCCCCGTACCTCCTGCAGCACGCCCACAACCCTGTGGATTGGTAAGAGCAACGGGAGCCTTTCCCTCTCCTCCTCCTCCTCTCCCTGTGCCCGTGGGGCTGAGGGACTCTTGTCTTCCCCCCACAGGTACCCTTGGGGTCAGGAAGCCTTTGATAAAGCAAAGAGTGAAAACAAGCTGATATTCCTGTCAGGTAACTAGAACCAAGATGTATTTCATGCTCCCCCTGTTCTGTAGGTGGTCAGATAGGTTGGGCTGCATCCTGAGCTGGTGTGTGAGTGGCCATGTGGGTGTGGATGGACACCGAGCAAGAGAGGGCCATGTGCTGGAATAGCTCTCTCAGAAATGGGTTATATCCAGGACCAGAGTCCTTGGCCACATTTTAGGAGCAAGAGCTGGAGAGCCCAGGAGACTTTTCTCCTTCATCTCTTCTCCAGGGAGGCAGCAGCTGTTACCTGTAGCAGGGCTCCCCATCTCTGAGCCATCATGCATGTCCTGCTCCCTGCAGAGGACCATTCCTCACTCACCTGAGCTTCTTTTCAGTTGGCTACTCCACCTGCCACTGGTGCCATGTGATGGAGGAGGAGTCCTTCAAGAGCAAGGAGATCGGGGAGATCATGAACAAGCACTTTGTGTGCATCAAAGTGGACCGTGAGGAGCGGCCAGATGTGGACAAAGTGTACATGACCTTCGTGCAGGTGAGGGAGGCACGGGCAGGCTCCAGGAGGCTTTGACTGGCTCCCTCAGGGTGTGGTTCATTGTCATGTTCCCCAGGCAGGAGGAGCCGGTATGTGGGGTGGTCTGGGTGGGTCACAGAGGTGGAGAGAGGCACATCTTACCTCGAGAGAGGCTCTTGGATGTGCCAGAAGGGCACAGAGCGGGTGCCTCTTGTGTGACCTTGGTGCTCCCATGATTTGTCTTTCAGGCCACCAGCGGTGGAGGTGGTTGGCCCATGAGTGTCTGGCTGACCCCAGACCTCAAGCCCTTTGCTGGGGGGACGTATTTCCCTCCTGAGGATAGTGTTCATCGTGTTGGCTTTCGGACTGTGCTGCTCCGGATCGCAGAGCAGGTGCGGGGCAGGGATGGTGTGGCAGTGCTGAGCCAAAGGGGACACAGGGAAACTGGTCTGGGCTTGAAGGGTGACTGGGTTAGGAGACAGAGTTGTGAGGAAGAGTAGCCCAGAGAACATGCCAGCGTTCTGGCTGAGTTAGCAGTGGGTTAGAGCTGGTCTGGGGAGGGTGATGGAGAGCTGGAAATGTGGTTTGGACTGGCGCAAGGCATGAAGAAGACAAACATGGAAGAAGTGTCTTTCTCCCTTTGCACTTTAGTGGAAGGACAACAAAGATGCTCTGTTGGAGAGCAGCCAGAGGATTCTGGAAGCACTGCGACACACATCTGAGATCCTTGTGCAAGGCCAGGAGTCCCCTCCATCCTCCAAAGAGGTGATGGACACCTGTTTCCTGCAGCTCTCCAGATCCTATGATGAGGACTATGGTGGCTTTTCCAAATCCCCCAAGTTCCCCACCCCAGGTCAGTCTGGTCTCTGCTGCTGAGACCTGTCATGGGCCAGGCAGCACTGTGAGGGCAGAGCCCACCCCACAGCCTCCTGCTTTCTCCCTGTGTTTCAGTGAATTTGAATTTCCTGTTCACGTACTGGGCCCTGCACCGAACAACCCCAGAAGGTGCCCGGGCACTGCAGATGGCTCTGCACACCCTCAAGATGATGGCCCATGGGGGCATCCATGACCACATTGGTCAGGTGGGAGCAAATCCTTGGGGGTAGACCCCTGGCATGCCCAGGAGGTGTGGGGTGGAGATGTGGGATGGAGACATGTCCATGTGTTCTCTGCAGGGGTTTCACCGCTACTCCACTGACCAGCACTGGCACGTCCCTCACTTTGAGAAGATGCTCTATGACCAGGGGCAGCTGGCAGCTGTGTACAGCAGAGCCTTCCAGGTACAGCTCTGGCATCAGGCTGGGGGGCACAGGTTGGTTTGGGGAGCAGCTTCAAAGCCTGTTTCCCGAGATACTGCCCATCCCATGGGCATAGAGCAATCCAATGCTCCCCTTTATGTGCTGGTGTTCATCCAGAACAAACCCGTGACAGTGTAGCCCCAGGGCTTAGAGCATAATGGGGGAGGGAACAGCCTTTGGGCTGGTCTTTGCAAGTCAGCACACAAATGCTGCTGCCTCTGACCTTGGTGTAATGCCAGCATTGCTCTCCACTGCCCACAGCAGATTAGCAGTATCCACAGATAGTAGATTTCTATCAGAGATCTTACTCTGAATCTATCCCACATTTAAAATCCCTGGACTTTCAAATGTGATTCCACTCCTTTGCCAACTCTTTAAATCAGAATCCCTGACCATATCTTGCTGTGTCTCTTGCCTCCCCCCTGCCCCTTGTAACACTGATGTCTACCCCGTGCCTCCTGCAGATCTCTGGTGATGAATTCTTTGCTGATGTCACCCGAGACATTCTGCTCTATGTCTCTCGGGACCTGAGTGACCAGGTGGGTTCTTCCCTGAGCTGAGCCAAAGGGAGACACTTACCCTGCCCTGAGGTGTGAGTCAGGGCTCTCCCTTCTCAGCTGAGCTCAGTGTGGGTCACTGCTGAGGCTCACTGGCCAGACTGCCAGCCCAGCAGTGGTAGGGAGCTGGCTGAAGGTGCTGGTAGCTGGAGGGTCTCTGTGTTGCTCTTTTCCCAGGCAGGAGGTTTCTACAGTGCAGAAGATGCAGATTCCTACCCGACCACCACATCCACAGAGAAGCGAGAAGGAGCTTTCTGTGTGTGGGCAGCTGAGGAGCTCCGGGCTCTCCTCCCTGACCCTGTCCAGGGGGCCACAGCGGGGACAACCTTGGGAGATGTCTTCATGCACCACTACGGAGTGGAGGAGGCCGGCAACGTGGATCCCATGAAGGTGAGGGAGAGCAAAGACTTGCCTGGCACCAGCAGCACTGGTGGGGAACCCACATCCGTTGGCATGGCGGGGTGGCAGGGCAGCCCCAAAACACTCCGAGTCCAACACCTCCCAAGCCTGGTGGCATTTACAGACTGTGTCTGTCTCTCCCCTCAGGACCCCCACCAGGAGCTGAAGGGCAAGAACGTCCTCATTGTGCGGCGCTCGCCGGAGCTGACAGCGGCGCGGTTCGGGCTGGGCCCGGGGCAGCTGGGGGCCCTGCTGCAGGAGGGCCGGCACAGACTGTCCTCAGCCCGGGCACGGCGCCCGCGCCCACACCTGGACACCAAGATGCTGGCAGCGTGGAACGGTGAGAGGTGGCTCAGCTCCAGGGGCTGGACTTGTGCCTTGGCTGGACCCCTCCAGGGCTGGTAGCAACGAGCCCTGCTGGGACTGGAGGCAGTGGGAGGGTTGGGGTCAGGGCTGTGGGGAAGCAGCCCCGCACCTGCCAGCCTTGGGAGCTTTGGGATGTTGCTCTGGCTTTATTTCCTTCCCCAGCTGCCAGCAGAGAGCAGCAAAACTCTTCCCCTGGCTAAGGCCAGCTCATCTGGCTGTGCTGTGGGGAAGGGGACTGAGTCGGGGACCCACACACTGATGGGCACAGAGCCCGTCCCTACTGCTGCATGGGCAGAGGGACCACAGCTCTGTGTCTGTCTGGGCATCCTGCAGCAGGGAATAACTGCAGGACCCCAGGCACTGTTCCCAGCAGAAAATCTGTGCGTGTTTGGGTCTGGAGCTGGCATGGGCTGGAGTTACACAATGTCCTGCAAACTGAAATACTCTTTAGCCCTGTGTCTGCCTGCAGGTGAAGGCTGAGTTCCTGCTGGCCTTGCAGTGCTCTGCCCATCTCTTTGGTGACAGTAAATGACTTCTTTAGTGATTTGAACAGAGCAGAAGAGCTGGTGACTGAGCCCTGACCTGCTGGCATCAGAGAGGATGAGCTTCACATTGAGCATCCTTTAAAGGACTGACAGTGACCGTCCCTGACGGTTCCACGTGTCCCCCTGACCTGTTCCTGTGTCTGTGCCTATGCAGGGCTGATGATCTCAGGCTTTGCCCAGGCTGGGGCTGCCCTGGCTGAGCAGGAGTACGTGAGCAGGGCTGCACAGGCAGCTGCCTTCCTAAGGACACACCTTTTTGACCCTGCCAGTGGGAGGCTGCTGCGGAGCTGCTACCGGGGCAAGGACAACTCAGTGGATCAGAGGTGAGTGTCAGAGTGTCCACAGACTGACTGGCCACCTGCAGGTGCTGCCCAGGCCCCCAGGAGTCCCTGTCCTCTCAGGTAGGACTGAACAGGGAGGGAGGGAGGCTGTTTTGTACAGAGCTGGCTCCAGTGCAGTTTAGGAAGGATTAGTGCCCCCCAGCCAGTGAGGAGGAATTTGGGTCAAAACCTTTCCCGTTCCTCATCTTTCATGCTGGCAAGTGGCTTTCCCTCCTGTACAGAACCCTGGGGCTGAGTTGTGTGATGGCTTGGCACAGACACTGCTTGTCTTAGTGACATGTCCTTGGGTAGCAGGGACCAGTAGGCAGTACTTTGCTGTTTTGGAGAACATTTCCAGCCTGCTCAGTGTAGAGATTCTGATTGTTCTTCTGTGTCTGCCACTGCAGCGCTGTGCCCATCCAGGGCTTCCTGGAGGACTATGTCTTTGTCATCCAGGCACTGTTTGACCTGTATGAAGCCTCTCTGGAGCAGGGCTGGCTGGAGTGGGCCCTGGATCTCCAGCACATGCAAGACAAGCTCTTCTGGGACCCCGAGGGCTTTGCGTATTTCTCCGCCGAGGCCGGAGATCCCTCCCTGCTCCTGCGCCTGAAGGATGGTGAGCTCAGGGACCTGGCCTTGCTTTCCATGGGTTGTGGTGTGGGAGTACGAGGCTGTGGGGTGGTGAGGCACTGGACTGATGGGAGCTGTTGTCCCTGGCAGACCAAGATGGAGCAGAGCCCACCCCCAACTCTGTCGCTGTCACAAACCTGCTCCGAGCAGCTTGTTACTCTGGTCAGATGGACTGGGTGGAAAAAGCTGGGAAGATCTTGGCTGCCTTCTCAGAGAGGCTGCAGAAGATCCCAATAACCCTGCCAGAGATGGCCAGAGCCACTGCTGTCTTCCATCACACCCTCAAACAGGTATGGGCTGGGGCTCAGTGTCCCCTTGGGGACCTGCTGCAGGGAGCAGGGCTGGCAGGGGGGTGGGTGCAATCACAGCTCTGTTTTCTCCCTCCTGCCACCCACTGGACAGGTTGTCATCTGTGGGGACCCACAAGGAGAAGACACCAAAGAGATGCTGCGCTGTGTCCGTTCTGTCTTCAGCCCAAACAAGGTAGAGCTGCCCCCCTGCCTGCCAGCCCTCCCTGGCCTCTGCTGTCTGCACTGCTGGTGCTTCAGCCTTTCTCCCAGTGCAGCTGTTGCATCCATCCTCCTCCTCTGTCCTGCCTCTCTTCTGGGAAGCATCCTGTCCTTTCCATATCTGTAAGCACAGCCAGCAGGGCCATGGCTGAGCCCCTGCAGCCCTCTCCCTGCACAGAGCATGGACAGACCAGGAGCTGCTGCAGCCATGGCTGGTTTTGCTGCTGGCTGTTTACACTGCTCTCAGCCTGAGCCCAGCACTTTCCCAAGGGAAAACCTTTCATTCCAGTGTGAATCTGCCATGCCCAGTGTGAATTTGTCATGCCCTGTGCAGATCCAGCCAGTGTCTGGGTCACCTGCTGCCTGGAGATGCCCTCACATCCTTGGAGGCAGCAAGGCAGTACCTCACTCCAGCTGTGGGTACCACCAGCTGGGAGAGGCTTTTCCCAAAGCTTTGCCCCCAGACAGCAGCTGTTGCTGTGCACTGGGGTTCCCACCTGGCTTTGCTTGGCCTCATCTCTGCTTTGAGATCAGTGCATCCCACAGAGGGGCTGGAGCTGTTGGCTGCCTCCAGAGCTGGCAGGAAAGGGCAGCACAGCAGCTGGTGACCATCAGGTTTGGTGGGCAGTGTGGCTGCCCTGGGGATGATGGCTTTGACCTCAGCAAAGCTGTGGAGCTGAGGGACTGGGCTGCAAGTGAGGGGGCTCAGTGTTTGGACCAGATTCATCCCTGGCTGTTGGGTCCTGGTGCCAGGGACTGGCGTGTCCAGTCTCGGTCTGTGGGGAGCTGGCCCTGAGGCCAAAGCACCACTTCCCCTCTGTAACCTCAGCTAGGGTGAACTGGGCAGGGCTGAGCCATCAGCACAGGATCCTCTGCTCTGTCCTCACACTAGCTCAGCCGATGGGACTGTCACCCCTGACCCTCTGCCTGTGTCCCCAGTGGTGTTTAATGCCAGTTTTGGAGGAGGAACACAACTTACTCCCAGGAGCACGAGTGGGGCACACAGCTCTCCATCCTTCCTCTGCCATCACCCCTTGGCCCATGCTGGTCCCTCTGCTCCCACACTTTTCCTCTGTCCCTTTGGAGGATTACGCTGGGTGACCCAGTTTGCAGGCACAGGAGCCCAGCACCACTGTTAACCCTCTCCCTGTGCCCACAGCTGGTTCAGCCCTTGGTCCCCCAAGCCCCTGCCAGCTCTGGGGGGTGTAGCCATCAGCTTTGGGGGCTTGAGCAGAACAAATAGCACAGCCATGTCCTCTCCTTCCCTGCTCTTTGGCTCTCTCCTGCTAAGCTGGTGACAAGCCTGGCTTGTGGGGATGCTCCTTCCCTGGGGGTGAGTCTTTCTCCCCCAAGCTTTTGCATTCCTTGGGGAAGGCAGGAAGATGAGGGCTGGATACTTTGGATGGATATTTCCAGGGGGGAGTGAAGCCATGGGGATGCCTGGCAGGGGTGCTTGCAGAGACATGTGAGGGGCTGCAGCTGGAGGCTGACAGCAGGCAGGGTGGGAGTCCAGTGCTGTCTGCCCCTTGTGTGTTCCTTGTCTTGCAGTGGTGGGATGGAGCCGAAGCTCTTCCAGCTTGGGTTTGTTTCTTGGAAAAAGGGTTGTGGCAGGAGGGAAAAGCTCTCCCTCAGAGGAGCACAGGCCCGTGGGGATGTATCTCAGCAGGACTGGTAGGGGCTGAGCATCATCTCTGGCAGTAGTAATGGCTCCTCACCTTGCAGAGGTGATGGAAGGAAATGGGGAGGATCCCACTGCTCAGAGGGTCACTGCTTTAGGGAGCAGCTGCTGCCTCCCTACAGCCATCCCTCTCCATGCTGCATCACAGGACACAGCTGGATGTGCTGCTCCTGTTCCCCCCCGCCTCCAGCCCCCTCCAGCTGCTCCCAGCTCTCCTTTCCCACCTCGGGAAGCTGCCCAGAGCAGAGCAGCCCTGGGTCACCTGCTCTGGGGACAGGGCAGCTTTGGGAATTGCCTTTGCCAAGGAGTTGGGGGAACGTCACCGTGTCCCCTGTGTCCCTGCTCCCTCCGTGCCAGCAGCACGCTGGGGGCCAGCCTTGTGTGCAGGAACACAATTAATTAGGTCGTTCCAGTAATTAATTCCTTACAAACCTCACACTGAAATCCTTGCTGTAACGAGATGCTGATGATAAAATGGCATTGAGGTCACAATTTAAATGGACCCTGGGCCCGGAGGAACCCTTTGCCACAGGCAGCTGCTGTGGGGATGCAAGTGGGCATGGTGCCAATAGCTGTTGCCCTGGGTGTCCTGGTGCTGGGAGCAGAGAGGGTTGGATCCCTGCTCTGGGGCCGGATCCCAGCTCCTGGTACAGATCCCTGGCCTGTTAATGGTCTTTAGGGTAATTATGAAGGATCCCATTATCTCCTCGGCTGCAGAGCGCTCGCCTGCCGCTCGCCTTCATCCTGGCCCTGCGAGAGGACCGTGGGGAGCTTGTGAGAAAAATGAATAATGAATTTCAGATTGGACATGAATTGGTAATTAATCACTCCTGGAATTAATTCCAGACAAAGGCGAGCAGGGAGGAGGCTGGGGGGAGCAGGAGGCAGACAGGGAGACGGGCTGAGCCAGAGCTGGGTCAAGCAGATGTGAGGTGATGGGGGACAGGACAGGACTGCAGCAGATGTTATTCAGGGCAGGGACTTGGGGATTGGGTGACCCCTTGGGCACACAGGGGTGTGGGCAGCCCCTGCCAGGCACGAGTGAGGCTGTGTGGCTGTCCCTGGGTGTCAGTGCTGGGTTTGCTGCTGGCCCTGGGGCTGGTGCAGAGGATGCTGCGTTGGGACGAGTGGTGCCAGGGTGGGAGATGTGTGTGCAGTGGGAGTCAGCATTTGGTGTCAGCATCTCTTGGTGGCATTGGTGTGAGTAGCAGGGATGTGGTGAGTGTGTCTGTGCTTAGCAGGCACATGCAGGGCTGGGATTGGGGCAGGCAAGGGAGAGCAGTGTGCTCCAGCAGCAGGATGTTCCTCTGTGCCTTGGGCCTTGGGCAGGGCCAGCCTTTTGCTCACCCTTTGCATCTGTGTCAGCATGAGGCTCGCTGCCAGCTCCTGGCCTTTCTCCTGATTAGCCTGCAAGCCCTGAGGCTTTAACAAACATTTTCCCTTTCAGAAAAGCTAATTATCCTGGCAGCCCGGTCATCACCCCTGGCTGGTGCTGCCGTGTCAGCTGGGAGAGCCCCTGACCCGCTGCTCGTTGCTGTCTTGGGTCTTTTGGGAAGCGGGAGGGCAGGAGGAGCTGGGCTGCAGTGGGATGGGACGATGCTGCAGCTGGTTCTGGGGCTGTCCCTGGGCTGGCAAGGTGTCCCCAAGGAGCTGGCTGGCTTGGGCAGTGCCATCTGGGCTGGGATGTGCTGGTCCCTGTGTTTCATCCTGGCTGCTGAGCGTACAGAGCAGCCAAGGGAAGCAAAGCTGCCACATCTCCATGGCTCTGCCTCCAGCACAGGCATTACAGGGATGGCACCACCGTGGGGCCCTGGCAGAGGGCTGGAGTGGGTCCCCTCAGCTCCCAGCCCCCTTCCCATTTTGGGAGAGCGTGTGGGGGGCACTGCCAGCCCTCAGCAGGTCGGTGGGGTGGGAAGGACCAGCTGGCTGGTGCTGGCTGTGCTCTCTGGCTCACAGCTCCTTCTCTGGGCAGGTGCTGATGGTTGCAGATGGAGACAGCTCTGGGTTCCTGTACCGCCAGTTGCCTTTCCTTGCATCCCTGGAGAGGAAGGATGGGAAAGCCACTGCCTATCTCTGCAGCAACTTCACCTGCTCCCTGCCTGTCACCTCTGCCCAGGAGCTGCGTGGGATGCTCAGCCCCTGAGCCCCTCGGTCCCCCTGCCTGCAGGAAGGCAAAGGAGGGACAGACTGACACAGGAACACGGGAGAACCCCAAATAAAGCCACCCTGAGCACCACCCCAGATGGTTCCTGGCTGGGCAGAGGGGCTGTGCCCTTCCCCACCTGCAGCAGGCCAGGATGTGCTTGTGCTGCTGCTCCAGCAGCATCTCAGCACAGCTGACTGGTCCCATGCTGGTTTGGGCATGGCCAGGAGACACCACCCGGGAGCATCTCTTGACCCTGCACACACGCTTGCTCCTTGCCTCTTCTTGCTGAGGAAAAGGAAAACAAATGAAATATAAATCCCAGCACTAATGGAGAAGTCAGGCAGGAAAACTGTTAGGGTTCCTATAGCAACCCCGGGTAACACTGTCAAAAAGCACCTGGATGTCTTGGGAGTCAAGTGCTGTTGGAAGTGTTACTGGCTACGACAGCTGTGCTGTTTTTCCATTACAGAGGAGATTGTAACATACATTAAGTTAATATATAGTGCATGAAAAAACCTGCTGGTTACAACTGATGAAAACTTTGTTCTCCCTTTCCTCCCCTCCATCCCTCCTTGTCCTCCCTGCTGCCAAGTGGGTGAGTACCAGGTTTTCAGCATCCCTCTGGCACCCTGGGCTCCCCCAGTACAGCACCCCACACCCTGGCTGGCTGGCTGCCATCACCTGGCAGCAAAACAGCACTGCCCACTGGCTTTCCACTGGGTTGTGCCAGGATTTGGGGGTAACCAGCCAGGAGAAATGCCTTTGAAGTGAATTTGGAATTTTGCACTTCATCTGAATGCTTTCTATGCTTGTGGAAGAGGAGGGGTTTTGTTTTCTCTCCTCTCTTGGTTTTAAAAGTTGAAGTGTTTCTGGAAATCCAGCTGAAAATTGCTGGTTTGGCAGATGGCTGCCTGCTTTCCTCTGGGGGTTTTTTTTTTTGCCTTTTTTTTTTCTTTTTTTTTTTCTTTTAACTTGGCATGTCTGCAGTGGGGATTGATTTGACACCCGTCCTCAGGAGCGCTCGGGGCGGGTTGGTTTGTGTCTGCCTGGAGAGCACCCTCGCAGAGCAGGGCTGGTGCTGAGTGCCCGTGGGGAAGCTCAGATGTCTCAGATGCCACAGTGGCAGCTGTCCCCGAGGTGGCACAGGGCTGGGGCTGACATGCTGAGCCCGTTTGAGTGCCCACCAGCCCCCTGTGGCACAGACACAGGGTGCCTTCCTCCCACACTCTGGTTGTTGTTGGTGTGTCTCTGTGAGCTGAGCAGAGCTGTGCTGTGACCCTCTGTCAGAGTGAATTGGGCTCACCTCTCAGTAAAAAAACAAAACAAAAAATAATGAGAAGTTCTCTGTGGTGAATAACTGCTGTTGTGGCACCTCTGTCCTGCCAGTGCCTCTGCCTTGCTGCCATCCCCAGGTGCCAGTGGCCCTGTCCTGTGCTTCCCACCCCTTCTGCCTGTGCCTGGAGCCACCCGGCTGCTCCAGCCCTTTCTTTATGGCCTTAGCAAGGGGTGGTTTTGCTCGAGTTTGGCTGCAGCACCTCCTTGCCTGACCCCTCGGTGTCCCCTGGCCAGGCTGGGTGCTGGGGCACCCAGGGGTGCTGCTCCTGTTGGTGGCCACTGTGGTTAAACCCTCCCAGTGATGCTGCCAGTCCTGTCCTACCTTTCCTGTCACCAGCCCTCGATTTCATGGGAAATGCCAATGATTTGCTGCAAGTGGTGTTTTGTGGGGCAGTTAACAGGAGACAGGGCTGGTGGGTGTGCCCAGTGTGGCCAGGCTCTCAGGAGGGTGCTGGAGTGGGATCTCTGGGCTCAAGGGTCCCATGGCCCCCCACAGTGTCTGTTTCCTTAATCCCTCTCTACATTCCCTTTGGTGGCAGGAGTGGCCAGAATCCTCTTTCTCCACCAGTGCACAGGCTCAGGGTGGCTGGAGGCAGCATCCCACACTCTTCCTGCTCCTCTCCAGCTGCAGAGTTGTCAAAAAACCTCTCCAAAGACACATCAACTAACTGATGTGCTGCTTTTTCCCCACAAACTCAGGTTTGCCATCAGGCTGCTCCGGAAGGCTCAGTGGGGCTTCCTTCTGCCTGGGGCTCTGGGCTCACCTGAGAGCCCCAGCAGCCATGGATGGGGAGAAACAGGTTTTTCCTTGGTTTCTTTTTAATATAAACCCCTCCTTTAACGTTTAGCACATACATTGTGGGATGTCTGAGCCCACCAAGGCAGATGGGAGGCCTGGAACCCACCGTGCCCTTTGGGGGGTCTGGGACACACGGGGTGGGGGGTGGGCAGTGCTGGCAGCCACCCTTGCTGCACTAATGAGGCTTTCCCTCTAATTAATATTCCCTGGCAAAGCCAGTGCTGGTTGTGGCTCTCTGGGCTTTTATCTCCTGTGGCATTGATGTGACATCAATGGGAGATGGGCTTTGAATCTGTTTGTTGTGTGGGATGTTGCATCTGCAGGGGAGGGGGATGGACAGGGGTGTCCCAAGCCTGCTCTGGTGTCAATACCCCCCCTCCAAAACACGTGGGGGTGCAGTTTGGGCATGACAGCCTTTGAGAAGGTACATTGGGCAAAATAATGAAGTTTCTTGGTTGATTCACACGTGAGCACCCAGGTCTGGCACAGCTGAGCACCCCATTGCTCCATGCTTGGCTGGACAGTCAACACCTGAGCACTGAGCTGCTCATGCCTGAGTGGCTGATCAGCTCCTGCCTCAGGCTTATTTTGGTATAAATGGGAAGGTTTTGGGAGTTGGGGGCTGCTGCAGGAGGAGTTTGGGAAGTGCTGCTCAGTGGCTGCTCTGAAAATGATGGAGAAGCTCCATAATGCCCCAAAATATTAGGGGAGCCTATGAGAGGCAGGGAGACAGATGTGGGGCTGGTATGAGGAGTCCCTTCCTGCCAACCCTGTGCCTTTGAGCCCAGTTACTCCAGTATTCACCCAGAGAGACTTGGTGAGTCCCCTGAGTCCCAGCCTCCTCTCTGGGGTAATTTGGGGCCCCTGCTGGGGTCCCTTGCACCAGGAGGTGTGTGGGGGTGTGTGTTGGGTTGCAGCAATCCTTGTCTGGGATCCCATGGAGCATCTGCAGGCAGAGGAGGGGTTGGGGACTCAGTGACTCCTGCTGACCCCTCCCTGCCCCAGCCCTTGCCTTGCACAGATGTTTGTGCCATCCAGCTCCAAGTCATTCCAGTGTTCCTGACAAGTCAATTTGCAGCTGAGGCTGGCCAACACTTGATCAAAATGTGCTTTTTTTCTTTTTAAGCTGGCTTTCCATGCAGATGGGTGCTGGGGACCAGGGTGGCAGAGCCAGACTGTGGTGTGGGGACTCTGGGGGGGGTGTCCCACTTGGCTCAGCTGCTGCTGTAGTTTTCCCTCCCATGAAAGCATGTCCTGGCTGTTCCTATCCAAACCTACACCACCCCTGCATGGCCCTGGAGCCTGTGCCCTCCTGCCTGGCCTCTCCCAGAGCCACCATGTGCTCCAGAGCTGTGCAGGGGAATTTGCAGCTCTCCCCAGGCTGGCTGACCCTGCCAGGTGTACGGGCCAAGGTATTTTGGGGACCATCATCCCCATGTGATGCTCAGCTGCTCCAAGCAGGCTCTGCACCCTGGGCAGGCAGGGAGGGATGGGGAGGGATGGCCAGAGGCCCTGTGGCACAGCAGGAGGCCATGGGCACCACTTAAGGGTTATGCAATGGCCACTTGGCCATTACACAGCCATTAATCCTCCTTTAATACAGTTTTGGTATTTACTGACTGCAGTAACTATTGCATTAAATCGAAATTAAATGTTTATTTTGGAGGCTTTAAAGAGGGGTGGAGGAGGATGTGTGGGGAGGAGGGTGCAGGTTTGTGGGTGCCTGGGTGGGAGGGGATGTTTTGGGGGTGCACAGAGGAATCAGAGCTGCAGTGCAGGGATGGCCTTGTCACCAGTGTGGGGATGTCCTCAGGTGCTGTGCCAGGCTGTCAGTGCAGGTGAGGTGACAGTGGCATCTCCACTGCCTTCAGCGCTTTGTGAGCTGCTAAATTAGAGGTGAGAGATGCTGAGGGCTCCCAGGGAGCCTGGGCTGCTAATCAAAGGGGAACAGGCTTCACTTTCCATCTGGGGTTTTATCCAAGACTCCAGGAGGGCTGAAGCTGCTCCTCTCCTCGTGGCCAGGTGGAAATTGGAACGAGCTCCTTGTGTGCTGCAGCCTGGCAGGAGCAGGTAGCAATATTTCATGGTATCAGCTGAGGCTGAAACCCCCATCAGGAACCCTGGGGCTTAGGGAAAGCTGGAGCTGGGAGGCAATGCCCAGGCTTTGAAGCCAAATTTGCTGAACAGCAGGATGTGCCCCCAGCCACAGGAGCCTGGTTTCTGGCTGCAGCATGGATGTCCTGAGGCAACTTCCCTGGTGCCTCTGGGCTGATGCCTGCTGCCTTGATTGGGATTTTTACCCACCGAGGAGAAACCTGAATGTCCCTGTGTGACCCAGCACTCTCCTCCCCGTCCCTGACACCCATGAATCTGGGACAGGCAGAGCTGGGCTCGCTGCAATTATCCATGGATTAACGGCAGCTAATTTAGTTTGAGTCACAAAGGCTAAATTGGATCGATACGGGGTGAAGAGTATAAAGGAGGAATCAATAGGTATTCAGGAACGCAGGAATGGGGCTGCACATCCCTGCGGGATGGAGCGGGGGGACGGTGCCGGCAGAACCGCGACTCAGCACAAGGCTCCCGCAGGTTCGTGCGGCTCAGCAGCCTCGGGGCTGCGGCTCTGCGGGTTTGACAGCCGGCCCCGCTCTCCCGGGGCCGCCGGGAAGCTGGTTTTGGTGTTCAGCCACAGTTTGGACACGAGCTGGCTTGGCCGATGTGCAAGGTGTGCACCAGCCCCGAGGGATGTGCCCTGGGGATGCCCCGCTGGCCTCGGGGTCTGCGCTGCCCTGGCCTCCAGCGAGGGCTGGGGCTGCCTCCCTGCTGGCAGGGCAGCGGGGCAGCAGGGTCCTTTTTCATAGCTGACAGCCCATGAATATTTATAGCAGCCTATTAAAAATGGCCACTGCATCCCAAATTAGTCGCGGGGCCCTGGACGGAGGCTGGGTACAGTGGCACTGATGTCACCCCGGGCTCTGTGGGCAGATGGCAGTGGCATGGCCCCAGGGATGGGATGGGATGGGATGGGATGGAGGAAGGGATCCCTGTCCCTCTGGGGCTGCAGGAGGAGCTCTCAGGCCTTGCCTTTGGACCAGATCCTCTTGTCTCTCCCAGGAGCCTGCTCAGGGTGCTGGCAGCACCCACCTTTCTCCACCTCTTAGCTCCTCTTCCTCACCATCCTGTGCTTTAAAACTCAGGTTTTGGTGGCTGCAGCTGAAGCCTCCATCAGCTGCTGCGGGCTGTGGGAGCTGCTGCCCCTGCCACGTGCTGGGGATGCCGGCAGCCTCTGGGATGTGCAGAGTGCAGCCAGCACAGGTGTGTTTATCTCCCAGAAAAGCAGATAAGAAAGGGAATCCGAGTGAATCCAAGTGAACAAATGGAAATTAAAGGGGAAAAAGATGGAGATAAAGCTATTCCCCATCTCCTAAGGGATTGGCAGGAATAATAGAGTAAAGAGAATAATCTAATTTAGAAGGAGTCTACACAGACAGAAGTGCTGGAGGGGTTCTGGTTGTAGTGTGGAGCTGCAGCCTGCGTGTCAGTGGAGCAAACCCACGGGGACTGGATGTGCCCTGGCAGGAGTGGGTGTCCTCTTTGTGGTTGGAGGCCCTTCAGCCCATGGGCAGGCTTGGCCAGGGGCTAAACTCTGGCAGGGGAAGGGTTCTTGCTCTGCTTTTTGTGGCTGGCACTGGCGAGGGGCTCAGGGAGGGCCCAGCCTGGGAGGAGGGATGAGGAGGAGGACCCTGTGCTGGGAGCAGGCAGGCAGGGGCAGTGAGGCAGAGCAAAATGAGGTAGGAGACAAAATTAGGAGGTAATCAGGCTGGAAACATAGCCTGGGGAGGGAAAGCACTGAGCATGGCTGGGTTAACCCAGGCCAGTGCAGGGCAGAGGTTCAGTGTCACCGTCCCTCTGACTGTGGTGCTTTGGCAGAGCCCCCACAGGGCAGTGGGATGGAGGGGACAGCAAGGGCCTGGTGTCCTTTGAGACTTGCAAATCTGAGAAGCACAGGCAAAATCCCTCCCAGGAAGGTGCTGTTCTGTCTCCACACCACCTCCCCATCCTCCTGTCTGCCCTGCTGCTCTGGGCTCCCTCATCACATGCTAATGATGGTCCTGGGTACTGCCACTAATGAAGGGCTTCAGCTTTGATCACCAGCACAGAGCCTGAGCTTGTCTCTGGCTGAGATCCTTGTGGCACTAATGAAGTCCCCAAATCCCTTTTATCTCACAGGACAGCCAAGGGGAAGGGCTGTGGTGCAGTGGGGGTCCTGCAGCCCCCCAGAGGAGTACAGCACCCAGGCTCCTCCTGAACCCAATCTCCATGGCAACGCTCAGAGATGCTGCTGCTGGATGCTCCTGCTGGATGCTCTTGCAAGGCCACTAAGGGGAATCCCAGCAGCCTGGGAACTTTGGCACTGAGCAGGGTCAGGGAGGAAATGCCTGTCTGCCTGTGTGTTCTGTCCACCCACAGCAGTATCCCTGTGGAAGCTGCTCACAGGCTCTGCTTGATCCCAGCAACAGCCACTTATAGCCCACGTCCACAAACCTCACCAGTGATGACGAGCATCTCCCGGAACAAACAATTCAGAATTAACCCCAAAGGCCTTTCTGCCCCTAATTTTCCATCCCTGGCCATGTCCTTAGCTTGTCTTTGATGAGCCAAGGGATAGAAAATTCCAGCATTTCCATAGCATGGCACCAGTGCAGCATTTGGCCCTTGACATACATTTCTCCTTATATATATATTTCTCCTTATATATATATATTTCTCTGTCTTTCCTTTTTACTGTGGTTTTTATTACCAGGCACAGTCAGATTTAAGGAAACACAGCCCAGGCACGGGGGGCTCAGGGGTCCTTGTGGTGCCTTGGGAGGGCGAAGTCTGGGGCTGTTTGAGGTGCATGCACTGGTTTGCAGGGAAACAGGATCCTTCCCTGAGGGTCTCCTTCAGGATGTCTTAGGGCAAAAATCAGCCCTGCAGAGGAAACGCAACGCTGTGCTGGCTGGGATGGAGGTGTCTTGAGGGGGCTGCCCTCTTCTCTCAAAGTTGTTCCCCCAGGCTGTGCACTGGGGAGCTCAGGCTGCTCCCCTTCATTTGTTGTCATTTATCTATAATTTAGAGTGGGGTTTAGTTATATTCTAATTGAGTTTCATGTGTCACAGCATGTCTCAAACAGAAAATAAAATATTTAACAACCTCCACTGGTAATAAAGATTCACATTTGCCTCATTCTAGTTCACAGTACATGAATATTCTGCACCACACTCCGCAGGTATTAACTTCATTCAGATTTCTCCCTGGTTATGTAATATAAGAGTAATGACAGATAGAAGCCAGGGCTTAAAAAAATTATAATCAAAACCAACAACAACAAACCAGTTTGATGTCATTAACTCCCCTCTGCTGGTTAGGGGAGCATTAATGTGTTCCCTTTCATTGCTGGCTCTTTTGTGCGTGCAAATGCTCTGTGTCTGTTCACACCGTGACAGGGAGGAACTGGGGCAGGAGAAGGGCAGGGGCAGCTCCAGGGCTGGGGGAGATCTGGTCTTGGAGGGAAAGGACTGAATAGGCCTGGTTTGGGCTGAAATAAAGCTGGGACTGCCCGGGTGGGGATGCACACAGGGCTGGGTGCGGACTAAAGCCGGACTGGTCCATGCTGGGGTCGGGGCAGGGCTGTCCCAGCCAGGCACTCAGGTGGTGAAATGGGACAGGCCCATGGCAGGAGGGAGCCCTGGGTGGTTTTTGGGTGGTGGCTGGTGCCCATGAGCTGTGTCTGTCCAGAGCAAGCAGGACCTGGGCACTGTGGGGAGGAGGCTCTTTAGAGAGGTCTTGGGACTTGCTGTGCTGAGGGTGACTGAGTGCCACAGGTCCAGTGTGCTGGGGGCTTGCCCAGGGCTGTGCTGGAGGAGATGAAGCCATTTGGGACACAGCCAGATCCAGGTTTTCCACTGCAACACCTCCCAAGAGGCAGAGACAGGCCTTGATCCCATTGATCCCTGTGCTTTGCTGTGGGGCTGCTGGGAGGTTGGTGTGGGGCACCTGCCAGTCCTTTGCCTCATCCTTGGGTGGACTTGGGCTGCTCCTTGGAGAGCTCCCACGGGAAAGGCTGGAGCTGTGATGCCTTGTAATTGCCAAAACCATCATTACACCAAGGAAAGGAAGGCTGGGGGGATGTACTGGGCTGGTACCAGTGTGCAGAGCGTGAGAAGTTGCTTGGGGCTGGCACTGGGCTGCCCTGATGTAATTTGGCTTCACAGCACCACATTCTCAGGGCAGCTGGTCCCCACCAGCTCTGCCCTTCTCCCACCCTGACAGCCCTGACCCATCAGATCCTGCAGCCCCTGCCGCCAGGAATCTCCTCCGGGCCCTGCTGGCTCTGGCCGGGTGTGCTCAGGAAGGGCTGGGCACCCCCAAACCGAGGGCTCCCCCTCCCAGCCCCCAGCCGGGATAAACCCCCAGCAGCAGAGCTGCTCGTGCTGCCTGTGCATTCGTTAAGGTAATTATGATTCATGCCCGAGAAAGGCCACACACAGGCGGTGTGATCCAGCTAAAAAGTGTGGGACTGGCTAAAAGCACCCGGGTGCCACCAGCACCTCCCCACCGGCACGGAGGAGGGGACACACGGGGCTGCAGGGACCCAGCCGGGGACACCCTGCTGCTCTGGCACCTCTCACACCCTCTCACACCACATCCCTCGCTCTTCTCGCACGTCCCCAAGCCCGGCACGGCTGCAGGGCGCTGCCTCGGGTGGGCTGGGCTTGGCAGCGAGCTGTTGCCTGGGCTCCCGTGCATCCTGAAGATGCTGGGAGCTGCTGAAAATTCAAAGTGCTGGTTTAATTATGTGCCGTGAGGAAAGCAGCCTCGATCGTGGAAAAAGGCTAATGATGGGACCGCCAGGATATTTTTTGGTGGCAGAAACCCAGAATCCACCTCAGTGTATCTTTAAAAGGGAAAAATGTCAGGTTTGCCTATGAAATAATAACGAAGAACTTATAAACAATGACATCACCGCACACCTCGCTGCTGGGGAAGTGATTTAGAGACGCCTTGCCGATGGGAACATCTGCTCTCTGCTGGAAGGAGGAGGAAGATCTCCTCATCAGCATTAAATTTAAATGAGCCAGTCCTCATTTCCACGCTGCTGCAGCGCTCGGCTCCTGCAAGAGGGTGACTGGGGAGCACAGGCTTCACTGGGGGTTCAACCAGCCACTTCTCCCTGCCTGCCTTTCTAAAAGTGTCAAAATCAGGCTTTTCTGCCCAGCAAGGCTCCTGGGTGTGTATGGACCCATCAGTGGGTCCATTGGGTCTCCCCTCTCCTCAGCAGCTTGTTCAGCATCTCGTCCCAGCAGAGCTACCTGTGCCCCATCTCCCATGGGAGGGTGATGAGCTGCACCCCAATGTCCCCACGGGTGGGACAGGGAAATCCTGGGGCTCTTGGTGATGTAGAAATTGCTTTAGGGTCAAGTGAGGCCAGGTGAGCCCACCCCAGTGGGTATCCCCACACTCCAGCCTGGGCACCCCTGCCTGCAGCCTGCACTGCTCCCCATCAGCCACCCCCACTGCGAGCTGCTGGCAGGCTTTGTCGTGCTCCACATTATTTTTAATTATATTTTACTTTAAAGGGCTTTTAATTACAAAGATTTCCCAGCAGAGGCCTTATATGAAAAAAAAAATAAGAAGGAAAGGGGTAAAACGAAAATGCTTTCCACATCAAGGGTTCTTATGGATGAACTGGAATAGGAATAAGATTGAGAGGGGTTAAGTAGCCAAAGTGCAAAGTTTGAGGTGTGTCAGGGCCAGTGTCACCCAGGGGTGCCCCCAGTTCATCGTTTGTGGGTGCAGAGCCCTCTCCCTGGAGGAAGGGTGGCCATCCCAGACATTCCAGCCATCCCAAACATCCCAGACATTCCAGCCTGCAGCTGCCAGCTTGGGGCAGCACTCACTGGGGTGAGAGGCTTGGTAGGATGAAGGGCACGAGCTCTTCCTCACGACCCAGCATCCCTGGGACACCTGGCCCTTGACCTCCACAGACCTCTGGTTAAAGCCCCACTCTCCCTCTGCTCCTGACCCCTCTCCTCCCGGCCCCACCAGGGACAGGTTCCTCCCTGCCCCTGTCCTTGCTGTTCACTGGTCCTTGCAGAACAGGAGACATTTGTGCCATGTCAGTCGGTCACTGCCATCAGTGCCACGTGCTTGTTTCATATTCATTTATTTTAAACCATTTGGGTCATTTTCTCCCCAGCTGGAGGGGGAAGCTGCTGTTTTAGGACAGGGGCAGGGGTCTGGAGGGTGTGTTGCTCCCCTGATCTGCCATCCAGGGCTGGGAGCTTGGGGACAGAGCTGGCCTCTTTGGGAAGGGACTGTGACCCCTTCCCCACAGCAGCACAGCCCTTGCAAGGGGGTTTAATGAGTTTGACCTCCGTGATGTGGGGCTCAGCTGCCATGAGGTGGGAGAGGTGACAGGAAAAACATTTACTAGGGCAAATTTTGATTTCTATTTTTAAAATATGACCCAAGATCTGTTTTGCTTATGCCTGGCCACCAACACTGAGAACTACTGACCTCTTCCTGCCCTCTTCTCCTTCCATGTCCATCTTTTCTCAATTAGCAATTTGCTCAATTGCTCAGCAGGTGTCAATCACAGCTCCAGGTCCTGCCTTCCTCTCCCCAGACCTGGGGTAGGAGGGTGTTTGGTGCAGCCCTGGGGTGAAGGTCTCCTCTGGCTGGAGCTCCTGAGCAGAATTGTTGTGATGAGAGCTCTTGGTTTTGTGCCCCTTGTGCCAATGCAGAGGGGTTGGTGATGCCCGTGGGTGCCTCTGGCTGCTGTGGGACCCTGGATGGAGACAAAGGGGTTGCTCTTCTTGAGCCTGGAGTCACTGTGAGAGCACAGGAGTGACTTGTGCCTGCTGTTGTTGTTTGGAAGGTTTCTTTTGTTGTGAACCTGCGCTCGCTGAGGGACATCTCAGTGCCCTGCCAAGCCCAATGCTGAACTCCACAGCCCATCCTCAGGTGTTCCCCTGGCTCTGCCCTTCCCCTTGCCTGACTGGTGGCTCTTTTGTCTTATTGGGACCTTGCACCTTTCCTTCCTGAGGCCACCCTGATCTGTGGCAATGCCTTCCTGACCTCCCTGGGGTGCTGGCAGTGATTTGAGCAGTGCTGGGGCCAAGGCAGGTGCTCTCTGGAGCACCACAGGCTGCTCACCAGCATCCCTGTGCTCGGCAGAGCTGGCAGCAGCAGAGCTCGGGGACCCAGGGTCTGGAAATGAGCATCTCATTTCCCTCCTGTCTCTTCCTGTCACACAAGATTTGAAGATTCAATTAGAGGGGAGTTGCTGATAGCGGCGGGGCTGGAGTGCTGTTCGTGCCCCGTGCTCCTGCTTTGTGGGAACCCGCTGGAAGCCAAAGAGCTTGGGAGAAAAAAAAAGGAAGAAATGCAGATTTGAGGTGGTTGAGGGATGGTTTAGAGCAAAAATCTTATGAGGAGCAGCTGGGAGTGCTTATCCTGGAGTAAAGGAGGCTCAGGCAAGACCTTATCGCTCTCTACAGCTGAAGGGAGTTTGTAGCCAGGTGGGGGTTGGTCACTTCTCCCAGGTAACAAGCAAGAGGATAAGAGGAAAAGCCCACAAGTTGTGCCAGGGGAGGTTTGGATTTGGATATTAGGAAAAAGTTCTTCCCTGAAAGAGTGGTCAGGCATTGGAACAGGCTGCCAGGGAAGTGGTGGGATCACCATCCTTGGAGGGATTTAAAAGATGTGTGTATGTGGCACTCAGGGACGTGGTTTCATGCTGGACTTGGCAGTGCTGATTTAATGGTTGGACTTGATAATCCTAGAGGCTTTTCCAGTCTAAATTGTTGTATGATTCTGTGGTTGGAGGCTGGGTGTGCTCCAGCCCCTGGCACAGCAGAGTGGTGCCCAGCTGGGAGAGGCATCTGAGGGCAGTGGGGATGGGATGGGGAAGACCCGCTCCTCTGGATGTGCTTGGTGGGTGAGCCTGTGTGCCAGGCAGGACTTGCTCACCCAAACCCTCCTCCTGCAGAAGTGGGTCTCCAGAGCAGCAAGAGCAAGCCAGGAGCTGGGGTGAGGCCCTGTGTCCAGGGGGAGAGCAAAGCAGATCCCCCTGCCGTGCATTGGACAGGGACCTGCCTTGACCTTGGCTGGATTTCTGTTTATTTTCCCTCTGGAGGGAGGAATCTACTGTAAATGTGAGAAGATATTTAACAGGGACAACATCCAGTGAGGTGCTGGGTCCTTGTGTGCCATCTGAGGGGGGCTGTCTTTGTGGAGCTGATGGACCTTTGTGCCTTTTGAGGGTCAGAGCCAGGATGTGGCCCCTAGAACACCCAGCCTGCCCAGCCAGCATAGCCTTTCCTCTCCACATTTTCTGGATGTAACAGATGTTGTAAAGGAAAATGTAAATTCTTTAAAGGCTTTGGGGGCAGACAGATTTTTATAATAAATTATATTTTTACTATAAATTATGTTCTGAGCCCCAGAGTTGAAACCTGGGCTCGGCTCAGCTCTTGCCAAGTCAGGAGAATGAGCCCCACGGGTGTACAGCCTTGAGTGGCTCAGCCCTTGCAGACGTAGCAGTTCCCAAAACTCGGGCCATGCTCAGGCATGGATTGATTGTGTACCAAAAAGTCAAGGTGCAAACATTGATCATGCAGGAAAATGCTGGTCATCAGCCAACAATAAGCATTCCCCAGCCTAAATTATTAATTCCTTCATGCAACCCAAGTGGGTTGTGCTGGTCATGCACGTCCCTGTGCACAGTGGTTGTGCTTTATGTCGTAGTATATTTTCCCTCCAACTGCTTGTCTGGCTCTTCACTTAATAAAGATTGAGAGAGACAATAAAAATATTCATTAAAAAGGAAAAAAAGGAAAGATGAAGCCCCACTTGCAGCCTCTAGCACTTGGTTTCGTGAAGCAAGTGCTCCCAAATAATCCATGGTGGTTCCTGGTGAATGTACCCAGCCCTGGGGTTGGGATGCAGCACCGGACTGGGAAGCCCCATGGCACTGATGGAATAACTGGAGAGGGCCAGAAAGTGTCTGGATGATGACAAAGGGAATTAGCAAGAGGAGCTCTTGGGGGGAAGCAGCTGTTTGGACAGGTTATACGGGGTTGTGGTGCTATTTTTTGCTGTGTGGAATGTGGGGCTGGTTTACTGCTCCTCCCAGATCCTCCACTGCTGTCCAAAGAGGGAAAAGTGTCCTTCCAGCTGAGGGTGCTGAGGGTGGGAGCATCCCAGCAGGACTGGGACAGGGCTGGGGCTGGGAGGAGCAGCCAGGTCACAAGAGCAGGGGGCAGGGGCTGCGTGGGGCTGGGTTTGGGAGGCGTCTCTGCTGTGGCTGTGTCAGCTCAAACACTGTGGGAGGCGTTTCTCAAGGGCTCAGGTCACTGATGAGACAGCCAGGAGCCCCCGTGCACAGCACGGGCTCCATCCCACAGCACTGACTGCTGCTGGTGGGGCGAGGGGGCAGGGACAGAGCAGATTTGCTGCTGTCAAAGTGCTCTTCACCAGCACTTGAGCCTGTGAATTGGTCGTGGGAGGCCTGCTCTGCCCCCAGACTGTGACATCCGAAATGAAATGTGTTTTCTCTCTGGTTCCAAGGCATGAGAAGAGCTTTGGACCTTGTTGCGATTAATCACTCAGCCCCGAGCCAAATACTGTATGGGTTCC
Source organism: Climacteris rufus (assembly GCA_013398175.1). Classification (NCBI taxonomy): domain Eukaryota; kingdom Metazoa; phylum Chordata; class Aves; order Passeriformes; family Climacteridae; genus Climacteris; species Climacteris rufus. The sequence goes on along the minus strand of VZRZ01002329.1, from coordinate 1,875,872 downwards.
CTCTATAGCTCCCAGAACTGATAGAAATATTATCCTGCCTTATTGAAATCACCCACAGCTACTGCAGCTGTATGTCAACAGCAAAACAAATAGTGACTGGTTCCCATCGGGTTGGAGCCTCTCTGCTGAGGCTGTCTTCAATCCTCCCCCTGCCAAAGTGCTTACAGATGTAGGCTTTTCCCACTGCAGCTCAGAGCAGCTCCTGTATGGCCGCTTCCAAATCCCATTACCACGCTGGAGCCGTCTTTGGTGAGCATCAGCTTGGCTCAACCTCCCCCTTGACGTGAAACATCACTCACAGCGCTTTTCCTAGAAGGACTGCTAAGGAAGAGAGCCCAGGGCTGTGTCTCAAAAGACCCCCTAAATGAGGGTGGGAGGGAGAGGAGAGGAAGAGGCTGTGCTGGGATGAGAGCAGGACTTCTTCCTCTTCCTCCTCCTCCTCAGGTGTCCCTGCTCGGGTCTGCTGAGTAATTTGGGGTGCCTTGCAACTGCTGTTGAGGGCATAGCTGATGTTGCAGTGCAGAAGTCCCCTTCCTCTTGCCCCTCCAAAACCACCAGAGCCCTAAAATTCCTGCCACTGCTTAAGCTGTCCCTGGCTCACCCCCATCCCTCTCTCCTGTGCTATCTTCGGTATAATTAGAGGGCCAGGACTGTGCATGTGAGGTGACTCTGACCTCGTTAGTTTCTTAGGCTTTATTGAAATTTCTACTCATTTACATCCCAAATCCCCAAATGTGCAGCTCTGGTCTCCAGGGTCACTTCTTCCTCAGGATCACTTCTTCCTGCTTTCCATCCTTCTCACCAAGGCTCTGGGTTGGAGCTGTGCTCCCTCTCCTCGAGAGATCGCTCCACTTCTGTCTGGAAGCTGAGCCCCCCTCAAAAAAACCCCACCTTGTTTGAGGAAGACAAATTCCTGGTCTAACCTGGCACGTGGGAAGGGCTCCCTGGGGAGATGTTGTGGGCTGGGGCAGTGCTGGAGGGGGCTCCTGGTTTAACTCCTCTGCTCACCCGAGGCAGGGGATGACAAACACCCTGGCTGGGCTGTGACAGGCTCTGGGTTCTCATCCCTCTGAGATACACAACCAAGATCACTCTTCCCTAGCAAAAGCATCTTTTAAGTTTAGTGTTTGCTGATGTCAAACTCCTGCTAGGCTGGTGGTGCTGGCTTGATCCTCCTTGGGTGCTTCACTTTAAATTTAGGCTTGACAGAGCCATATATCCTCTTCCTTTTTTCCTGTCCTAGTTGAAGGGAGAATGCTGTTGGAGATGGGAAGGTTTACATCGTCTCTCCTGTGTGATGTTGGATCCCTTTATAGGGCAGGTATCTTCTAAAGCAAAATGCTTTCAATTCTCACAACAAGCATAATTCTTGAAAATGTATGCAATAAACAAAACGAGCCAAATGTAATTAAAATGGAGACAGCATATAATCTGGTAACCCACTTAGAGGCTCAAAGCTTCGGCTTTTAAAAAATGTTTGCTCCAAATCCATTTAAATAAACAGACCGACACACAAAGGCTCTCTGTACATTATCAGGATACAAAGAGAATCGGATCAAAAGCAGCTGTGACCAGGCTGTACATATGTAGTGAGGAAATTGCTTGATCTAAGACTGCACCTTGTACATGCAAATGTGTTTGTGGACCTTCCCGGGAATTGCATTTGTGCCACAGCCGAGCTGTGCTCTGCCAGGGAGCCAAGGCTGCTCCGTGCCCCACTGCAGGAGGGCTGGCTGGGGACTGAGGGAGCTCTTGGCTGCTGGTTTGTCTGCTCTGTGCTTTGGCTGTGGCAGAGAGAGGCCAGAGACAGCTGAGCTCTGCCCTTTCTGTGCACACACTGCATCCAGAGGGGGGAATCATTCAGAAACCTGTGAAGGGAGTGGGATCCCTGTCCTTTTACCCATGTCGTGGGCTCTCTGCTCAGTTTGTGCCACACATGCCATGTGCTGTCACCCTCGTGTCCCTCTGGCCCTGCACAGGGCTGGGGGTTTGCATCTCCTCCTCTGCCCGGACACTGTCGCTCACAGCTCTGCAGCAGAGCCCGGCTGGCCTTGAAGTTTTGCCAATAGCCATGTGATTTGTCTCGGGCTGGACAGCACAGGCTGTGAATCCAAGATCAAGTGTGCTCCCAGGCCAGCAGGATTTGGCCAAGAGAAGGCATTTTGGGTCAGACAGGAGCATCTGCCTGTTGTTCTTGCAGGTGTTTTTGGACTAGCTGGAGCTCTTGGGAAGGACATGCTCATTTTTACATAAGTATGATGCTGGGGGCTACTGGGAAAGGGCGAGAAAGCTGTTTCTAAAGTGGAAAAAAATCCTAAGCATTCAGGGGCAGGCTCCTGGCTCAGCCTGAGGATGTCTGCACTCAACATAAGAGGTGCCGGCAGAAAATCCCTTCCTGGGGTCCCGCCGGAGGCAGGTGTCTGGCTCGGCCGGGCCGGCATGCTGTGTCGCTGGCTCGGGGCCGCGTGTCCCCCGCC
>VZRZ01002329.1:1854992-1872158 GCA_013398175.1 Climacteris rufus | reverse complement strand
GCCGCTCTAGGCGTCCCACCGGCTCGCCCCGCGTCGCCCCGGCTCCCCCGGGGCCGCCGGCCGGAGGATGGACGAAGATGGACCGCGAGCGGCCGAGGAGGATCCGGAGCCGGGCAGAGCCAAGACTTTCATCCGCCTTAATGACCTGTCCGGGGCCGGGGGCCGCCCGGGGCCGGGGGACAGGGAGGCGGGCAGCGGCGACTCGGAGGCGGAGGCGCTGCCCTACCCGGCGCTGGCCCCCGTCGTCTTTTTCTACCTGAGCCAGGAGAGCCGGCCGCGGAGCTGGTGCCTCCGGCTGGTCTGTAACCCGTATCCTTTGCAGGTGTTCGGCGGCGAGGTAAGCCCCACGGGGCCCCCACGCTCCCGGAGCGGCCGGCAGGGCGAGGGACACCTCCCGTCTGGAGCCCGCCGGGTGATGGGGAAGGAGCCGGGGTTTGGGAGGACCCGTCACCCGCCGTCCTCGGGCTAGCGGGGGGTACCCGGCGATGCTCGCCCCCTTGCCCGGGAAGTTTTCCGGGCTGTTGCAGGGGCCCGGCGGTCCCTGTCGGGGTGCGGGGCTCCCCTCCTGCGGGGCTCCCCCCTCCCGGCCGCGATGCCGCGGCTCCCGCGGGCTTCGTCGCTCCCGTTCCGCGGGGAGTCGGAGTGGGAGCTGCGGGAGGGCCAGCCTTCCCCGGGGTTCAGCGGTCTCCGTTCCCACTGCCCTGACACACCGAGGGACCCTAACCCCGGACTCCCCCTTGCAGACCGGTTGTTCCTCCCTGACCCCATTTCTTGCCCATTTTAGGCTCCCAGATCCCTTCCCCGAAGGTTTAAGGGGGGGTGCAGTCTGGAGGGCGGCGGAGGTGTTGGGATTTGGGTTGCTGCCCCGCTCCAGGGTCCCTAAATAATTCAGGGTGCTCGAGGCCCCTCGGAAGGTCCGTTCTCTGCAGTCCCCCGGGGGATGCTCCTTTCTCGGAGGGGTCGGGGCAGAGTGGGGGTCACGGCCCCCCGGGTGTGCATGGGCCAAGGGCAGCTGTTTGTCAGATCCTGGGGTGTGAGCCGTGACCCCCCAGAGGCTTCTGGTCTCTTTCCAAACTCCCTATCTGCTCTGGCACAGGTCGAGCCGCTTTAGTCAAGTTTAAGCTTTCAAAAGAAGGGGGAAAAAAAAAGAGGAGACAATAGAAAAATTTCTTCTTGCCACAGTCTTGGTGCCTTTAAAGCTTCCCTTTGGAGTTGAGTTGCAACCAGCACACGGTTTGTAGCATTCCAAGTATTTTACCATCCCCAAACTCCAGTTCCATTTATTATTTGCAGAAACAAAACCCCGAAATGCAATAAAGCCAAGCGATGTGGCTTCCAGCAGGGGCTGGTGCAGGAGAGGCGGCCGCTGCCCGGGAAGTTCCCGGGTCCGTGCTGCGCTGCCGGCGCAAGGGGCAGGCGAGTAGGTCTGGGCAGCAGCCCCACATCTGGAGGGGGAGAGGCTGTGCAGCAGCAGGGAGGACATGTTACATGGTACAGAGAGCCAGAATACCCTGTGCGAGTCCTCCTGCACTCCTGGTGTGCGGGAACTGTTAGGAATTACATCCCAGCTGAGGTCGGTGTGCTTGGGAAGAGCGGCGAGGCTCTGCTGGAGTTGTGAATATTGTTTTACTTGAGCTCCAGCAAGGATTTCTCTGATAAACAGGCTGCCTTCTCTCCTAAAATGTCCCCCAGGAGGGAAAAATCCAAGATTTCTCTTCCCAGTCATGAATACTCCCAGCAGCGTCTCCCCAGATCTCTTTCAGACCAGCTAAGCAGTTCAAAGCTGCCTTTATTTAAACATCTTAGGAAATCTTGCAACTTTGTGAAGCCTTCTGTTTTGGAAAGAAATATTAACGACAGGCTGCAAGTCAGTGTGTTCTGGTTGCCTACTATGACTAATATTATTTATGATTGCTGGTTTAAATATGTTTCCAAGTCTCTCTGTTCTTTTTTTTTTTTTTTAATTTTTAATCTTTGAAATGATGTTTTGAATCTGGTGTTAACACCTGCGTGGTTTTACTGTTTTCAGTACAATTCCCCGCCCCAGTAGCAGCTTGAAATGTGTTCTCTTCTCTGTGGCTGCAAAAACAAGCTGATTAACTTTTGTCCTTGGAAAATTAGTGGTATTGTGGGCACCTGCAAGCACCACTGCAAGCCGGGGATGAGCATTAAGTGCAGCCCTGCTAGCTGGAATTTCTCTTGTCGCCAATTTTTCACTTGTTACCGACAGAGAGAGAGGCTCTTGCCGGGAGCCCCGGGGCCATGAGGACGATGCTGTGGGTCTTTGAGTCGTGTGGCTGCCTGCAGCTGTTTGTTTTCAGGGTCACTGACCCAGAATTGGGGGAGTTTATTTTAAAACAACACCAAAAAAAAGCAGTTCAGCGCACAGATGAGAGGAAGGCAGTGGCTACCTTGGTACCCGCACTGTCCCATCGCTTGCTGGGCTGCTCAGCAGAGCATTGTCTTGCTCGTCCCTTTGGCTCCCTGCAACCCCAGTGCTGGAGCTGTTCTTGTTTATATTTATTACTTTTATTTTTTTTTCTGTAGTGTGGTGGGCCAATAAAGTGGCCCTTCTCAGGCTGTAATCTTCTAGGAATCGTGCCCTGGTGTTAAAACCATGTAATCACGTTGCTGGAAAGTCTTTGTTGCCACCAGCTGCCCTGGAGAGCAGTGGCAGTGCCTTGGCTGGCATGGCTGGTGAATCCTGCCCCAGCTCCGGGGGGTTTGGAGCTTTCACTGCCTTCTGCCACTCTCCCGGGTGGATTTTACCTTTCTGCATCTGCTCACGCAGAAACTGGATGGAAGCGCTCTCATTTGAGCTGTGTTTGTGGAGATGCATAACTTGGCACTTGGCCAGGTGGGTTTGTGGTGCTCTAATCTGACTGATAAAGTTTGCTGTTGATGGGGTTTCAGGAGGAGGTGTAGGAAAGGGAAGGGCAGCTTGTGCCCCTGAGGTGTAGCTGGAGCTCCTGGGATTCTGCTCTCTGTCCCTGTCCAGGCACTTTTTGTGGCTGTAGTACCTGAGGCCGGGTTAGGGGAGGGTGATGGTTGAGCTGCTGAGTATCCAGCAAGGATGCAAATTCCTCTTGAGGTGGTTTGTTGGGCTCTTCTGCCATGTTTCTGTTCAGAACATCCTCTGCCTGGACCAGGAAGCTTTGTCTCTGGGGCAGAGATGTGTGGTACTGTGGTGCTGTCCTGCTCCTCCTCTCCCTTAGGGTTAGAAAGAGGTCATGAAGTTTATCCTGATCCAGAAATCCTCCAGAGCCTGAAACCTTGGGCTTTTTAACTCTAATTATGTATCAGGTTGCCAACCTGTCCTCCCCCTCCACTCCATCCAGAGTGAGAACCTCTCTGGGTGCCATGAGGACCTGCAGGGGACAACCCTGGTTGCCCACCCACATATTCCTGGTGGCTCTGGAGTGGAAGATTCTGCCCTGGGTGAGGACTGCCTGGGTCAAAAGGGGACCAGTTTAATGGTCACAGTGCTGGACCCCCAGGCTCAGAGTGGGAAGGGCTGTGGCACATGCAGGGTGTCCTGTTGTGCCTGCTGGTGAGGCGGTGAGAGGAGAAGCAGGAACCTCTGAAGGGGAGAAAAGACGAGGCAAGCTGGTTACTTGACTTTCACTTGTAAAATAAAAGCACCATGAACGCTGGGAAGATGAAAGGCAGTATCAGGGTCTGTGCCAGGCTGCTCCTCTGATCAGAGACAAGAAACGAGGCTATTTCTTGAGAGTTGTGGAGTGACTGAAGAGCGGGGATGGAGAAAGTGGGGAGGATGCTACCGCTTGGCGTTAAGAGCTCTGAACAGAGGAATAACAGTGTGACTGAAAGGGCCTGTGATATCTATTGTAATACTGAAAGCTGCCTCGTCCCCCGCGCCTGCCTGCAGAGCGCTGCTGCCTGGAGAGCAGCACGCGGCAACGGGGCGCTGCAAAAACCTGCTGCAAGGTGCCATTCCTGCGGGGATGGCCCCAAATTGATTGAAATCCCGTTTTTTTCCCCTCCCAGTTTGGAGGGTGAAAGGCAGCTCTTCAAATTCCCCCGCTGGGGAGGGGAGGTTTGGGTGGTGCCGGGAGGGGCGCTCCCATCCCGCCTGGCTGCCCTGCGGCGCAGTGCCTGGGATTTGGGGTTTGAGAATGGCTTTAGGAAAGAAACGCGTCTTGATCTGGTCACGGAAACCAGCCCTGACTCCTGTCTGCAGTAAAACAGAGACGGCCCTTCCAGCAGCCGCCTCACATGGCTCTGCTCCTCAGCAGGGAGAGGTGGGTGACCCTTGGTCCTGGGGAGGTGCTGAGTGCCCCCCACTCTCGCTGGAAGTTGGCAGAGCTGCAGATGCACAGACACGTCCAGCAGTGGGTCTGGAGCCCCCGTGGCCTCACGCCAGGGTGTAGCTGAGGTCTGCACCAGGCTGGCTCATGGGATGGCCTGAGCTGCTGTGCCAGAGCTCGGTGCTCTGTGGAGGCAGCGCTGGCCCCACCGAGGGCACGGTCAGCCCCTGCTGAGCTCACCCTGAGCCCTGGTCTGTGTCTGTGTCAGCCGGCCAGATCCAGCTCTTCAGAAGGGACATGTCCGTGTGTCTGGCTGCACCAGAGCCAGGACCCTTCTGCCCCGTGGGGATGAGACCTGAGCCTGCAGAGCTGGGTAGTGGTTTGGGCCCCTCAGCTCCAGCAGTGACCCCCAGCACCCCCTCCATGGGGATGTCTGTGGTGAGGGCAGTGGGTGAAGGGAACCCTTGTCACCTTGTGGGACATCGGGGTCCTCACTCTCTTCTTGGCTGTGCTGGCTCATGGGGAGAGCCAGGCACTGCTTGTGCTGCTTTTTGAGGAGTTCAATGTGGTGCAGGGTTAAAAATATAATTTTTTCTTTTTGTTATCAAAAGGGTGTGTTTTTTGGGGCGAGCGCACGTGGTGTCCTTTACACTTCTATACATTTGTTCCAGCCTCAGTTCTGAGTTTAACAAAGCAAAACGCTTTGATTTGACAGGTCAGACCTGAAATGGATCTTGTTTTCATTTAAAAACCCCACAAAGGAGCCAGAATCCATTTGCTTCACCTGTGCCTGATCCATCCCAGGGCACCTGAGCTTGTTTCTCTCCTGTGACCCAGTTCGCAGGCTGGTGCCTTCCACTCCTCCTTGGACAGATGGAATTCCTCCCGCTGTGCTTGAGCCTCTGCTGTCTCTGTGGCTCTTTCCTGGCTCCTGGGGAGAAATTAGATGTGTCTTGTCTGGCTGATGCCTGGCTGAGGGGCTCCCACAGCCCCTTGGCCCTTCTGGCTGGGATGGAGCATCCTGCTGCCCCAGGGCAGCTTCTGGTGCGTCCCTGGGCTCACACCAGCTCCTGCAGGAGGATCTTGTGGAGAAATAGGACCCATCACCTTTTAGCGAGGGCTGCACAGGGGTGCTGTGGTTATTTCCCTCCTCCCAGCAGACAAACAACTGCAAATCCTCTTCCCTGCTGCTCACAAACCCTTTGGGAGCTCAGGGGGAGCAGCAGGAGGTGTTCACTTCCCAGAGCTGGGAGCAGTGGCCAGGATCCCTCTCATCCCTGCCTCCCTGGCAGAGCCAGGAGCTGCTCCATCCTGATCTCGGTGCCACACCTCATCTCAGCAGGGATCTCTGGACCCATCCATGGCCCGGCTGTGCCGGCAGCCAGGCGTTTCCTTTGCTCCCTGCGTGTGTATGTGTTTTTTAAGGAGATTCTTCTGCGAATTCCCTCTTCCAGGCTGTTGTGTCACATCTGGAAGTTTGTGTAGGAGTTTATCCAAGTGCTGGAGTACAGCGCAGCTTTTTCTCATTTAAAAATCATAGGCTGGCATTTTGAAGCGGGCTGGGGTGGGGAGGGGGGAGGGAAGGGGAGAGGGAAGCTGTCTGCCAAAAAGGAGACTGGAGCAGAGGAATCGTAATGACTTCCAGAAGTTTTCTTTCTTTCTTCCTTTCTTGCTTTCCCTCCCTCTCTCCCGGCGCGCAGACAAAAGGCTCGGCCTCATGCAGTTCGTGGTTATGTCATCCCGGCGCGGGGAGCCCCGGCGGGAGCGGCGGCCCCGTCCTGCCCGGGGTCCCCACGCTCCCGGGGACAGCTCTGCTTCCAGTCCTTGTAGGAAATCCGGAACAAGGGCTCCCACGCGGGCTGGGGAGACCTGCGTGGTATCAGTTCACAGAACATTCTGAGATAGAAGGGACAAACAGGGATCATCGAGTCCGGCTCTTCAGTGAATGCTTTTCATCTGGGGCCAGGAGCCGGGACAGGGTGGCTGGGAGGGGACCCCAGCTCTCCCCCAGCTCCTCATGCCCCGGAGCAGAGGGGCAGATTTGGGATGGGGCTGGACCACCCCAGCTGCCGCCCATCCATGGGGCCGATGCCTCTCCCCATCAGACTCCCCTCTCTCGACTTGTTCGGCTTTTGTGTGCTCTGCCCTGTTCAGTAGCACGGGGTGTTGGAGCCGGTCTGGAAATGCCCAGGATTTTATGATGCACAGAAAATTTTCTGCTTTCTTCTCCCTCCACACCCCCTGCAGAAGCTTTGGCGTCGTGCTGAGAAATGCTGCTTTCTCATTTTTACTTTAAACTCTCTTTCACTTTGTTTTTTTTCCCCATGCAGAAAAGACCAAGTTTTGGATTACCCCAAGTTGCCTGCCCAGGTTTCTCTCAGCTCTCCTTTTTTTTCTACTGTTTTGCTGGAAGGGAGCAAAACCTTTGGCCAAAATGAACCTCCCTGATGGCTTTTTCTCTTGGATCATGAAATAATTTTCCCTTGGCAGAGAACCCGTGGGGAGCCTTTGCCCCCGGCAGCTTTGCTGGCTGGGAGGAGGGTCTGAGGGAACGGGGCCGTCCTTGGGGAACTGGGGAAGGAGCATCCGGAGTCAGGTTGGGAGGGCTTTGAAGCTTCACTGTGGCTTGGAGGGGGTTGAATTTCCTAGTTAATTAGGAGGCCTAAGTGTTTCTGGGTTTGTTACGAGGCCAGATCGTGGCTTTCCCTTCCCCGGCGCCTTGGCTCTCCGCTGAGCGACCTAGATGTGAAATGTTCCCTTTGGATGGTGATGCACGCAGAGGTTTCCCCCAACCTGGGTTCATTTGGCTTTGGCTTTCGCCAGCCTTGGCCTCTCACCCAGGAATCTGGCCTGGTGCTAAGAAATAAAACAACAAAAAAAAAAGGGGAGGAAATTCTCATGGTTTTATATAACGGAGTGAGTAACGACTGGTCGTGCTTTGGGATGCTCTCACATCTGCTTCCTACCAAAGCCCCAGCAAAGAAGCTTCGAGCAGATGGAAAAAACACATTTTTCAGCCCGAGCATTTGCTGAGGGAGGCTTTGAGGCTCGCTCCCCGTGCTGGCTGCCGTGGTGCTGGTTACTGCCTTACGGGAAAGGGGCCCTGGGGGTGCCAGGAGCAGCATCCCGTGCCCGAGGTGCGGCACGGCCGGGCAGGGCCTGGCGGGAGCTGCGGCCGCGCACACGCGTGTGGGGCCGGGACGTGCCCGTGACTCAGCCCTCAGAAGTTCACCGGTTTAGTCACAAGTAGATGGAAATTGGCTATTGGTTTGGCTCCCATGCCTGAAATGTTGTTTTGGTTGGGATTTTTAGCGCGTTTCCTAGGCACAAGGGACCGGCGGCTGGTTGGTGTTGGGGTTTTTTTTGTCACCTGTGTCCTCCCAGCTTGCTCTCTCTCCCTCTGCCAGGATGGAAATCCAAGGGCGAGGGCAGGAGAGGGCTGAAAATGGGAACAAAATGCTAAAGCAGGTGATGACTGAGAGCTGGGAGCTTGGCACAGGCGAGCTTATAAAGAAAAGGGGATTTATTTACTGTAATCCAGGCGCCAGCCCCACACTTACAGGGTTCCTGGTGCAAAGCATCCTTATATTTATCTCTAATTTGGTTTTCTTCCAAGAGGTTTCCCCCAGTGCATCTGCTGAACCAGCCGTGAGAGGCTTCCTAACCCTGGGGGCTGAAGGCAAACCCACAGCCAGCAGCAGTGGAGCTGGGCAAGGGGATTCACAGGGATTCACCCACCTTGGCAGCCCAGCAGCCCCGGGGGGGTTTGATGCCTCCAGGATTTCCTATGATTCATAACTTAATCAGGTCAGGTTTCGCACTCCCTCCTCCGGCGTTGCTGACCGCCTCTGCTCTCCCTCCCGAGATGCTGGTGGCCAGAGCAGCCCAAGGCAGAGTCCTCCCCTGCCCAGATGGTGAACAGGGCTTGTTAATGACTTGTTAATTCAATTAGAAAGTGCTTATTAACCCATGGCGAGGCTGAAGCTCCCTTCTGGAGGGCAGGGCTCACCCCCATGCCTGTGACTCCTGCTGCCAAAACATTTATTTGGTGTTAAGCTGCCAGCCACGCTATGCAAATAGAGATGTTAATCATGAATAAGGTTCATTTTTAACTCTGGGTTGAGACTAGGCTTGGGAAGAACTCGGCTCTGGGGAGGGGGGAAGGTGGTGGGAGCTCTGCTGTGGTGGGTGTGCAACCCCCAGGGTCACCTTGGCTGGATCCTGCAGAAGGAAACAAACATCTCAGCTCCTGCTTGGCCCTAGGGTCTGTAGGATTAAAATGTTCCTCCTGCTGCTGGGTTGAACAAGGCTTCTGAGTGCATTTGATGGGCTGCCCTTGAACCAGCCTCCTCCACATCGGCGTTAGCTGCTAATAACACGAATCCCAGGTCTGGGCTGGCGGTCCCTGTGCCTGTGTTGGATGCAAAATGTCTTTAATTTGGGAACCATCGTGTCTAGATAGCCTGGCTGTGGCAATTGTACCTTAATGGGAGAAAACAAACTCCAGTGAGAATGATAAATAATGGAGCCCTCTGATGCTCCATTGAATTAATGCTTATTCGGGCAGATAGGGAGGAAAGGAATTAAATTAATATCTGACTTGTAACTGCTACTGTATGTGGTTATTGACTTATCTTGCTTTGGAGGGCCATAAATATGTCTCGGGATATACCCCTGAGACCATAATCTGCTCAGGGTCACGCTGCAGGTCTGTCTCTGATGTTCCTTCAGAGATTCATCCTGACTTCTAGGGTCAAAAATTCAAATTCCTCTGACAAAGGACCCAGCCACGTGCAGAGGGGAATGTGTTTGCACTTTATGGCAAGCATACAGCATAAATCTCGAAGGTCTCTGCCTCGTATAAATTGCTTTATTGTTTGTGATCTGTGGCTGGCTCAGCACTGGAGAGTGTGGAGCCCAGTTCAACTCAGAGGAGAGGTGCAGGTGAAGCTTCTTGGCTCTGGAGTTGGGATGGATGACAGCTGGAGCTTCGTACTCTTGTCCGCTCCCTTTTTCCCCGTGCCTGGGATTTTGTGCCCCTTGGGCTGTTGTTTGGGAGTTGAGGATGGCTTGGTGAGATAAGCTGGGGGATCTCAGCGTGCCCCTCAGCAGCCCTGGCCAAGGGCTGTGGGTATCCATGAGCCTGGGGTGGTGAGTGAGGTCTTCCCCTTCAGCCCCCAGTGCTGTAAGGATGCTCAGGTTGGATGATCCAGTGGATGTGATGCTGACCCTGGGCACCCCAAACTGTGCTGGCCATGGGGGTGGCACAGGGCATTTCACAGCTCAGTGCTGGGGCTTTGTGCCCACATGTGTGTGCTGCACATGGGATCAGCAGCTTGGGAAACTGATGGATGGCAATGTGGGGATGTGGGCCAAGCTGACCTGTTGTGGTCCCTGGTGAGGCTGGAGCTGGGGCAGCGCTGTGTGGCTGGGCTGTGGCAGGACGTCCTTCCTCCAGCTAAGGTGAATATTTCCTTTCCACCTCCTGGGCCGTGTTTTGTGTAGGGGATCACTTGCTGTCTGTGACTCCCCTTTCAGCTGTGTGTTCACCCCCTTCTCTGGCACAGCCCGTGTTGGTGCTGGAGTCCCCAGGCCACGAGGGGAGCTCTGAGCCCCTGACCCTCCCCTGCCCTGCGCCCATTGCTGCAGGCCCTGCTGCATCCCCTTGCCTGGGGGAGGCATTGCTGTGGTGAGGATGTTTGTTAGGATGCTTCTTTTTATTCTCCCCCCGTCCCTTAGGGTGGTGCACATCCTGCCCCACAGCAGCCCTCTCCAGACACCAACGCACTGTCCCCATGGGAGCAATTTCCCCTGCTGTGGCCAAATCACTGTCCCTTCTTCAGAAACTGCTCAAGGCAGCAGCACGAGGGAATCCTGTCTTTTTCCAGGAAAAAAAGAAAGCAGAGGAGCCCAAGGCCAGCACAGGGTACCCGCAGCGAGGGTGGAGACACTTCTGCCTTCATCTCAGTAAATGGGCTCTGGCTCCTCCAGCAGCGGATGTTCACATCTCAGCTGGGTTCTGGGCTTGGCTTTGTGCTGGGTTTTGTTTTCCCTTTTCTCATAGCCCCATGAAGCTGGGTTGTCTCAGCTCTGGGAGCTCAGAGGCTTGGGCAAGTGGGGGTCAAGCTGCAAATCTCATGGTGAACTGGGGGGACAAAAGGATGCACTGAAAGTGCTTTGCTGTGCCTCCCCCTCTTCCCCCCCAATCTCCCCCTTTCATCTGCTTAACCCCTTAATTTTTTTCCCCTCTGGTTTGTTTGTTTTTTTTTTTTTTACTATTGCCTGGGTTTTGCTTGGGGGGCAGGCTGCAGGTTGGGGGGTGTGTGTGTGCAATGAAGCTATTCGAGGAGTTGTGATCTCTGCATTTCATTTTGCAGTTCAGCTGGAAAGATCTCGTTTCCAAATACACCCACACACAGGCACAGCAAGAGAGGAGAGCGCAGGGGAGGGAGCTGCTCAAGGGGGATGGGGCAGCATGGGAAGGGCTGGGGGCCACGGCTTGGGCACTGGGAGCCTTTGGCAAATCTGACTGGGAGTGGCCCACAGCCTGTACCTGAGACTGTATCTCAAGGTCATGCAGGTGCTGTGAGTGCCTGGCTGCTTTAGTCCAGAGCAAAGAGGGGCTGGGAGGAGCAAAGGTCCCCGAGCAAAGCCCTTCCCTGAGCCTGGCAGTGTCCCTGCGAGCATCTGGGAGGACTCCAGGGCAGTTTTAGGGCTGCACACAGTGTGTGTGTGTGTGTGTGTGTGTGTACATACACGTCCCCACCACGGGCTGAGCAGAGCCCAGGACATGGCTGCAGGGTGGTGAGACCTGCTTTTGCAATATAAGAAGAGCGAAGGCACAGAAAGGAGTCACAAAACTCCTCTACCAGTGACCTTCAAGCTGAAATCCTCTTTTCCCCAAAGATGAGCCAGTGCTGGAGTGGTTCCTTTAGCCTCTAGCTCCCCATCCACAGTGTCTTCCTCCAGTGCCTTCCTTGCCAGCTGAGTCCTGACTCCAGCTCTTGGTTCCTGAAGGAGCTGATGGTAGGGAGGATGCATCCTGCATCTCCAACGCTGTCAGGGATGGGGTTAGTGGAAAGCAAATGAGCAACCATCCTGGTGTGCATCAGTGGGTAAAAGTGAGGGGCTGGCTGAGGAGCTGAGCAGATGGGGACTCAGTGGTGGTGGAAGGTTTTGGAGAGACACCTCAGCCTGCCTGGGCTGGGAGCTGACAGTACCTTGCCTCTCCGTCAGCGCGCCAGGGGCAATGTGGGGGCAGCTGCCTCAGCCCCTGAATCTGGGTCCTTTCCCAGCTTTGGGGCTGTGCAGCAGCCTGGGGTGCTGGGGTGCTGCCACAGGATCCTGCACCCCCAGCCAGCTTCCCCCGGGGCCCTTGGGTGGGTGCTGGTGGCTCAGCCCCCGCACACCGAGCCATCCCACCACCCCTTCAGGTCAGTGTGTGATTTTTTCCATCGCTCCGAAGCGGCTGAGCTCATACAACAATATTCCCCGGGCCAACACCGCTGCTTTTTGAAGTTCCTTGTTTTGGTATTCCTCAAACTCCGTATCCTCAGGCACGAAACACAACACCCCTTGGCGCTGGAGGCCTTTCCCTGATGCCGTGGCTTTGGTTATCCCCAGCATCCTGCTGCCAGGTGAAACCACTGCCCCACCCCTGAGGTGCTGGTGGATGCCATCACCTCCCAAACTCACCACAAGGCTTAGGAGGTGGTAAAATAGGATCCTTTGGCCACCTCGGCGTGCCGCAGCGTGCCGCCGGTGGAGAGGCAGCCACTGGAGCGTGCTCAGGGCCGTGTTTGTCTTAGCCAGGGGCCACGGGGCTCTGCCAAGCAGTGAAAATGCCAGAGCAGTGAGTTTATCCCACGGTGTTTGATTTGTGGTCGCGGTGGAAGTCGGGTCGGGAGCAAACGCGGAGGATGCGGCAGAAAGGAGCGATTTCGAGACGGTCGTGAAAACATCTCGTGGTGCTAAAAGTTGGGATTTTCTCCTTTGTTTTTTCCTCCCCTGCTGCCGGCCGCGCTGGCGGCGAGCTGAAGTTTATGGGAGAAATAGCGCGGTTCTGGGAAATATTTTGCCTTTGCTTGTATTGTTGAGTTTTATTTTCTTTTTTCTGGCAGAGGATGAAGGAAACGGGAACACAAACAGCTTGGCCGGTGGGGTATTGGTCCAGAATCAGCCTGGGCAGCGCGAGGCTGCTTTGCTGGGGACAGAAAATACTCGAAAGCGGACGGGGTTCTCATTGTTTTCATTCCTCTCTCTGTCTGTCCCCGCTCTCAGCTGGCTCTTAGGATGCTGTTAAATGAGGGGTGAACACATCTCGCTGTTAAGGCAAGGATGTACGTTGGTGCTCCTGGCCTCCCGTGTGTTCTCGCTGATTAAAATCTTAAATTCTGCCGTATTTTACAAGATTTTGGGTTTCTGTGCCGAGCTGGAGAGTCTCTATGGCAACTGCTACAGGCAACTTTTATCTGTAACCCTTTTTGGGTTTTTTTTGGCGGAGGGGATGGGTGCATGATGCTGAATACCCCAAATATTTGGGGTGGTGAGTGCTGGGAATGTTTGAATTGAAACACAGAATTTCTTTATGCCTATGAAGCCAAGGGGCTGGGATCAGCCCTGCCCTGGCTGGACCCCTCTCCCCTCTGCTAATTATGGTATTTTTTGACTGTGGATAGTGCAGAGTCCCATTCCCTCCTCTCACTCATCCATCCCACCCCAAGGCCAGAGGTTTCCCACTCAGGTCTGTCATTTCTGGAGGAGTTTAGAGCCATTCTTGGAGGATGATTGCAGCAGCATTTCAAGACACAATTAAAACCTTTTAGGAAAAGTTGCGGCATGTAATAGAAAGGAAACCAGCTGGGCTAGATTGAAGCATAATAGGTTTTGGGAGTAATTTTTAGAATCCCATACTGTAGGTCTTTCTAGAAAGATACTATACAATTTAATAACATGTTATATTCCTATATGTTATATTTAAATCATCTTATAGTATTGTGTAGGAGGAATCTAGTTTTCCAGTATAGAATAATATACCTTTCTATAGGTTTTTGGTTGTGGGTTTTTTTTTTTTTTTGGTCCATTGGAGTTAAATGAAAAATTATATCCTTCCTAGAAAATCTAACAGAATGATGAGAAAATAATACCCTTAATTTATTTAATAGAGCATGTAAGTATTTTCCATAGAGGTTTATATAGCTGCATAAAAATCCAGTTAGGGCCTGTTGAGTAGGTGATTTGAGAAAGGATGGAGTTGGGTTCAGATGCTGTCCTGGCCAAGCAGCGTGGGGGCTCTGAAGTCAGGGCTTGAGACTGTCTAAAGGGGGAAAAATTAAAAATAAAGAAAAGCCAGGACTTTCTTGCATCTCGATTTCCCCTCCTGGGATGCAGTTACAGAGAAGATGGAGGGGTGGGTGCCAGGCTGTGGCATGAGCAGCTGGAGTGGGGTGAGGCTGGGGATCCTGTGCCAGGGTCTGGTAACCCAGGGGTCTGCAGGGACTGGAGAAGGGAGCAAGGAGCTCTCCTTGCTTGGAGAAATGGGCCTTGGAAATAGCAGGAGCTGTACCACCCTGCATGGCTGTTTGCAGCAGGCTGAGGGAGGCAGGAGGGTGGTCCCCAGCAGGGTGAACGATGTTCTTGCCTGTGTTTTGCAGCTCTGCCTTGTCTGTGAGGGCTGAGTTCTGTTGTAGGTTTGCCTGGTGACACATGGATTTGGCCATACCTTCATCTCCAAAGTGGGACAGAGATTCTCCGTGCTGTGCTGGTGGGGAGGTGTGACAGGCTCAGGTCCATGTGCTCGCCCTGCTTTGTGGGCTTGGAGGGGCCTGTCTCAGCTGTACCCCACCAGTAAATCCCCGCTGCTGGGGGGCTCTGCTCACTGATGGATAAGGCACCCCATGGGCTGGGGCACACGTGGCTCTCCATGGAAAAATGCAGGACTGGGGTCGCTCTTCAGCTTAGCCTGGAGCTGCCCATCACTGGGGTGTCAGGGACCTGCATGGGCAGGTCCCCAGCAGGATCCCAGGGAGCTGGTGCCATCCCGGGGAGAGAGAAGGGGAAGGTGGTGGCCTTGGTCCTTCCAGGTCCCCAGAGGACAAGCGCCTTTTAATAGCCATGGCAACTAATAAGGCCTGCGTGGTGACAGCCCTGCTGTCTCCATGGCAACGGACCGAGTATCACATAGCAACATGTGCCTCACGTACCCATGGAAACGGGCCGGTAGCTTTTTAGCATCCTCTGTGAAATCTCTGCTCTGGGAGGTGGTGGGGGGGCTTATCCCGAGGTGAACCCACCGCTGTGGGGAGCAGGGGGGCTGGAGTGAAACAGGGAGGGTCTCAAGGGCTGTGGGAAACCAGGAGCTTTGTGGGAATCAGGCTTGTAAGGTGTCCTGGGGGCAGTCCAGTGGGGTGTTCCCAGGCTGAGGAAGCTGTGGAAGGTGCTTGCTCTACAGTTTTTGTCTGCCTCATGGAAGCAGCAGGTCTTGGAGGGGAGAAGAATGATTTGAATTAATCATCTGATGGGCTTTGGGATGCTGAGGTTGGAGAAAAATAAAAGATGCTCAGGGCTGGAGGGCTGGAAACTACCTCACCACAGGCAGAACGGTGTCACAGGAGGATACTTGCAGGTGGATTTTCTTTGTGGTTTCTGGAGTCACCTCATCCTCAAGCTGGGGTTTTCCAAGCCACCAAAATGAGGTGTAGAGGCTGGGAATGCCCCTCCTCAGTGGGCAGCA
Source organism: Climacteris rufus (assembly GCA_013398175.1). Lineage (NCBI taxonomy): Eukaryota > Metazoa > Chordata > Aves > Passeriformes > Climacteridae > Climacteris > Climacteris rufus. The sequence goes on along the minus strand of VZRZ01002329.1, from coordinate 1,857,158 downwards.
TTCAGCAAGGGGGGCCAGCAGGACATTCACTGTCTCTCCACGCAGCCTCTGCCATTTCTTGCTCAGCAACTCGTTAACCAGCATGAGCTGTTACAGGTTAATTAGGATTTGAAGCTGGCGAGTGTGAGGGGTCTGCTGGGGTCACACCGTGCTGAGGCTCAGAGCAGCCCTGGCTCACATAAGACACTGTGGATGTCAAGTTGCCCACGTGTGCTGGGTGCAGCAACCTCTCTGAACCGCTGCAGCAAACGCAGCCTTCCCCGAATTTATCCACTAAGAGGCTGAAAATTTTAGGAATTCATTTATTTGGAGCTGTTGGAGCATTTCTTGCAAATGTGTTTCAGCTCTTTCTTCCCCTGTTGTTGCAATGTGTTTTTAATGGGAACCCTGCACGGACACTCAGGAGTATTCCTGGTTTCTGTAAACACTCATGAATAGATGTGATGGCTTTGGGAAGGTTTACAGGTTTGGGTTTTTAAAGGCTGTGAGCTGAGCTGGTTAATATCTTTTATTTTTGGTGAACTTTCAGACCAACTTTTTGTCTCATTTATTTTTTTATCTTACAGCTGGTGCTTGATCTGCAGGGACCTGGGGCAGACCATTAGATGACACCTTCAGCAGTGTCCAAATCCCACTGGCTTTTGAGGGGGACTTGAGCTTTGACTTTGCTCAAGTGCTTTTTGGGTGGGACTGAGGAACTTTGAAACTTTTGGGGTTTTCCCTGTGGTTTGTGTGTCATGGGAGATAAATGTGGGTCAAGTGCAGGGCTGGTGCTGTGAGAGAGGTGTTCCCTGTGGGACAGTTTGGGGCTGTGGGCCCATCCTGGTCAGACATGAAACTGGTGCTCTGATGGATGAACATGAAAATTGGAAAAATCTGTGCTGGAGCTCTTCTGGCTGCTGGGGCTGGCAGCAAAGAGGCACCTCTGCAGTTGTGATGTGCCCTGATTGATGATCTTGGGCTCCATTCAACCAGTAGAAAGCTGGTTAAATAAACAGATGAACAGGGAATTGGGATAAAATTTCCAGCTATCAGGCTTCTTACCCCGACAAGTCTGTGCTTCTGGGATGGGCCCTGGATTCAGCAGGTGCCCCATGGCAGCACTGGGCAGGAGTTGCCCCCTCTGGCTGCCCGGGGCTGGGATGGGCTCACCCCGCTGCGTGCGGGAGGCTCGGGGAGAACGGCACCAGCGCCGGCCTCGGAGGAAGGCTGCAGCCTGCTCAACGAGGTTTAATTAAATCTGAAATCCCGGCTGTTTTCTCCTGGGCTTTGGCTTGGGATGCCACGGGCAGGGAATCAGTGTAAGGAAATAAAGAGAATTAGAGCGACTTCAAGGGCTGTTGCCTTCCTGGCAAGCGGGGGGCTGGAGGCTGGGTGGGCTGTGGTGAGGCACAGCCGTGCTGCTCCTCTGGGATGTGCACAGCATAGGTGGGATCACTCCCAGGGAAAGGCTGAGCCGTGGCTCCAGCTGAGTGCCATCCAAATCAGGGATTTGTTCAAACCCAGGGCTCAGAGCTGGCAGTGACATCTCTGAATCTCTGAATCCCCCTAAATGACTGAGCAGCTCCGAGCTGGCAGCAAACACCCCCTGCAGTGGGTGTTTCCCCCCCCATATTTTTAGGGAGACCTGCTTATTAAGGCTGGGAAGAGCCTGACTATAAATGAGATACAAATGTACAGTTAACACCACATCTCCCTAAGGCCAGTGTAGGTATTCTGGTATTTAAACTAGCACAGCCAAGGGGAAGGAGCCAGCAAAGGGGGGAAAAAAAGAGGAAAAAAGGAAGAGTGGCTCTAATTGAGGTCGGTATTTGAACAGTGAAGACCAATTAATGCTCCTGAATCAATAGGTCTGCGTGACTGAACTAACACATGCCCACCAAGGGCTGGTACAGGGTGAGAGCTGCCCTGGGGTGAGCTGCTGCCATGGTGGAGGTTTCAGTGTTGGCAGAAACGTCACTATTGACAGAGGTTTTGGTGTTGGCAGAGGTGTTGTTGTTGGCAGCCCTGAAGGATGCTGTGGGCTGAAGCTGGCGAGGGCACCTGTGGGCAGCTCCTTCCTCCAGCCTTGCAGGAACCTATGAAAATCCACTTATACCCCCAAACCATGGTCCCTTAACCAGTATATTTCCATCACCCAATTCTTCAGGCCAAACTGGATTAAAC
>VZRZ01002329.1:1718141-1854964 GCA_013398175.1 Climacteris rufus | reverse complement strand
GGGGAGGTTCCCAGCCAGGAAAGGTGGGGTGCAGCCAAGGGGCTGAGCAGTGCTTCCCCCACGTCCTCACCAGGACGGACTGGAGCTGTGGACATCCCTCCCTTCACTTTTTGGCCGTCTGAGCCTTTCCGGGGCGGTGGCTTAGCAAACGTCCAGCATTCCCAGACTCACATTTTCATTCTCCTTTATTGCTCTTCCAAGAAAACACGTGTGTGCGTGGGGAGAGGAGATTATCACGTTAGTGTTAAATACCCTGGGGGGGAGGTGGGGAGGGCGGCTGCGTTGTTTTTCCTGGTTTATCTCCCAAGGACAGCCGGGCTGAGCAGCAGCATGTGCTTGTGGAATGTGGCACCCATGGGTGCAGCCGTGCTGGGCAACGCAGCGTGCAGGCAGCCAGTGCCATCCCAGGGAGCCTGCACTCCCAGCAGACGTGAGAGCACAGCAGGGAGGAGGGAAAAAAAAAAAATCCTTGTTGTTATTATTCCACGAGTTTTATACACTGAACTGATGCATATGGCAGATGAGATGATTTGCCTCCAGGCATACAGGAAAAGCGACGTGAGGCAGGATCTTTTTGGCAATCCTGAGTCTTAAACGTGAGATGAGATTTTTCTGGGATGGGAAGGGGGTGGAGGAGCTGTGGTTTGGGTCCTCTCGGGTCACGCTGTCCCTGCACCGCAGAGCCGGGTGAGGCTGCAGCTCGCCGCGATGGTGCTGCTCTCATCCCCATCCTTTCAGAGGAGGGGAGAAAGTCGCTGCTATTTCCACTCCGTTTCCAGGTTAGGAATCCAGGACGCTCTCAGGTTTGCCGAAGGAAGGTGGGGGAAAGGCTGTAAAACCTGGCTGTGCTCAGGAGATTATTTATGGCCGGGTTCGGTGCCACGTTTGATGCTTTTCGCTGCCTCGTTCCCACCTCCCACGGCCCCTCGCTGCAGCTGGGCTGGAGGAGGGGGAAGGGGAAAATGCCATCGGCAGCTCCCACGGGGCCTGATCCTGCCCTGCTTGGGCACCGGGGGAGATGAGTGTGTCAGGTCTCTGCAGGGTGCTGAGGCTGGGTCTCACCTGGCGTCTCACCTGGCCTGGCTGGAGGAGCAGCAGGGACAGGAGGTTGGTGTCGGGGACCCCGCGGCCGCTCCCTGCGGGTGACACAGATCCTGGGGACCCCCAGCCCCTCCCGCTGTCGCCGCCGAGGACGCGTGGGCAGAGGGGATGAATGAGCGCTGCTGTCGGAGATGCTCGCAGCAGGTGCTAACGAGCGTGCCTTGAAATACCTCATCACCTTTACATAGGTGGGGTTCATTTTGTGTATGGAAAGGTAGAAAAAACCTGTTTGCTGGTCGAGAGTGTCGGTGGGAGCTTCACCCCCTTTCCTCCTCCTCCCTCGCCACCCGCAGTGCCCTGTGACCAGCATGAGGCTGAGGATGCTGCAGCCTGAGAGGTTTCAGGTACCAGGGCAGGTGCAGAATATCCTCCTGTGCCGCTCCGGGTGCAGCAGCACGGGCAGGCTGCGGTGCTGGAGAGCTCAGGGCTCGGGTGCTGGTTTAACTGTGCTCCAGCTGGGAGTCAAGCACAGCTCCTGGCAGTGCCCGTGGTCTCAGTGTTTCAGCCCCTGTCCTTGGCTGTCGTTTCCCTTCGAGGAGTGAACCCAGCACCGACACAAAACCGACACCGTTTAGGAATCGGCACAATCGGCGGCTTCCTTTGCCTCCAGCCCCATCCCGAGCTGCGGATGAGAAGTGTGATTTATGTTTTCATGCTTTTCTAGCGATTTCTGGTGTGTTCCCACGACTCCAGCTGCCGGGACAGCCGGGGAAGCAGCTGGCTGGGCGAGCTGGCATCGCCGGGCACTCCTCGCTCCTCGTGGCTGGCCCACGCCTGCCCAAATAAAAGCTGGGGAGAACACGGAGCTTGCAGGCTGCTGCTGGAGGTGCGGAGCTTTAGCGAAGCGGCGTGTGCTAAAATTACCGAGGCTGGCTCCCTGCTGGGGAGATTGCTCGCAGGGTGCCCCACTTCTCGGCGGCTCCCCGCTGCTGGAGAGGCCGATGGCAGCAGCGCGGGGTCGGGGCGGCGGGCGCTGGGTGCGCTGCGGGGACCCTCCGCACGCCTGGTTTTGGGGAGCGGGGTGTAAATACTGTCCTTCTGCGCTACATCCCCTCTCGCTGTCACACAGCCGCTGCCTCCGCTTCCTCGCACCCGCCCTGCCCAGCCCGAGCCCCGGGCGGCCGCGCTCCGCGGAGCAGCCCCGTTGATTAAGAAATTGTTGCCTAACCTCTAACGAGGCTCCTCGCCGCCTCGCAGCCACTTGCCTCGCTCCCCTCTCATTAAGCTGGCACGCGATTCCCGCTGGGTTTGCTTTCCAAGGAGGGCTGCAGAGTGGGTAACGGGGCTGCTGCTCACCGCCTCGTCTGCCGCGGTTTTGAGTGGTTTTTTAATGCTGGGTCAGTGGTGGGGCTGGGGACAGGGACGGGGCATTCCCTGTACATGTGGGAATGCACCAAGGCATCACGAGCATCGCCGCTGCCCTGGGTGGGTGCGGGATGAGGCGGCTGCTGCTCCAGCATTGCCGGCCCGAGCTGCTGCTCACCCGCCGAAAATGTGCAGAGTCGCCGAGCGCTGCTGCCTGGAAGGAGGAAAAATTGAAATGTTTTTCTTGGAGAGAGGAGGGAGCCGGGACGGGAGGGCAGGGAGGCACTGCGGCGTGCCGGCAGCAGCCGGGGGGGATGGCTCCTTTCTGCCGTGACCCGGGGGCCGGGCACGGTCCTGTTGGCCTGAGCTCGCTCTTGCTGACACGCACCGCTGGCAGCAGCCGCCCGAGCTGGGGATGCTGCAGGGAAACCCGAGAAGCTTTGGCTTTGCTGGAAATGAAATGATGAGAGGGCAGGGGGCCCCGTTGGCAGGGGGGTCTGGCTTTCCTGCTTGGGGCTGAGGGAACAAAAGAGGAACCCGCAGTGACATTTCGAGTGTTGCACAACTTGGCACAACTGACAGCGGGTTGGTTTTCTCATGCTGTTCCCTCCGTGCATGCCCTTCTTCTTCCCTAGCCCCAGCTCTCCTCTTCCTCCCTAGGGGAGGAGCTGCTGCTGGAAGCTACTCCGGGATGCCAGCTCCAGGGAGGATGTGCCCCACGAGCCCCTTTGCCACCCAGGGAGGGGAAGGCATGTGATGGAAACCCCTGACCAGGAGGCCGATGGTCCCACTTTGCCTCTGAGCATCTCCTGGGGCTTACAGAGGGGCGGTGCTGAGCCCCACGGGCTGCTTGCTCCTGCCTGGAGGTGATGGCAGGGAGAGGGGGACATCCCTGGGATGGTCCCTTTGGGATTGAGGCAGCCCTGTGATCCTGCTCCCGTGGGTGGGTGTTGGGTGGCTCTGTGTCCTCCATCCTGCTTTTATGGCACCCCCAAAGGTCCCCACAGCTCAGCTGGGGGAACCCCATGAAAGCAGCATCACAGTGGGGACTGGGTCTGCTGGCTTGTCCCTGTGTTGCAGTCCCTCTGGAATGCCTCCCTGTGTGCCAGCAGCATTAGGGGTTAAGATCCCACGGGATCCAGCTTTTCACTGGCAGCTGCTGGGGACTTGGGATCACAGGGCGCTCAGGAAGTCCGAAAGTCCATCCTGCCTCAATGTCCCCATCAGCAATGCAGGAATTGTAGGGATAGTGTCACCCCGACCCAGTGGGGTGAAATGGGTATTTGGGAACTGGCAGCTCCCTGGCTTCTCTCCCGCCACTCACAACCTTCCTCTTGCTCACACAGACAATTTTTGTATTTTGCTTCTTAAAATACATATACCTGCATATAAATACCGCATCTTGGCAGCCCCTGTTCCTCAGCACCTGCTATTTCCCCGGGAAAATGGGGATTTGGAAATGTAACAGCCTCCCTGGTCCCCGGGGCCTCGTAAAGCCGGCTGTTGTTTGTGGCACTGTGCGGCAGCGTTCCCGCTGCTCCCCCACTCTGCTCCTCCGAGCCACAGAGGGATGGGCTCCTCAGGGGTCACCTTGCCCTGCTCCCCTGCCCTGCTCAGGGTTTGCTGGGGGCTTTTTGTGGCATTTGAGTTGTTTGAAGGTGCAGGGCAGAGCTGGTCCTGGCTCAGTCCTGGAGCATCCCCTTGTCGAGTTAGCCCAGAGTGTCCCTGAGCATGGAGCTGCTGTTTTGGGTTTGGATTTTAATGCCTTGCTGGCTTCTAACAAAAATAACTGGGGAGTGAGCTCATGGTCTGTCCATTGACTGGCCAAGGGCACTGCTCTGGGTTTCAGTAATGGTGAAGTAAAGGTATTGCATGGCCTTTGCACCCTCACAGGGGGCTTTGCAGATTGTCCCCACACCATCCGTGCTCTGCCTTTTGCTGTGGCTTTGGGACCCTCCTCCTCCTCTTCCTCCTGCCAGCACCCACGGGGCTGGGGCAGCCTCTGCCATGGTCATTTGTCCCTCTGCTGCTGTGGTGGAGGCACAGGACATCACCATCTCCCTCCTCTCCCTCTCCATCACCACTGTGGTGAAAGGCTCGTGGGGATGCTGAGCCCTGACGGGGGGAGCTCCTGCCCTTTGCTCCCTGCTGCTGGATTCCCAGCATGGCCCCATGGAGGGGAAACCCAGCCTGGGGGCGGCTGCGGGGTTTTACAACCCTGAGAATGAATCCCAGCAACATCCCTGCCTCTCAGGGGAGCAGGGCCATGTCACTGCCCAGGAAACCACTCCCTGGAAGTGAGAGCTTGTTAAAGAGGGAAAGAAACCCAAGGGGGCCGGGTCGGCGCAGGGCTGGGTGTGGGGGCACAGGAAGGCTGGTGGTGGATGTGCTTCCTGCAAGCTCCCCACAGCTCTCAACACATGCTCAAGGTTCTTCCCCAATTCAGGTGTGGGACCGTGGTGTTTTGGGGGGATTTCATTCTGTGTGGAGCACAGCAATCCTGTTCTGTTCCTGCAGAGTCTTGGGCTTCATTGTTCCACTCCCACGTGGGGTGGCTCTGGTTTGAGGGTGCCTGAAAAGTGATGAGCTGTGGGGTGATGGGCTGACCCAGGAAAGGACAGATTGTGGGGTGATGGGGTATATCACCCGGATTTCTCTCTCACCCCCCATGGACACACAAGGCTGGGGGTTAAGGTCTGCAGGGCGCCTTGAGAAATCTGATTCTGAGTGTCAGCTCTGGGGATGGCCCCACGTCTGTGGGAGCAGAGCCAGGCAGTGGGACAGCAGGTACGGCCTCAAGGGGCGAGAGCAGAGTGCTGTGCCCAGCCTGGCCATCCCTGCTGTGACACTGCACTGCCCGTGACCCAAACAAGCCCTCAGCTGCCACCCGTCATGGGAACACGTGTGTGGTCCCCGGCACTCGCCACATCTCCTGACGTGACATCCCCAGCCTCCGTTGTTCCCTCCATGGCCAGGGTGAGGACTGCCCAAACACGGGCCCTGCCTGGAAGCATTGGCAGCAAAAGCCTCACCTGGGTCCCTGTCGGGGTCCCTGGCCCGTGCCTGGTCCCCGCTGCACGCTCGGCACCTCCTCACGGGGATGGAAAACCAGGCGAATAATTCACCCTGAATTATTCAGCTCGCTAATTTATTAGCTGGACAGACGTCACTGCATTCCTTCCTTGGGCTGCCCACCAGCAGATCCCAACCTTCTGAAAGCAGAGAGCATTCCTTCCCCTGCCGTTTCCGCTGGCTCGCTCTGTTTATTTGCAAATCGCCCATTTGCGTGTGTTACTTGGATCCCTCTGATTGCGCCTGCCTTTGATTTGGGCACGTAGCTCGCCCCGGGGGTGGCTGACCCCCGGCGGGATGGGATGCTGCTCTGAGAACCGGGGCTTTGCCACGAGCAGCTGCAGCCTTTTTTAATTCATGATTTGTTTTCTGCAGCCGATCCCTGATTTTTCTCACCGCTGCTGTTCCCGAAGCCGGGAGGATCCCGTGGGAAGCGAGGGGAGAGCGGGCAGAGGGGACAGAGTGGAGTGCAGGCTTCTCTCTGGCTCTCCCTGGCTGGTTTCGGTCGTGGTTGCTGCTCTCCCACTCTCAGTGCTGTGGGATGGGGCAGGCAATGCCGGCATGGCTGGAGCTGCTTTTCTCCACACCCAGTGCTCCATAAAGCTCCAGCTGTGCCATGTTGGGGTGCAAACCACCCCAGGCACCCCACACTTGACTCCTTTCCCTGAATTTGTGTTCGGGTCCATCCTCTTCAGTGACTGCAGGATTTGCTCAAGTGATTTCCAGAGCAAGACCAAGGCCAGCTGGAGCCCTGTTCCACTCGGCCCCGCTCGGGTGCAATGTCTGGGAAGTGCAGGGGTTCTGGACCTGTCCCCCGTGTTATTTTGGGCTGTGTGGCAGGGCACAGTCCCTGTTGCAAGTCTGGTGTGCAGGCAGGGGCTGCAGGCTGAGCAGGGGGTCCAGCAGAAGCAATAACTCAGGAGGATGCTGCATCCCAGCCCTCAGGTTGGAGTCCATCCTTAAAAGTCCCTGCTGAAAGCACAGGTTTCTGTAGAGAAGAGCAGCCTCCTCCATCCCGTGGGAGGCACAAGCTGTCCTGTCACCTCCAAAGACATCCCTGAGCAGAGTGTGGAAGGGAAAGGTGCCAGAGGCAGGGAAAACCCCATGGAAGCTGGGAGTGAAACAGCCAAGCTGCTTCCTGAGCCCTGGCATGGGGCACTCACCTTGTGGCAGGGGAGGAAGGGCTGGAGGAGGATGGGATCGTTGCAGGGGTTCTTGTCCAACAGCACCTCTTCTGACCCCCATCTTCCACTGCAAGGAAGCATCTGGAAGGAATGGAGGCTGATCCCTCTGCCAGGATGGCTCTGGGATATGCATCTCCTGGGTTGGCAGTGGGAGTCTGGCAGCTCTTGGCCTTGGACACCACTCTGGTGCAAAGAGGAGGTGCAGGGCAGAGCCCTTTGTCTCTGTGGGGTTTTAGGACAGGTGTTTTCCCTGGGCAGGAGGTCCTGGTGTGGCTGTGCTGGGCTCTGGCAAGTGAATGGCAGAGGCTCTAATTGTGCCTGAATTCCTCTGAACCACAAGTGAAATCTGCAAAAATACAGAAAGCAAACAGCTCGGGGCCAAAATTCCCGGCGCTTTGGGGAACCTTCCACTAGGAAAAGTTTCTGAGCTGCTAACAAAAGGTCTGCCTCTCCTCCAGCCTGCCTGTGTGGGGACCCCCTGGACTGGGAGGGATGCAGCCACCGTGCCATGGGGACTGTGCTGGGAGCCAGACTGACTTTATGCCTTGGAGCAGCCTGAATTTTTTCTTGTTGTTGTTGTTTTGGATTTTTTTTCCTCTTTTATTATTCCTTTGCTGCTCATGTCTGCCAAACAGGGAGGTTTTAATCTCCTTCTTACAGACTGTGAGAACAATTGCCCAGGATGCTGAAGCGACCTTTGTTGCACAAACAGGGAATTGGAAGATGGCAGTGGGAACCAGTCCCCTGCTGCAGCCTCCCTGGGGAGCTCTGCTCACCCCCAGCTGCAGGTGCTGGAGGGGGAAGAGGCTGTAGCAGAGGGCTTGCCCATCCTTCCCTGCATGCTGGCAGGGTCTGGGAAAGATGCTGTCCCCTTTGCATGTCCCCTGGAGTGGGTGGGACTGTCCCCAAGGGTGAGCATCTCTCACGCTCACCCCACCCTCCCTGCTCACTGCTCTGGTGCCCAGCCCTGGGTCACACTGACCCCAGGGAGCCCTGCTTGGGGCTGGGACAGTGAAATGGAGACTGTGAATGTCTGGAGCCCAGCTGCACCTGAGCTGTTCCATGTCAGCTCCATCCTCAGAGAGCTGGGTGGCTGACTGGCTGCTGGCAGCCTGGGACCTGAAAAGGTGGAGAATTTGGGTGAGGAACACCAAGTCGTGTGTGTGAGTGCATTGGGATGTTTTTGGGATGCTCTCCATGGGAGAAGCCTGACTTTCCTGGGAAACATCCCCTCACTGGACCCGCTCTCCCACCCACACACAGATAATTCCCAGTGACCCCTTCCCCTCCTGCTAGGGATGGTCCCAGTGCCTCCTGACCCTGCAGCTCTGCAGGGCAGCTCTGGTTCCCTTGGCCTCTCCCTGCAGGTCAGGCCTTTCTCTGGCTGTCCTCCAAGTTTTTGGATCAGCTCTTGGAAAAGTAAAGCTGTAAAGTTTGCCCCAGCTGGAGCAGGAACCCACAGCGGCTGGCTTGGGAGGCAAGCACTGGACCCGGTGGATATTTATAATGCAGCAGAGAGGTTAAAAATAACAGAAATTTAAGCTCAGAAAGTTGTTTTGGAGGATAAGAAACTTTTGCTTTGGTATTCAGATGCCAAGGCTTGTGCTGGCCATCCTCTGTCTCTGATGTTCCCATGCTGTGTCCCTTGGGGGTCTGCAGTCCCTTCCTTCCTCCCAATGTGTTGGGTCCTGCTTTGTGTCCGTGGGAATCATCTCTATTCCCAGAGGGAGTGGGGGCACCGTGGGAAGCCCCCAAAGTGCTGTGCCCAGTGGAGGTGCAGGGGTGGGCAGAGTGGGGCTGTGCTCAGGGGGCCTGGTGGCTGCAGGGAGGGGTGTGTGGTCACAGCTCCCGCACACCCACCTGCTCACTGTTACTGTCACTGCAGCTGCCAGGGTCAGAGGGGTTCCCACCCCCTGCTCCCGGCATCTCTGCCTCCAGCCTGGCACATTTGAGCCGATGGCTGCCCTGCTCCTGGCAGCCAGAACCCCTTCAAAGCCTTCCTGGGGGTCTTCTCTGGCATTCCCAGCTCCTCTTGCTGCCAGTCCCACGCGGGATGTAGGGTGGGAGTGGGGTGCTCCCCCGGGCTCTTCTCTCTGTGTTCCTGGCACAGCATCCTGCACAGGGAGAGCCAAAGGGTTTTGCCATCCAAAGCCTGAAGCTGTTTGGTGACACAGTGTCCCCTGTGACCCCCCCTTCCAGCCCACTGCTGGCCGAGACGCCGAACCTTCCCCAACCCCTGTGCAGGCACGTTTCTTGGCAGTGATGTTTTATTTTGCTCCAGCTCAAACCTTTTCCCTGTTGACACAGTGGCGGTTTTGCTCCAGCCTGCTGGGCTGAGCAGGGGTGACCTTTCCCGTGTTTGCTGTCTGGGCTCAGGATCCATCTGTGCTCTGCAGCCCCAGTGAAGCCAGCGGGCGGTGGGGAGCACCTGGCAGGAAAAACTCCCTGGCAGGTCCAGTGCCACTTCCCCCTTTTCTTTTCTGTCCTCCTGGCTTTGGGCCTATCTCCCTGGACCCAACTGTGTCTTGTTTTTCTGATACAGAGCCATGTGGGGAGCCAGGCTCCCCCTGCACCTGTGTTTCAGAGACAAGGAGTGCGTCCCCAGCCCAGGCTCTCCACAGAGGATGAATTTCCCAGTGGGGGAGTAGATGGAAAGGGCTGATCTCCACATCACTACCAGCAATACAACCCTCTCTTCTCAGGGAAAAAAAATCCCCTCTTTAGGAGGGAATTTCAAGGGTTAACCTCATCCATGGGATGATGTCTGTCCCCAGCCCTGGACCCAGGGTAGGTGTGGGGGCACCCAGTCCTGCCCCCCTGAGTGAGGACAGCATCTCCCTCCAGCCTGAGGAGCAGTCTGGGACCCACCACAGGTTATTCCACCACGGTGCACATGGGGCGAGGAGCTGGCGGCCACACAGCCACTTTGGCAGCATTTCTAGCCGAGCAGAACAAGGCAGGGATGGAAATTGGAGATGAGCTGGAGGCTCCGTTTGTGACAGCAGCTCCTGCGGGATTCGTGTGGACTCGCCTGTCTGGTTCTGGGCAGCAAAAGCGATGTGTGAAACCCTTGGGGGGCTGTCCCAGAGCATCCCCGGCCCCTTTCTTCCCACTAAGCCCAAACAGCACATGAGGCCAAACTTTGCCATTCGTGATCTGTGATGAAGCAAACTCGCTAATGTTACTTTTTGGCAAAGTCTTGCTGAGAACTCCTCGAGGGTGAAACGAAACGGGGTCACAGAAGGGTTTAATTCGGTACGTTGTCCTTCAAGGGAAGGAAAAGTCAGACAAGAAGTTTTAAACATTTTATAAAAATATCCACATGTGCTCAGCGCAAAACTCACCGTCTTTACCTAATTTAGAAAATGACTTTATATGGAGAAAGATTTAACACTGCTTCATGGAGGGGAAGAATAATGAATACGTCTGCACCAAATCGCGCTGTCATCCGAAGATCTCCAAGTGCTTTCGAAAGGCTTGGAGAGAAATAATTGTTCTTCCCTTCCCTGGTTTTAGAAACTGAGGCATGGGATGAGAAAGCCTGAAAAGTGCAACTTTCCTGACTAATTTTAGCTATTTGAAGTCCGGATCTAAGTACCTAAATAAATGACCTGATTTTAATAGACTGCTGGTCAAGTCTCCGGGGTAAAACCTGGAACAAGTCGGGCTCCGTAGGTCAGCAAAGGTGGCCTGGGCCTGGAGAGGAAGCCTCCTTCCCTTAATTTGGCATTGTCACCAGGAGCCTTGCTCAAATCTAGGATAAGATGAAGCTAATGAGAAGGAATTTATCTGAATTTCCTTGGACTTTAGAGGAAAAATAAAGGATTTCTCTTTGGGGCAGCCTTGTTGTAGCCAGGTGAGTTCAGTGCCCTCTGGGGCTGGGAAGCAAAAGCAATCCAGGCTTTCCAGCCCTGTTATCACACCCCAACCTCTGAAATTTATTTAGTAATAAGTAGTGCAGATGGTGAAGGAAAAGAGGGAAATGAGTGAAGCACCTGCGTTATCCTGAGGAGCTGAGCTGTGTGCAGCTCCTGGGCTGGGGAATTGCACAAGGATGCTGTTGGCAGTGCATGGACCATCTCCCACCTCTGCAGTGCTGGTGAGGCTGAGGCTGCTGCTCTCAGCTCCCATCCTGCTCCTGCTGCCCAAATATAACCCAAAATCCCTTGAAAGGAAAATGTGATCTTGCTTGCCCAGACAAGCAGTCTGCTGGGTCTCCGGGGTCAATCTCACCAGGAATGAGCAGTGAAATGATTGCAGAAGTGGAGCTTTGACTTAGGTGGGCTTATCTGGGATCCCAAAGCTGGACAAGTTGAACCTGGGGACAGATGGGGGTTGGGTTGTGCTGGGAAGTGTGACCTGTTTCCAAAATACCTGCCCAGGCTGGGAAGATGCTTCCCAGAGCTTGTGCTGCAGGGACAGCAGGGATCCATGGGGAGATGCTGGCTGGGTGGTGATGTGAGGAGGGGGCAGAATACCTGTCTTCATGTTTTGCATCCTTGGACAGGCCTGAACTGACTTGTGCACCCTTCTCTGTGCAAGAACAAATTGCAATTTGATTGGATGTCTACAACGTCAACTCCTTTGTGATCAAGGTCTGTCTGATGAGTGAGAATTGCAATAAATATTTCCCATGACCAAGGGCTGGTCCCAGCCCTGGCACTTGCATCTTCTGCTCTGCATGCCACAGCTTGCTTTATTTTGGTTTTGTGCCTGTCTTCCTGCAAAATCACCTCTCTCTAAAGAGGGATAGCTGGGCTGGGCATGTCCAGAACTGGAAGACTCCCTGAGACTCTTCCATCCCAAATCTGCATTGCTTCAGGACGAAGCTCACAGTGTGACAGACAAGGCTGAAGCACGAATCTGGCTCCTCTGGTCACTGCTGGTGCTGGCAGCTGCCCGATTGTCCCTGGCAGAGCCCTGCAGGGCAATATTTGCCGCCAGCAGGAGCAGGGTGCTGGGCACCCAGCAGCCCTGGCAGGGAAAAGGCACCCAAGCTTTGGCATTTTGCTTTCCCCTTGCTGCTGATGGCCCCCGCCTGATTTGTTGCTCCCTCCCCGTTTTGTTCAGCCTGGACATGATGGTTTGTGCTGCAGGACCGAGGGCATTGCCAGCTGCTCCGTGGGCAGCAATTCCCCTTGCAGGTGGCTGCTCTTGTGGGAAACCCGCCTGCTTTTGCTCTCTTGTCAGTTAGAGATGTCTCCTGCTCAGAGTGCCTGAAATCACCTCCCGGCTCACCGGCACTGAGGGCAGGAGGAGCTGTGGCCGTGGCACAGATGGGATGGGAAGGACCGGATGAGGGGAAAATGAATTAGGACACACAGAAGTACCCTTGATCGGGACAGTAACCTCTAATCCGGCTCAGTTCTCCTTATTTACAGTTGCTGAGAGGGAAGGCAGGAGAAAAGCAGCCTGGCAAGATGCACAAAGCTGATCTCCTTCCCCCCAGCTGCTTTGCTCTCACTAATGTATTTGCTGGCAGCGCTCGCTGTCCCCGGAGCATTTTGAGCGCGGTCGGAGCGACTGTTCACAGCCAAAGGCTGGAGTGTCGGAGCAGGCACGGGACTGGGAATGGCTGGGGGGGTGAGGGGAGTCCCCAGCCCCTCAGCATGGGGTGCTTGTGAGGAAATAAAGTGCTGAGCCCTTCTGTCCCCTCCTCAGCTGGCAGAGATGGAGATGCAGCAGGGAAACCTTGCAGCCCCTGACTGCACCCTCAGCACCCACAGGGTTTTTCTGGTGAGGAGAGGGGCTGTGTGCTGGGGAGGTTCCCCCAGTCCATCCTGCTTGAAAATATTCCCTGAGAAGCCTCAGGGCTCTTTTTCTTTAGCTCAGCACTCAGTAAGAAGAGTAGGGACATCCGAGAGCGCTGCCCTGTACTGGGACACGAGGAAGGACAGAGCCCTGAGGGAATCGATTTGGTTGCCCTTTGCAGTGTTGCAGAGGGGATCAAAAATCTCTCCCAAAATCTGCTACACCACAAAATGAGGCATTTGATACCCCAGGCTGCAAGCACATGCTTCTCTCCTGAGCATGGCCAGACCTGAGCTGTGCCAGGACAGCGGCGTTCCGGCGCCCACTACGGAATATTCTGGCATTTTTAGTACGGGCTGGTGCGGTCACTGCGCTTGTTCCAGGCAAAAGCAATGAGAATTTTATGAGGTGTAAATGGATTGTGCCTGAAAGCATCCATGTCCCGCTCGGCTCCATACATGCACATGCTTCTCCTGCCCCTCCTCTCCTCAGCCAAAATATCTTGTCTCCTTGCAGGCTCAGAGAAAAGATAAATATTAGCACTGTGAGATGCTCTAATCTGAGTTTCTGTCCTTGTTGCTGCTGTTGTGGTTAAAAAACCCTTTTTTCTGGCTGCAAAATTCATTAGGGTCCAGTCTCCGGGGTTCAGAGGGAAACCGGAGCAGCTGTTAATGAGGGAGCAGTAATATCTGGAGCTCGTTTCAGAGCAATAATGGAATTAGAAAGGAGACAAACATGCATTGGTCCCGTGCTTGATGGCTTTATTTTCAGCTTCTTTGTTGCTTTTCACTTTATTAGTTAGAATTAGAACATCCATTTTGCATTAGAGGGCAGATGATGAAATCACACGGGATCGGAGAGAGGTACCAGCGATGGGCTGAGATGGGGAAGTTTGAGCTTTCTTGGCCATTTTGGAGAGTTTTCACCGCAGAGAGCAGGAGTGAGAGGTGCACAGGGAGCAGGAGGGGATGATGAGGCTGTGATGGAGAGCGAGACAGGACAGCAAAGGGCAGGAGCTGGAGCCTGCAGCCTCTTTAGCGAGGCTTGTAATATCTTATTAATGGAAGAGAAACTGCAATTTTTATTTTGTGGAAATTCTTTTGTTCCACATTAAATTTTAAAGCGCTTTGCTCCCTTTACAGCCTCCTGCTGCAGCGTGGTGCTGGCTGGGAGGAGCTGCCCTTTGAAAGGTTTTGGGAGAGCCCCTGTTTGTGTCTGGGCTGAGGGAGCAGTGCAGTGGGCAGGGTCCTTCCCCAGGGCTGGCACCCCAACCCCTGCACTCCTGTCACACCCAGAGCATCACCCAGAGTCTGGGGCGGGGGTGTGGAAGGTGCCAGGGGTGGGCTGTGTGCCCTTGGTAGGTGCTGGGGCTTGAGGAGGGCTTGCCTACACCCGGAGCTCTTTCTTAATTAACTCCATGTGCAGGGACACGCGGATCCTGGAACAGGAACAAGGCACCCTTATTCCCCAATAAGCTTGTCCACACATGGAGTAAATCAATAGCAGCTCATCAGGAGCTGTGTGCTGGCGGGAGATGCTGCCTAAGGATGAGTCACATGCAGAGAGGGGGGCAAAAATATATTAAAAAAAAGGGAAAAAAATCTGAGATTTGCGTCCAGACCTGGATTTAGGAATGCCCATTGTGTTTCTGGTGTGCCAAACCACAGGGCTGGCTTTGTACTCTGTCCTCTCTCCTGCCTGCTAATCCTTGTGGGTGGTTGGAGCAGAATTTTTCACCTTGATCCCATAATTATATGCTGGGCTGTGAGTGCCTGAATATCAAGACTCTTTGTGGCTTTTAAACTGATTGTGGGTTGGTCCCCACTGAGCTCCAAAGCAAGTGGTGCTTGCCTTGGGCTCCCAGTGAGAAGGCAATTGAATGGGCTGGGACTGAACAGCTCCAAGGGTATTTTGGAATACCAAAGGTCGTCCTTGTTGCTTTTCCTAAGCCACAGTGAGCGAGGCCTGGGTGATGTGCAGGACGTTGGGAACCTGGGGAGTTGGGTACATTTTTCATGAAGCTTTTTGGGAGATCAAAAGCATTAGAAATCATTTTGTTTAAGTTTCCTGAAGTGACCAAATGCCCTGAGTGAGGCTTCTCCAGAGCAGCCTGGGGCTGTGCCAGGACACAGCGGTGTGTGGGGCCAGATCCAGCTGCAGGAGCAGGGTCTCATAAAGGTTTGGGAGAGGAAAGGACAGATTGCTTCTTACTGGGAGCTGAGTGT
Source organism: Climacteris rufus (assembly GCA_013398175.1). NCBI lineage: Eukaryota > Metazoa > Chordata > Aves > Passeriformes > Climacteridae > Climacteris > Climacteris rufus. The sequence continues at coordinate 1,840,326 of VZRZ01002329.1, read as the reverse complement.
GAAGAATGTTTCCCACCTCTGTCCCAGCCCAGCAGTAGCTGATGGTGAGGGTCAGGACATCTGCACCGAAGTTGCCCAGTTCCCTGTCAGGGCTTACAGCAGGATACAGACCCCCTAAAGTGACAATTTCCACCCAAATGTGCTCAAACCAGCCATCTCAGTAAGGGTGAGATGTGGAAGAGATGGGGAAATGGAACCTCTGCAGCTGCCAGGGTCTCTCTGCCTGATTTCTCTCCAACACCGAGCAGCTCCCAGGGCAGTGGGCACCCAGCAGGCTCCGGGGTTTATTCTGCAGGAATGAATGAATGGAATAAATCCATTTTAAATGCCGGGTTTTGACACAGGTGACAGGCTGTAGGAGGTGGCAGTGGCTCAGTCCCTGCTCTCCCTTTGTGGAGGTTTGGCTCGGTGACACCACGCTGTCAGCGCTGCCAGCACCGGGGGAGCCGCGGGGGCCGGGGTCGCTCCCTGGCTGCTGCCGGAGCCTATCCGAGGCATTATAGATGACGTGCCATCCCCTCGCTGAGCTTCCTGGCTATTGTCAGCTGCTGTTGATGCCTGACGCTAATTAAATGGGGTGTTTTGTGTTTAATAAATTCCCACTTGAGCCGTGCCAGCGGGAGGGCACTGGCCAGATCCCTGACAGTGGCACTGCGGGGTGGCAGCGCTGGGGTGCTTCCCCCTGAGGGTCTCCTGCTCCCCTCAGCCCTGCGGGTGCTACCCCGCATGGGTGCACATCTCTGCACCCTGGCAAGCTTGTCTACCTGATCCTTGGGAAGAAAAGCCACCCCCCGTGGCAGCAGCATCTTGGGATGAGCATCCTTCGTGTCGTGTCCCCTCTTGTCCCCTTTCCTGCCACCCCAGGCAGCCCTGTGCTCACCCCACTCCCTGTCTGTTCCCACCTCCTGACTTTGCAAGGAGACATCAGCAGGCTGTCAGGAAGCTGAAGGCATCAAACGGGTGCGATGCCCCAAGCCCCCGGGAAGCTCTGGAACGCTGCCTGTGTCTTGCCTGCTGGGAAGGTGGGAAGCTGCCCTTGCTGCCAGCCAGGCCTCCTCCTCCTCCTTGGCTTTCCTTGCCTGGAGGGGAGGCTGGACTGGTCTGTTGCCCTGGGAATGCCAGGATCACCTGGAGCACAAAGTGGTCTGCCTCCAGCAGCAAGCAGGGTGCCCGAGGAGGGCAGGAGGGCATTACAGGGGCAGAGGACATGGTTGGCTCTCTGTCCAGCTGGCAATTTGGGATGCACATCCCCTGCCATCTCCTTCAGTGGCACTGCTGTCCTCACCTGGAGAGGAGAAACCAGGGCCTGTGCCACCCCTGCAAGCAGATTCTGTAGGACGCGCCTTAACTTTTATAAAAATCCCTTTTTTTTTTTGTCACCTTTCCTGGGACTTGAGATATTTTGCCCAACTTCCATCATACAAACCCTGAAGTGGAGCTCTGCCTGATTCTTGGGGCTGTACACCTTCCCTCCACACATAACTTTGTTTTTTTTTGGGCAGTGGCAGCAGGCAGTGGGGTGTGGCATGTGTAGGACACCACGTCTGAGTGCAGGCCAGGGTTTGGGCTGGAGCATGTGGGGTGAGTCCTGCTTTTAAGCTGGTCTTGCCCTNTTTTTTTTGTCACCTTTCCTGGGACTTGAGATATTTTGCCCAACTTCCATCATACAAACCCTGAAGTGGAGCTCTGCCTGATTCTTGGGGCTGTACACCTTCCCTCCACACATAACTTTGTTTTTTTTTGGGCAGTGGCAGCAGGCAGTGGGGTGTGGCATGTGTAGNCTTTTAAGCTGGTCTTGCCCTGTTTTGGGCTGGGCTGCAGCTGTGTGAGACTGGGAGGGGTTTTTGGGGTGGCATCTCCTACTCTGTCCATGTGAGTGGCATGGCAGGGCCTTGCTCCTGTACTGAGCACCATCCCAACCCCATCTTCCTGCTCCTTCCTCCCTCTGCCACCTTCCCCCTTCTCCTCTGCCAGCGAGATGCCAATCCATGAGCTCCTGCCCATGGATTTGCCTGCAGGGTTCAATCAGCCCAACACCCAGCCCTGCTGAGCCCCCCAAGCTGCTCCAGCTCCCACTGCCCACCATGGCTCAGCCCTGGGGAGAGCAGCCCATGCTCCAGGTTGTTCCTCATGAGCCTGGGGTGGGTTTTAGTCACTGTGGGATTTTGATGTGGTGTCAGGATGTTTCTGTTCCCGCAGACGAGCGTTCCTTGTAGACGCTTCAAGAACTGAGTCAGTCAGCATCTCCTGGTGCAGTCACAGACTGGCTGCAACCTCTTCCATGCAGGGAAAAAGTCAGGGAGTGTGGGCTGGGGTAGCCTTGACCTCCATTTCCTCACCTGCAGAATGACCTTCTTGCCTCTCATCCCCGTTGTGAAAGCTCTGTGTTGCTTTCTGTGTTGAAAACCACTATTTTTCTTATTTTTATTGATCGTAGACTTCAAAATCCAAAGTGTGTAAGATGGTTCCAGTCTAATTAGTACTTAACCTGCAACAAAATATTGTATTTTGCATTGATTTTTTTTTTTTAGAAAGGAAACATTGGCTCAGTTTCTAAATGAAACACTTTAGCAGGCCATTTGGAAAATCATCATCATGTTCAGGCTTTGTAAACATAATTTCTTTAATATTCTTTTTCCCTCAACTTGCAGCCGGGTAAGAAAACATACACAAAAATTGATGGGTGGTTTGAGTCGCCCCAAAGCTGTATTTCTGCAGCAAAGATTTGAATGGAAAGTTATACCCAGTGTTGGCTAATGCCAGCCATGAAGTGGAAAGGGTTCTCCAGTGGTCAGGCATGGCTCCCAGGGAAGTGTTTCCCCAAAAGGGTCTATCCCTCAGTTACCCTTTTAACCCCTGCAACTCAGGCATTGCCCTGAGAAACTCCTGGGAACCCCCTGGGCAGTGTCCCCAGGTCAGGGCAGGACCCTGCCAGCAGTGAAGGGGGAAGGAGAAGGTGTGGGCATGTGGGGTCTGTGTCCCCCAGCTCTGCTTGAACTGTGTTGAGCCATTTGGACCCTTCAGAAGCAGTGAAAAGGGGCCCTCCAGCCCTTCTGCACTGGCTTGTTCCATAGGGTTAAAACAGTTCTGGGTTTGTCCTTGGATTTGTCCTCTGAGCTTTTTGTGAGGCTTGGCCAGGTTTCCTCAGGGACTTTGAGCTTGTGCCCTCCTGCAATCACAATATTGTGCTGGGGACATGAAGGGCACAGCTGCAGCAGATGTGGCCAGGAGCCGGATGCTTTTGGCTCCTCTCGGAGCCAGTGCAGCCAGGACTCGCTGCTTGTCCCTTGTTCCTTTCCCAAGCCCCATGCTGCCCGTTTGGAGAGTGCAAATGGACAAACCCCAGAGCCTGAGCTTCTCCAGAGGCCCTGGAAGATGTGTACCTCGGTGAGGTGGACACGTTTCCCTGCTTGGTGAGAGAGAGGGCATGGAAGGTGCTATGCCATGTCCCCATGCCCACTTGCCTTTTGGAGACCTCAGTGATGATTCTGTGGGTCTGGCAGTCTGGGGTGTGCTGGCGAGGGCTGTGCTGTGCTGCAGGGTGGGATGTTCTGCCTCTGCCAGAGGGTTCCCTCCAGGGCATGGCTCCTGCCCCGTGCCCTGATTTCCCTGTCTCTCAGCTCCTGCCCTGAGCATCCCTTGCCCAGTGTCTGCGGCTGAGTGGAGGGCTGGGGGGTAGAAACAGGTCATGTGTCTGGGATGGAAATGGGGTTGTTTGTTTAGCTTGCTCGCAGCCCAGCTCCTCACCAGCAGCTCTTCCTCTGAGGTTTCCCCTGGCCCTCAGTCAGCAGAGGGAATTCCCTCTCCCTCTGCCCAAGCTCCAGCTGGGATTGCTGCAGGGAGCATGCAGACCAGCTATAGTTGCTGTCTCTCTCTGTGTTCACCAGGTTTTGTGGTCCTCACTTGGTGCCATCCTGACATCCACTAGTTTGGGTGATCAGGGATGTGCTGGATTGATCAGCAGCAGTGGTTGACCCTGCAGAGCTGTCCTTTCTCCTGTGCTGCCCCTGCTGACATTCCCTGCGCTGGATGAATCTTTCATGCACTTACCTTCTGTATATTTAATAGGCTGGGACTGGGTTTGAGCTCATGTGGGAGTTGGGGAGCTCAGGGGGCTGCACCCTCCAGTGGGATGTGGCTGTGGGGGAGAGAGTGGTCCCCAGGGGAGAGGTCTGTGGAGGGAGGCAGAGATCCTGTTCCACCTGTGCCAGGCAGGGTGCTGATCCCCACAGGGAATATTTCAGCTCCACAAGGAACATTTTGGCTCTGCAGGGATGGGCACAGGGTTTTCCAGGCCAAGGAGGGTTAACCCAGTGCTGGTGGAGCAGAGTGTGAGCTTGTCAGGGATCGTAAGGGAAGCGGAGGAGCTGCCAGGACAATTAGCAGAGGCTTGTTCTCCCCAGCACGTCCCTGGGATGCAGTGGGACTGTAATCAGCCTGTCGCTTGCCTGGCTTTATTAATACATTGATTTTTGGAGGTTTTGGCTCCGTGCAGCGTGGTGCCTGCCAGCCAAGCCTCTGCGGGAAGCGGGGGTTCAAGGTGGCACGTCTCTGGGCATGGCAATGCCTCCGTTTGGAAGCTGCTTGGGCTGCTTCCTTGGGGACTGATGGTGGAGGAGGAGGAGGAGGAGGAGGAGAGACATCCCCTCCATCTGTGCGCTGCCCTAGGAAGGGATTTAAATCACAGGTTTGCGAAAAAGAGGAAATGTGCCTGTTTTGCTCAGGCTTTGCAGCCTGCAGGAGCCTCCTGGCAATGCTCCCCTTCCTGCTTCAGGGAGGTCTGGCTCAGAGGGGATCTCCTTCCCTGGCCATGGAGCCAGGCACTGTCAGCCAGTGCCTCCATCCTGGGGCTGGGGCAGCAGGAAGGACCAGGCTGTGCTCCTGCAGCTCCCAGTGAGTGCAGAGAGCAGAGTTTCTCTTCCCAGGGTCAGTACTCTGGACCTCATCTACCCTCTGCTCCAGCAGCAGAAGGTGAGAGGTGCTCTTCAAGGAAATACATCAATATTAAAATATAAATAAATAAATATAGATAAAAAATTTATATATTTACGTATGCTTAGGGCAAGTTTTATCCTGATCCATCTTCCCAGGAGTCTGGGATCTCCTCCTCCCTGCCCTGTCACTCTTTCCCACTCCAGTGTGAACTTGCCTGATGAGCACAACCTCCTTGGCACGGCAGCCCTGATGCCACATGTGTGGCCATGCAGAGCCAACCCTTCAATTCCTTCATTTCACCAACTGTTACATAAATCCGCTTTTATACTGAACTTGTGGACGTCACTGGAGCTCTGTCCATACCCATAACATCACTGTTTCCATAGGAACCAGCGTACTTCCAAGGGGGAAAAAGTAGAAGGAGACTAAAAAAAGGACAAAGAAGGAACAAAATAAGACAAATATGTGACATATCCCAACTACATGTCGGTGTAGGATGTTACAAAGATTTCACTGCAACTTGTTTTGGCAGCCTTGCATAACAGTTTTTGTCTTGAGTGTAGCAGCAACCAGAATCAGGGATGGCAGGAACTTAATAGTATCCCAAATATCCGGAGTCTCTTAGTGAGGGAGAGGTGTCTCTGCCAGCTCTGCACGAGGTGCTGTTCTGTGTGAGCAGCAGGGGAAGATGCATCTGCCCATGCTGCAGCATTTCCCTGGGTTTCCATGGGTTTTCCTGCACCCAGGATCACGGCTGGGGCTGTGCATCGTGAGGGGGTGGCAGTGCTGGGTGTTGTGGATGTGTCCTGGAGAGCAACTGGCACCACTGAGCTTTAGGAGCAGGTGCTGTTAAGGGACAATTTACAGTGAGTGAGTTTAAAAATGGATATATTTGGGGGTTTAGTGTCCATCCAGTGTGCACTTTGTAAGGTGTGGTGGGAGAAAAGATCTTAAATAAGTTATTGAGCCTCAGCAACAGCTTTGGCATATTGAGAGTATTTTAACTGGTAGCACTGGTCCCACTGGGGAGGACTTGGCCATTAGGAAGGATTTTACTGCTCATGACCACATCTTTGTTAATGCCACGTGTGAGCTGCTGGGAGGGAGCCCATCCCCTGGCTCTGTGACGGGAGGTGGTGGCTGGAGCGGAGGCTGAGCTGGGAGGGACAGGTCTGGGAGGAGGATGGGAACACGCTCCCACCTCTGCAGCCCCGCTCTGGTGGGGTGAGTGGAGGAAAGCCCATCCCTGAGCCACACAAATGTCAGCTGAAGGTGCTAAACTGTTGTGAAGGGAGTTTTTGGGGAGTTGGAGCTTCTGCAGGGCTCAGTCTGGGCGAGTGAGGCTTCACTCCCTTCTCCTCTCCTCTTCCCTCTGGGAGTTGCAGGGCAGTGAAAGTCATGGTCCCATAACTGGGCATCAGCTGGTGAAATAGCTGTGAGCTCTGGCTCCATGGGGCTTCCACCCAACCCATCCTGCTGGCCCAGGGCTGAGGCCATCCACTGACCCTTCGCACCGGTTCATTTTGGGCTGTTCTCTTGGTCACTGCTCTTGATGCTGAGACAGGCATGAGGAGGAGGGAAGGACTGGGATGAGAAGCCAGAATAAATTCAGCCTAAATTGCTCTTGCTTGACATTTTATTATGTTATATTATATGGTATTGTATTTGTTTTATCAAAGCACCCATCCTTGCAGGTGCTGGTCCCAGGGCTGGGCTGCCAGCAGCAGAGCCCTCCCAGCTCAGGAGTTAATTGCAAGCAATATGTAGGGCTTTTCTTAAAAGCTCCAGCTCCTGAAGTTTGGAGATTATGCAAGTCACTCAGCTTGCAGGATTTTTTTATCTTCATTTTTTTTTCTCTCTTTAAGCAATAAGATTTTAAACCCTTTTGGTTGCTGGAAAAAAAACCCCTTAAAGTAGAAATCTCAAAGGTTACGAGGAAACAATTCCCCCAAACTATAAGGCAAATAAGAACTTCTTTGGGTTTTGATTTGCTTTTTTTTTTTTTTGGTTTCCTGACCAAACAACTATTTTGTTACTCTTCATCTCCTCTAAATACGGCAGCATTCTTTGCCTCATCACCTGGGCAGCTGAGCAGGCTCCTCCACAGTGCTGAGCAAATCCCACCTCTCTCTTCAGAGGCTGCTGCATCTCACAGGCAGAGGAGAGCATCTCTGCCTGCAGCTGACAGTGCTGTTTCTAAGTCTTTGGGAGAAGAATGATAAGATGATTGCTGCCTGAATTCCCCCTTTGCCTCCACTCTCGGGCTTTACAATCCCTGTTATGTGTTACGGGGCCGCTGGGGACTCCCCGGTCCCGCCGGGATGGGAGCAGAGTGCTGCCTGTCGTGGCAGAGCGAAGCAGCCACCGCTGCATCCCTTTGAACGCCTGCAAGACAAAATGAATTAGAGATGACATTTCCAAAAACACTGCCATGAATAATCGCCCTGTTTTGGTTTCCCAGGTCTAATTGTGAAGCTGCATGAATTAAAAGAACCTCCTGGGTCTGTCTGTGCCGGGAGGGAAGCGGTTTCGAAGAGCTGCAGAGCAGTGACGAGGCAGGGATGCTCCTGCCTGGCTTTTTCCCGGCTCAGAGCCTGTGGATGGGGATGTGCCAGGCTCGGTGGGGTCATGCCAGCTCCTGGCTGTGTGTCCTCAGGCTGCCAGCTGCAGTGACCCGGGATGGGGCAGACTCTGGGCACAGGGTGGAAATGGAAACGCTCTCTGAGCAGCGCTTGAATTTTTAAACCCCTTTGTGCAGCCCCACTGGAGGAGCCTCTCGGCTTTGCTTTCCAGGAATGCCCTGGCGATGGGACTCGCCTGGCACAAATCCCTGGGGACCGCGGGGCAGGAGGCGAGTGCTCCATCCCACGTGTGCCAGGAGCGTGCCGGCGCTGCCGTGCCTGCAGCGGGATTTCCATCCTGCCGGGAAAGCAGCGCTGCTCCTGCTGTGGTGCCGTGATGCTGCGGGAAGGGCTGCAAACCTCCTGCGTCTTCCCTGCTTCATCCTGCACTTGTGTTCCTCACAGGCACATGAGGAACCAGGCCTGGAAAAGCATCTGGAAGGGCAAAGCCGTGGTGTAAGAGTGTGTCAGGATGACACTGGTGCTGATTCCCAGAGCTGCAGGTCAGGGAAGGGGATTCACTAGGGAAGAGATGCTCTCAGAGCACCTCTGGCGTTGCTGCATCCACGGAGATGGAAATGCTTCCTGCAAATGCTAAAAGCAAAATATGGAGGCCGGTCTTGCTTTCGAAGGAATGTGGTAGGAGAAAAATAAATCTAATTAAATGTCCAGGATTGTGATGGGAATCCTATAACCTTTAACTGGGCATGACATGAAGAGCCTTTTCCTGTTGGCCTGGTGCAGTCAGAGGCGAAGCTGGGAAGGGGTTATTATTTCCATCTGTGAGGCAGATTAATTCTGAGGACTTTTAACTTCCCTTGCAAACGGCCTAAATTAATGTTTTAGGATTTTAGTCCCTGCCTCCTCCCACCCCCCCAAAGGCCAGACCCTGGAAGTGCCATTATGCTCCTGTCAAAGGGGCTATTTCTGGAATTGATGATATGAATGAAGCCTAAAACTCTGCTCTCATTAACGTCTGCAGCTTATCCCGGTGTCACTCCTAAGCTGGTGGGACTTGGTGACACTGCAGGGGAAGGCTGTCATTTCAACCCAATTTTCACATCACATTTGCACAAAAATTTCCAGGCCTTGCCAGCTCTTTCCACACATTTGTCAAATCTCAGCCGCTGTCCCAGTGAGTGAAGGCTTCTCCTGGCACAGGAGTGATGGCTGTGGGTGCTGATGGGGGACTCGATCCTGGCTGTGATCCCTGGGTCTGAACGACCACCCCTTGTCCTAAAAAACAGGCAGCAGCGAGAGCCCAGTGCCACCTGGCCGGATCCAGGGGGTTTGGTGCATTCCCGTGGTTGAGTTTCATTGTTTGGTCCCAACCTGCAGCCCCTGGTGCTGCAGGGCTGCCCCCCCTTTTCCCCTGCCCCCACTCCCATCACTCTGGCTGTGCTTTTGGGGGTCCCAGCCCACCCCCCAGCGATGGCAGGACTTCAGCACGTTTCCTTGGAGCTGCTGCTTTGCTGGAGCTGCTTAAGGGAGCGTGGGAGGAGGGGTCAGGGAGGGAAAGAGAGGGATGCAGGGAAGGAGGAGAGAGGGAGTGGTGGGAGCTACCTGGGAGTAGCAAAGCACCAAGGGAAGGAATAAATACGAATCCCACGGAAGAGTGTGTGTCCCTGCAGAGCATCCCCAAACGCTCCCCTCTGTGCTTGGCCCGGTCAGTGGCACTCTGCCCTGGGAAAGGGACCCCCATCTCTGGGGCACAGAGGTGCCTGCTCTCCCCATCCCCAAGCCAGAGAGCCCACCAGGGGCAGTGCAAGTGCTCCAGCTCCTCGGAGACATCCCGGGATGCAGACGGACAGAGCACCTCACCTGGGAACTGCTGCCCTCGGGCAACAGCTCCGATTTAATTCACTCGCTGGTGAATTTGATCCAAACTTGTGCAACCAAATCATAGAGAGCGTAATGCAATATCTTCCTCTTTTAATTGTGTTAAGCTGGGTAGTGCTGGCTAATTGAATCTGGGGCTCTTGCCTCTTAATTACGAAAGGTCAGGCGCTGTGGAGTGCGGGCAGGTGGCACTGGGATCGCTGGTGGTGGGAAGAGGCTGAGGGCTCTTGCCCTGTGAAAGGCTGTGAGATGTTCATAACAAGTGAGTGACTTGGAGATTTTCTTTTTTGTTTTGTTTTGTTTTGTTTTGTTTTTTGTTATTTTTTTTTTTTTTTGTTCTCTTTATCTTATGGATTTTAAGAGTCAGGTTACAACAGAAGTGATACTGCTTATTTCTGTGTGGCAGAAACAGATTTTTTTTAGTTGAAAAGAATCTGTGAGGATTTTGGCTGCCTGCCTTGAGCACATTGATGGTAAAAAGGTGGATTTTTAAGAACACACTGGGGCGAGCAGGTGGCCCTGGAAAGTGGGGATTCTCTCTGACACCCGTGGGGTGGAGGGGGTGATCACCTGCTGTGTGGGCTTGAATCCCTGTATGAATTATTTTTCTTTTGAACATCAGCCCTGCTTAGCATGAGGAGGGCACAGAACCCCGAGGGCCAGCTCTTCTCCCTGCAAATATTTACCTCATGCAGTGAGGGCTGTGGGCTCAGCTCGGCACTGGGGTCATGGCAGTGCCATCACTGCCCCTCCCTTCAAGCGTTTTCCTCCTCCTCCTCCTCCTCACCTGTGCTGCTGGCAGGACCAACACCGTCTCTGGTGCTTCCCAAAGCCCCTTTGCCCCTTCCCTGCCTGTGCTGCAGCAGCGAGAGGCATTCAAAAAAGCACCTTCTGCTTTTGCTAATTGAAGAGTTTCCCTTTGTCAGCCTCTCGGCTCAAAGGAGGGTCGGTACAAAGCCATAGCCAGCAGCACTTTGTGTGCCTCTGAAAATCCCATTAGCAGAAGAAAGAGCTTGAAGTTTCATTCAGCTGGAAAAAAAAAAAGAGGGCAAAAAAATAAAATAACACCCCTCCCCTTCTGATCTATCAGCTGCACATTAACATCCTGCCCTCGGCACTGCCGGGGTCCCTGTCCCGGGAATATTTAATCAGGGTGAAGTGTTATATTGGACTGAAATGCATGTGCTCGAGGGAGCGATGTGCTGATAAGTGGGTCTGCAGTTAAATTTGGGGGAAAAAACCTCTGCCGTCAGCAAATAAACACCCCTCCCGCTCCCTGGGTTCCCCTCCTTCCCCAGGCTGTTTTCCTGCCTGCAGATGTTTGTTCCTGCAAGGGGAGCTGGGGTGTGGGGAGGGCAGCCCTGAGATGGGGGAACAGGATGGGGTGGGGGGATTTTCAGCACTGCCAGGGTGGGCAGCAAGGAGGGGCCAAGACGGGGAGTGCCCTGGGTGTCTTTGGGCAGGTGGGGGCTGCTGGCTGCACGCCTGCACCTCAAGGACCCTCCTGGGGACACAGATCTGGCCCTGGTCCCCACATCTCCCCCCTGCTGCCTCGTGTGGTAGGTTGTGGGGTCTCAGTGGGCTGTGCTCTCCTGGCTTCCCTCCACTTGCAATCAGGCACTGCTGCCAGTGCCAGCAGGCTAAGGAGCATCGAGGGGCACCCGAGGCTTTGCAGGCTGTGGTGGCCAGAGGAGGACAGGGAGGGTGTCTTTGGTGCCATCCTGTGCTCTTCCATTTCAGCCCCTGCTCGTCCCTCTGCACCACACACGGGGCTGTTGGTGGGCTTGGCTCTGCTCAGCTGCCCTGGGTGAGCATTAGGGCTGTTCTGGATCTTGGAGAGGGAGGAGATGAGATCAGAGTGGCTCCAAGCTGATGCCCACCGTGGTTGTGTGCCCATCTCTGCTCGCTCAGGACTTTGCAGTCCCCAGCCAGCACCAGCAGCTGCCCAGTGGGGCAAAAGCATCCCCAGCTGGGGTGGAGGGGAGCCAGGCCCAGTGCAGGGCCTTGCCCACTGCCATAGAAGAATTAAGATGAAGCTTTGCCTATTTGGGGAAGTGTCCATCTGTCTCTGCAGGTGTTGACCCAACCAACCTGGCTGCCCTGGGACCCCCTCACTTCTCCTCTGCGTATCTTGCACAGCCCACACAGGAGCACACTCCTACTGCCACCCATTCGGGACCTTACAAGGTGTTTTTAAATTCTTTATGTTCCCAAGGGCTTTGCAGTTCCTTCCTAGCAGAGCCCTGGCCATGGCTGGTTCTGCTGAGGGATCTTCCCAGCCCCACAACCTGGGGAACGCCCGTGGATCCCCCACAGCAGCTGCCCCCTCCTCCACACCTGCCCCCACAGGGCTATATTTGGGCTAAATATCCCAGCCCATAGCCCCAGCCTGACAGCTGGAATGTCTATCCCGATATCTTGTAAACATTTCTCCCTATTAAAAGATCCAGATTGCCGACGACCAAACCCTGACTCAGCCCCGTGTGGTTTCCCAGGAATTCTCCTGGGATGGGTGGGGGGAGCTGCCAGCTCCAGCCCTGCGTGCCTGGTGGGGAGGCACCTGCTGATTCATCCTCAGCTTCCCCTTCCCCAGCCACATAACGCTACAGCACGGGCTCCCTGACACCACCCGCTGCCGTGCTGCAGTGAAAACCCTCGTCTGACAAGGGCCACGTTTATTTTCCTGGAGCATGGAAGCTGCTGCTGGCACCCAGGCAGGAGCATGGCCCTGCTGCCTGTGGGTTCTGGCAGTCGACAGGGTGTTTTTCATGCTAGGCTGGAAGATAACCCCAGCGCCACATTGAACCAGCACCTGGGTTTCCCATCTCTGTGCTCCAGGCAGCCTGGAAATGCCCCCAGAAGGACGCAGGAATGGGTACCGGGTTTGAACCATTCATATGGGGATGTGCTGCAGCAGCACAGTTTATTCTGCCCCAAAAGTGCATCCAAGATGTGTCCCAGCAGCTCAGCTCTTTAAAAATTGTTCTGAGAGGCAGCAGGCAGGATAGGGAGTGGGTTCTGCTGGCCCTCACTTAAAGGCTTTTAGGCAGTTCATTAATGGTTTTAGCGGTCTTAATTTGGATTGGGAATGAAAGTTCAAGCAGTGGCTTCAGGGAAACGCCCCTGGGATAAGCTGTGACATGGTTAATAGAAATTGTAATGTTGTTAAAGTGCTTTTCCGTAAAATGCCAGGAGAGGAAATTAATGGTGTAGGGTTTTTGAGTTTTTTTCTAAAAGTTGATATCGCTCATTTAATTTAATGTTTTAATCCATCACATCAGCACTCAGCACTCTTGCCATGCAACTTCCATTTTACAGTGGTTTTCACATTAGCTGTAGCCACTGATGGCAGCGTGGGGAGAACACGTGCAGGTATCTAAACATGCAAAAGGAGGAAAGGCCGAATGAAGGGAAGCTGGCCTGCTGCTGGCCTTAAAGACCAGGATAACTGTTCCAATTCATCCCTGGCTGCTTGTGGATGCTCCTCTGAGTCCATTGCCTCCTTGACGGGTGTGTGCAGGTGGTTTGAGAGGGTCAGCATGCTGGTGATCCTGCTCAACTGCGTGACGCTGGGCATGTTCCACCCCTGCGAGGACATCGCCTGCGACTCGCCGCGCTGCAGGATCCTCCAGGTATGGCCCTGGTGTGGCAGAAGGCTCAACAGCAGCCTCGGGTTGGTGTGGAGAGGGCAGGACTGAGCAGCCTCCAGCCATGGTGGCCTTGTGTCCCAGGATGGCAGTGCTGTCTGCCCTGTCAGAACTTAAAAAAATGCTGGGTTTGATGCTCAGATGAGAACACTCAGTGCCATCAGGCAAAGCCCCTGCCAGGCTCTGTCAGCCCCAGCGTAGCCAAGGCTTTCTTGGAGTGCTTGGGGAGGGTCAACCATCTAATGTCTAGTGAAAGCAGAGCCCAAAATACGCTTCTATCTTTATCCTGTCACTTTGAGTGCTGTTCAGCCCTCTGGGTTGGGACGACACAGGTCTGCTCTCAGCACAGCCCCTGCACAGGGATTTGGCTCTTGTTGGTGCAAGAGGAGACCTCACTGGACTCAGGCCTCCTAATTCCCTCCCCCGGTACAAGTGTGCAGGAGCATCCCTCCTCCCTTCCTTTCTTTTGCAGAGCTTTGACGATTTCATCTTTGCCTTCTTTGCTGTGGAAATGATCGTCAAAATGATCGCGCTGGGGATTTTTGGGAAGAAATGCTACCTGGGAGACACATGGAACCGCCTGGACTTCTTCATCGTCATTGCAGGGTGAGTCTGGCCTGCCAGGTCCCCTCTTCCTGCGCCTCTCTTGTTACTTGTGGCCCTGGTTGACAAGCACTGGATGTGGGGGAGCAGCTGGTTTGCAGCAGTGAAGGCTGGGGGCTGGCTGGGGGTGTTGTCCATCCCAGCTTCCCAGCAGGGATCACTCCTGAGCTGCAGCTCTGATCCTCTCAGTAGCTCGAGGGAGAGCTGATGCTCAGCTCACAGAGAGTGACAGAAGTCGTTTGTGGTGGATTTTGACCAGCCCGTGCCGTGGGGCCCCTCGCTGGGCGCTGGGCTTGGCTCCCCTCCCTCCAGCCCACCAGTGGTTTCAGTTTCCGTGGTTGGAGTGGGTGGTTGGGAGCACGGAGGGCTCTGCCAGGAAGGATCATTCACTGAAACGTGCACGATTGCCCTCATTATTGTACTTTTTTTTTTGAGGGAAAGCGACCAAATTTGCCTTTCTGAGTGTTTTCCTTTCAGAGGCACCTGGTTTGAATTAAAGGCTCTTCCAGCACCCGAGAGTCTCCTGGCTGGAAATCCACATGAAAAGTCCTTGGCCACCAGCCAGCGAGCTGAGTTTCTTTGACACACGAATCTCTCACTGGCCCTCTCCTCCCCTCCCTGCCTCAAGAGCCCCAAGACCTTTGGGAAAACAATGGGGTTTTCCCTCTTTTGATAGAGCTAGGGATCAAATTTACCAGATTTTCCTGGAAAGAAGCAGAGGCCCCTCTAGCTTATTTGTCTGGCATGGGTTTGTTGTGCCCCAAGGACGGCCAACACCTTGGTGAGTTTTGCTTATGATCCATTGCTGGCCCCACAGGGACATGACACACACCTCTGCCAGTCAGCTGGAAGAAGCAAAACAGAGGTGCCAGGTCTCCCAGTGCACCCTTGGCTTGAAAAATTCATTGCTGCAGAGGTCAGAAGATGCAGCAAGGCTCAGACCCAGACTGGGGGTGGAGATGGAGGGCAGAAAGGCCAGGAGCTGTAATAGTCCCCATAAACCTGTCTTCTGCAGGAGGCCACAACCTCCTGCTTTCCAGCCTTTTTCTGGCTCCTCAGAGGCTCAGCATTTCCTCCTGAAGTGTCTGAGCAATGTTAGGGACAGCAGCAAGGGGACATTGGACAAGAAGGGACCTTGGGTCCAATCAGCTCTGGTAGGGCTGTAGACACCAGCAGCACAGCCAGGGGCTGGACCTTGCTAAGCCACCTTTATTTCTTCTGGTTTATTATGTCTTATGCTGGAATTAAGTGTGATGAAGAGCCTAACCCTATCAAGGCCAGACATCCCACCTGGGGAGGCTTGATCATGGATGCTGGGCTGCTCCCAGCACCATCCTGGGGTGCTGCCACCTTCCTCTCCCAGCCTGGTCTTGCTTTTGCCTGTTGATCTTGCAAAGCCTTTGGAACCAGACTTATCCCTGATGTGCTTCTGTGGAGACCCCACCATGATGGGGTCTCACTCTCGGGGGGCATCAGCAGAGACCATCCTCATTCCTATGCCAAAATATCACTTCTCTTTGCTTAAGCAAGCAAATCTCCTGCCCACCTGCTGCACCTGGATGGGTGTTTGGGTGTGTGGAAGCCGTCTCCTTCCTGGGCAACCCCCCCTTGCAGCAGCCATCCCCCATCCCCGATGTGCAGAGACTTTTTTTTTGCTGCAGAGGTTTTTTAGCAGCCTGACCCTCTCGTGCCTCCTGCCAGGTCGGCTTTGCCTCTTGCTAAGTGATGGCTCTTTCCTTCATGTGCTTGAACTGTTCCCATCTGGGTCCTGTCAAAACCAATTCGGCTGGCGAAGGATCGAACTGGATTTAAATACAAAGCAGAGCCTCTCCTCCCCCAGTGCCTGCTTTCTCTGCTCTCTTCTGTACCCTTGTGCTCTCCTCCAATCCTAGCCCATCCATCCTGCAGTGCTGCATCCTGCTTGGAGCATTGCTGCAATCCTGGAGGGGCTGCTGAGGGCCAGGGAAAGCCAAAGGGCTGCAGGAATTGGCCACTGCTGTAGCAGAGGCAAAAATAAGGGACTCAAGCCCTTAGTAGGTTAAGACATAGGTAAAAAACACTGCAAGGGATAAGAGATAAAAGTGCTCCAGGGTCAAACCCCAACCAGACAGAGGGAAATTCCTCAGATAGCCCTCAGTGCAGCTCTTTGGTTCCCAACAGGACCAATTACCCCAAGGAGCATCCAGCCCATGGTGCTCACAGCAAGGCATGGCAGCAAGGGATGAGCTGAGCTCTGTGTGGAGGAATCCTGCATCTGAGCAGGTGTCAGGAAAGAGGCCAGAGCCAAATTAGAGCCCTGGAGAGAGTGTGCCAGGGCAATCCTCAAAACCCAGCTGTGTTTGCTTGGATACCAGATAAAGAGTCACATTCTTATGTAAGTCTCACTTAAAGGCCTCAACCAGGTTCCCCAGTGAAATGCCAGGGGAGGAGACTGAGGTTTCCATGTGGCCCTGGTGACCACAATGAAGCAACTCTGTTTCTGCCCTCACATTTTTGATCTTCCCTTTATGTGCAAGACATGGGAGGAGGGAAGCAGCAGCAGAGTGTGGTCTCCCAGGTGCCCAGCAGGACCCTGAGCTCCTGCTCTCCTGCTTTCCCTGACACTTCCCTTCCCATGGGCTGCAGAAAGTGATGTCAGGGGAGAGGAGGAGCAGCAAACCACGTCAGTGGGGTATCAGGTGGGGAAACCATGTCCTGCTGGGGCTGTATATTCCCGTGGGCACAGTATCCACTGAAATCCTTCCCAGCCACCACCAGTTTAGAACAGGCTTCAACCTCCCCCCCACCCCAAAAAAAAAAAACTTGTAGCATTTCATCCTCTCCATTCCTTGAGAACTTTCTAGACCTGACAGAGGTTAGCATTGTGGAGAAGCCTTTTTGTGAGTTTTGGCCCCAAATCTGCCTCTTGGAGGGCTGGGAGAGCCTCCTGAGTGCTGTCCCTGCTCCTGCCGGCCACTTCCTTGGAATGCCATTAAGTACTTCTCAGCTCTGTTAAACTGTCCAGACCAATCTCATGAGCTCATGGAGAGTAAATGACTTCTTTGTGACAATGTAATGCAATTAGTGCTAATTGTAGAGTGTGTAATGTCTGCAACACATCTCTGTAATTACAGTAAAACTTGCTGCAGATGAGAATGGTTCTGTATTATCACAGCTCTGTTTGGTGGAACCCGGCTTTGGCTGTAGGTTATGGAGCTGCATGGGGAAAAAAGGAGGGGAAAAAAGAGTTGAATGGCATAATTATGTTGCATTATTTTTAGAGGAGGGGATTTGGGGAGTTTGCCTGTGAGAGAACACTTTGAAGGTTAACAGGCTTTGCAAGCAGATCTTGCCCTCTAAAGACCATTCCATACAATTTCGACCTCTGCCAGCATAAGGCACAGATGCATTGAGGATGGATGCTTGTTTACATCCAAGAATATGCAGAAGTGGTTTCAGTTTAACGCAGGCTGAGGCTTGGGCTGGTGAGCCAGAGCTGTGGGATGGAGATGTGCCCTGACTTGGTGTCTCCCTGGCCCCTGCAGGACCCAGCATCCACTCTTCTCCCAGCAGGGCACAGGGACATCTTCTCTGCTCAATCTGTGGGAAGAGGGTAACCACAGACTGAGAACTCCCTCCTGCTCAGCTGGAGCCAGTCCCAGCCCCATGCTTTGCTGCAGTCCCAGCTTGTTTTGGCTTTGTTCAGATAAGGACTTCCCTGAACCTCTGCATCCATGTGGATTGAATGGGGCTTTAAGCCATCCTCATTAAAAAAAAGCCCCATGATGTGATTTTGGAGTTATCCTGTGCAAGGCCAGAAGCTAGACTTTGATCTTTGTGGTTCCCTTCCAGCTCAGGAGATTTTATGATTCTATTCTATTATTCTATCCCCAAAACAATAAAAATCCCCAATGGTTAATTGTTTTCCCATGAGAGAGCTTTACACCAGGGGATAATTTGGTGCTGTAAGAGCTCACAGGGTTCCTCTCTGCCTTCCCATGCCCACATTCTGCTCCCCACCGAGCAGGGCTGTGCATCATCCCCTGTTTGAGCTGTGTGGGTCTGTGCTCACTCCGGGCTCAGTCAGTTGTTTGGCCAAGGCTGCGGAGACCTGTTTGTGCTTTGCTCATTGTAATGGTAACGAGCCTCTTCAAAGACTTTGTAGGAAAGTTAAACACTTCTGGAATATTTTGCTTACGATTGAAGAGGAGCTGGGGCTGGAGGTGGTTGGCAGGCTGCTTTATTCAGGAACAAACACCACTTCTTTCTCTCTTTGCTTCCTGAACATTTCTAATGTTTGTTATGATTTTTCTGCCTCTGTTGAAGGCTGTATTAAACAGTGAGCTCCGCTGAAGCCTTCATAAACAACCTTTAAGGATGTCTTTCTCCCTCCTGGTTTTGAGTGCTGAATTTCAGCGATGAAGTAGGCTGCAGGAAGCCCTGTTGTGTTCATAGGTGACAGGAGAGAAAGGGATGCTGCAGTTCCCGCTCCATCCCTGCTCCACCTTAACCTGGATGGGGTCTGAAAAGCTCTTTAGCTCAGAAATTGGAACGAGGGCTGTGGTGCCAGACTGGGGAGTTGTGATCTGCAGCAGCCAGAGCAAGATTCCTGCTGGGTTCTCTGGGTGAAGCTTCCAGCATGTGGCCTTGAGTGCTGGATCACTCTCCAGGCAGGCAGGGCTCCTCTGAAGGGCATTTCATCCGTACGAGGTGATCAAGGGGCTGTTTCACCTCCGTGGTTCAGACACGGGGAGGACGAGCTGGTGTGGGATTGCCATAGGAGCCCCTGTGCCGCCTCCCGCTGCAAGGCTGTTCTTCCCCTGTGCATCGGTCTCTCCATCCCTTAAAAACATATAAAACCAACTGAGAGGCAGGATGAGTGCTGCTTTTACATCCCCTGTGCCTCTGTCTGGCCCGAGCAGCGGTGCCCCCTGCGCTGCCCGGGCACCCCGAGGAGCGCCGGGGGTAATTGCCCGTGTAAAAGCCCGATTTGCACACACAATTACCCGATGTGCAGCCACAGCCCCTGCGGCCGCGGGGAGAGCGGCACCGACCCGCTCCCGGCAGCCTGTCCCTCTCCTGGGCTTTCCAGGGTGGATGCGAGTGTCCTGGAAACCGGGAGCCTCCTCTGTGCCCCCACTGTGTCCTGACTAATCCCAAATGAGGCGCTTTGTGCTCCGAGCAGAGGTGCCAGAGCGGCATCAAGCCAATACTCCTAATCACAAACCTCCAGGAATTCTATATCTAGGGCTGAGCTGTGCAATTTAACGTTCTAAGTTACTTTTGGGTGGATAAAGGGGAGCCAGGACCTGGGCACTGACGAAATCCATGCGGATGCTCTGTGCTCCGTGCTGCCTTCCCACAGCCTTCGGAGCAGAGCATCCCGAGCAAGCTGCATCCCTGACTCACAGAAACCTGCTGGGGAAAAGAAAGCCCTCAGCAGTCTCCCTCGCAGCTGAGCTGACTCAAACCCACCTGTGAAAAGCCTGGGGTTTTTTTTTAAGTTTTAGGACTTTCAAAGAGGTAATTCTTTCGTTTCTTTCAGCTCTTCAAGCCGAACTTGCTGCTGCTTCAAAAGGCTCATTAGTCAAGTGTCCTGGCTGGGACACACGGTGCAGCCAGATCCAGCAGGCTGCAGGGTTCATGCTCTCTGTGTGCTATTCCTCTTCTCCTGTTCAGCTTGATTGAAATGGGTATTTTTAAAATTAAGCAACACCCACGAATGCGGTGAGACTCGCGAGGCTCCAAACGCAGCCCCTGAGTGAAAGCAGAGCACAGCCAAGCTGGTGAGAGCCGGGGGGAAATTTCATTCCAGCTTTCTGGAGATACAACGCTGCCTAAATGATTTCCCCTTGTCTTTTCCAGCACCGATGGCTTAATATCACCCGCTGATGGCTGTGCTTTGTAGATAAAGGGTGTCTATTTGCCCGGTTTTGGAAGCTTTTTAACGCTGAATAAATCTCAGCCTATCTCTGGCTGGCAGTGCAGGGCTCTGAGTGTGCAGAGGGTGGGCAGCTCTCGGGGGTGGCCCTGCCTGCAGCCACTGCTGCTTTGCCATCAGTTCCTCGTGTGACCTTGGTCACATCCCCTGGCGGTGCAGCATCCCCAGCACCCAGCTGTGAAAGGGGAGAGTTCAGGTTTTCCTCGGAAAGCACCCTCAGCACAAACTCCCTGTGTGACTCTGCTGGGTTTTCACACCATGTTCTGCTTCCTGAGCAGGAGTGATCCCGGGGATGGGAGCAGAGGCAGGGCTGAGAGCAGGGCGGTTCAGAGAAGCGATGCTGGCTACGTGTGGGAAGGACTTTGCTGGAATTTCTGTGCTCTATTAGAGGCTCTCCGGGTAAGCAGAGCCCCTTGAAGCCCTCCTGTGAAGCTCTGAGCATCACTTCTGTCAGCCCTTTGCCTCGGGGGTGCTGCCTGGCACTGCACTCACGAGATCCTTCCCAATGCTTTGGGTTTTTTGTGAGAGAAACCCCAGCATGCTCCAACTCACTGTCTCCAGGCAGAATAGGAATGAATTTCACCTGCCTGGTCTATCCTGAGCCATCCCTTGTGCCTGTCTGCTGAGCCCTGGGAGTTTTCCTGCTTGCAGAAGCATTTGCCAAAGGTTTGCATCAGCTCCCTCTCTGCATCCCACCACCAGCCCGTTGTACGTCTGGCTTTGCAGATGCTCCACTTTTATTCTTAGAAAGTCCTAAATATTTCCGCTTTCCTTCTGAATAACTCCAGCAATCGGGGGTTGCTGATCACTCTGACGAGCTGTGAATCCATCCTATTTAATGCTGAGTTTCTCTCTGAGCCTTCAACTTGGCTGGGCACCAGGTCGGTGGCAGCGGCGCTGACAGGCATCGCGCCTTCCCCTCTGAGCAGAGATGACATTTGAATTGAAGCTTCATCAGGAGCCTTTTACACTGCAGATTTCCAATGCACAAATGCTATATGTGCTGGTAAATGTACCTGTCACCTCACCAGCTGGTGACATCCTGACATTTGCTCTCTCTGGGTATCTTCCCTTGCCAGGCATGTGGATGGATTCCTCCCGTGCATCCCCTTGCCTTGGGAAGTGACCTTAGGGCTGGGGACTGGTGGTGTTCTCACTGGACTTGCTCTTTAGTGACTGAGCTTTCCTGACATTTTTTTTCTCCAGTACTGGGTTCTCTCAAGGCACTGGAGCTGTTGGTCACCAGCAAGGTGTGGATCCCGTAGTCTGTGTCTGGGGCTGAGCTTGGCAGTGCTGTAACACCAGTGCTGGTAGCAGTGTCCAGCAACAGAGGCAGAGAGCACCTTTTTGCTCCTGGTCTTGGTGTGGAAGCATTTGCTCAAGACTGTGGGTTGTTGTTTGGCCTGTTCCTTTAAATTTGGCATTATAATTATTCTCTAATATGTTAAATCAAAATGCATTTTACAGCACGTCCTTTGCAGCTTACAAGCACACACATCTCTGGAAGTGAGTCTGGAGCTGTCATTAATCAGAAAATGATTTGTCTTGGTGCAAGTAACCATGTGCTGCTCTGAATTTTGCTGGCAGCTTCTGTTTTAATAATGGATGAAAGAAAAGCTGTATGTTTGATATGGACTTTTTACCTGAATATTGCCAACCAGACAGAAATATTTTCCAACAGGGAGTGAAACTTGACAGCCATGAAAGCCAGGGAAATAATGGTCCCTCTCCTCACCTTAGCTAAACTTGGCCAATGCAGTGAGTCCTGTGCACTGAGGAAGGGCCTGGTTTTCTTCCCTCAGGCCAGGTGGGATTTCATGGACTGCCTTCCTCTCTGGTCAGAGTCTGAGAACAAACCCCTAGCGTCCACATGTGCCTGTCCAACCTCCATTTTCTGGGACTGTCCTATGGCTGTGGGTGTCAGCTAAACAGAGAGGATATATTGAGGTTATTTTGCTCTTAGACACGGTTTGGTCATCATCACTCTCATTAGAACCTATCAGGTAAAGTCTCACTGCAGTGAACATGGAGTGAGGGCTGGAAGGGGAATCTTTGCCACCCTGGTGGGTGCCCCTCACCTGCTGGAGGCCAGGAGGGAGGAGAGTGGGTTTGGCTGATCCCAGCAAGAGCAGAAGCCCCCAGGGTGCTGCAGCCCTGGCAAACCCAACACAGGGTTTGCATCCTGTGGGATTTCCAGCAGGGAGGAAGAGGACAGCATTGATGCCTTTGTGCAAAGAGCCACCAAAGCATCCTCCAGAAGCCTGATGCCTAATCAGGTGAGATTAATTCAGGCCAAGGCAAGTGTGGAGGAAGGTTGTGACTGAGAAGCAGAGAGCCTGTCTGTGAGATGGGGCTGGAAGAACTTGATTTGTTTGACTTTGCAAAATCAAGGCTGAGAGGAGATGTGATTTGTCCTCTGTAAATACATGGGTGGGTAAACATCAGGGACAAATAACAGCTAGAGAAGCTACTTAAAAGACAGTGCTGCCATAAGAACGAATGGATATGAGCTTGTCCTGAATAAATTCAGGCTGGAAATTAGGCTTCTAGCCATCAGAGTTAGAGGAAGGGAGCCACCCAGCTTGTTTGGAGATGGAACTTGATAATTTTCGGAAGGGATTAATATCCTGTGGTTGCCTGTGGCAGTGGGAGCCTGGCTGTGCGGGGAGCCTCAGGGTTGTCTTCCTTGCCTTTTCCTGGCTCTGCCTCTTCAGAGGCAGAGCTCTTGGATCTTCCCACGGCCAGAGAGCAAAGTCCTGGAGGTGACATGACTGATGGCTCTGCTGTGCTTGAGCAAAGGTGCCCTGGGAAGGGTGAGAGGTGTTGGGGCACCCCAGGGACTTGCAGCAGTCCTAAGATTAAGTCCTTTGAAGGTTGCACCTCCATGTCCTGAGCTGTGAAATAACCCTGTCAGACAGTGCTCAGGAGTAGCACTGGGAGGTTCCTTGGTCCATGTTTGCCCCATTTTTTAACTACAAGAGTCATCAGTTTTGGTCCCACCTGCCACGGGTCTCTGATGGGCAGAGCTCAGTGTCCTGTGCTGCTCATCTCCTGTGCACCATGGACGAGTCTGCACCAGGAGATGCTTCTCTTCCTCTCAGGATTGTGGTGGTGCTCAGCACAACAAACTCAGATTCATTAGAGTATCTGTAAAATTGTTAAAAACAGGGCTGCGTCGGGAAATTGCCCCTCTGGAGCGTGCAGGGACTTTCACGAGCTTGTGCCTGGCCCTGTGCAAAAACAGTAACCAAAGCAGATGAGACAGAAATCTGTGGCTGTGTGAGCTGGTGTATCACATTCCCCCTCATTGACTTTATCCTGATACGCAAACAACCCTTAATTAATTCCTCTGGCAAACTTTTCTGATGGGAGAGACGCAGTAACAAGTCCCTCTGTGAGCGGTTGGCATTTAGTGTTTGCTTTATCATGTTTGATAATCTAACATTTCTCCACCAGATCCTTGATGCTGCTCCATGTTTGTGTCTTTCCCAGGATGCTGGAGTATTCCCTGGACCTGCAGAACGTCAGCTTCTCCGCCGTCCGCACCGTCCGAGTCCTGCGGCCACTCAGGGCCATTAACAGGGTCCCCAGTAAGTCAGATCCCAATTCCTCCCTTTGGTGCCAGCTCTCTGGATCCGTGCCCCAAAGCTGGAAGGGCAAACACAGATGCTTTGATCTTGCGTCACAGCTCAAAGGTTCGCCCAAGCCTGGCAGTGCTGGGCCCTACCACCACTCTCTGGGTTTTTTTTTGATATCTGTGGCATCAGATAACCTGCATGAGTTGTCCAGGACTGTTTTCAGACACCTTCCTTTCTCATCTGAAAAGGGTCTGAGGAGGCTGGTGAAGGGATGCAGGTGATAGGGATTGACTGAGCCAACAGCCTTTGCCAGGCAGTACAGGCAGAGGGGTCTGAGCCATGCTGCTCCCACCATCCGTGGGATACTCCATCCTTCCCTGAAGAAATTGGGGTGAGGAAATGGCATTGTGCCTGGAGATAGCCCCCTGGGAGGTCCTGAGGACCCCAGAGCTGCTCCATACAGTCCAAACCCCCAAAATCTCCAAACAAACCTGGGTGGGATGCACAGTGGCTCTTCAGCCCTGGTTTATCAGGTCATGAACAAGGACCTCAGCCCCCATGTAAGCAGCAGTGGGTGGCATTGCCTGCTCCTTCATGGCAGCCCAGCCCCAGGTGGCACTGGCCATCACAAGTGCCCCGTGCTGGGTACATCCCTGTGTGCCATGGGAAGCACCGAGCTCCGTCCCTCTCGGATTCTGTATGGATCAGGAACGTTAAGTGTAAGTACAACTGCACCAGAAGCATCCTTTCCCTGGTGTACAATCCTGGTCATCAAATCCAGTTTTGTTTTAGCCAAATTAAATCCAAGTCTGCACTCCCCCATCTGAACTGGCCCAATGCCTTGATGAGAACTAATCAGCTTCAGTTCTCTCTGCTGATGCTGGAAGTGCCTGGGATCTATTTATTTCCCTGCTCCTGTCTCTTGAACTTAATCTGGCTTTGCTGATGATGTTTCAATCATTACAGAAGCTTCAGAATCCTGTTTGCAATGTTTTTTTTTTTTTTTATCCCCACTGCTGAACTGGTGGATAGCTGAATTTATCCACCACTGTCTAACTGGGGATGTAATTCACTTAATGTGTTTTGAAATCCTGGGTAATTTATCTTGTCTTCTTCAACATAGTTACAGTGGGATAGAATGTAAGGTGGGAAAAATAAAAAATGAGCGTTGTATGATGATCAATGCAATAACCACAGAAAGTAATTTTAGTTAATTAGGAGTTGATGCAAGGTGGTTGTTCCTCAGTAAAGGAGTAGAAGAAAAACCCTGACAGAAGAGGTGACAGCAACAGCACAAGAGAAAGAAGTCTTCCTGAAGTATCAAAGTAAAGGGTGCAACTGTAATGTTTTCTTTACATAAAAGTCAATATAAGCAAGACAGAGAATGCAAAACATGGGGAAAGAAGGAGAGTGAGAGATGAGCAGAATATTACACAGATGTCAGAGGAAATCAATTTTTTTATGTGTAAATGTCAAGTTGAAGTCACCATCAATTTGTCTTTGTTACAGAACTGGCTGTTCCTGAACTTGTGAGAATTAACTACCAGAGAGAGTCCTGTATTTTAAGGAAGAGAGGGCACTTAGGGTAGATGAGGGAAAATAGAGAGGGAAGGGAATTCTGAAATATGGTGAGTGGGGAAAGAAATATGATTGAGCGAAGGAGAATGTCAGAATTTGGCTACAGAGAAGAAAGGAAACCTATCATTGCTAGAAAACTTTGGAGAAGAGGACTTGAGGAGCAGGGAAGGTAGGTTGTGTGTCCAGGAGCAGGGCACAGATGAAGGGTGGTCTCAGGGGCTTTGGAGAGAAACCAAAGGGATGGGGAGCTGTGGATGTTCACAAGCCATGTGTGGGTGATGAGGATAGAAGGAAAAGAATAGAAGGAAATATAGAAGGAAAAGTATCAGTGGAAAGGAAAAGGTCAGGAGGACATAGCTGGAATAAGAAGATTCACTGTGAACTTTTCCTCTTTGCCTCAGGTATGCGCATCCTGGTGACGCTGCTTTTGGACACGCTGCCCATGCTGGGGAACGTCCTCCTCCTCTGCTTCTTCGTCTTCTTCATCTTTGGCATTGTGGGAGTCCAGCTGTGGGCAGGTTTGCTCAGGAACCGCTGCTTCCTCCCTGAGAACTTCAGCATGTGAGTGTGTGTGGGCAGCACAGGTGTCTCCCCAGCCTGGGGGAGTCTGTCCCTCCAGGAGACAAGGATCCCCTCTGTGAGACAGCCCTTCTCCTTCTGTAAATGCTCCCTGCTCCTAAATGCCACCACAGCTCCTGCTCAGGCACACGCAGCAGGAACAGAGCGAGCTGTGACAATTTGCCATTTGCATTTGCAGGCTGTCCTTAACCCTCAGCTGGCACTTGGGATCCTCTCTGACTGATGAAAGCATAAAAAAAAACCAAAAAACCAAAACACTGAGAATGGCAGTACAGGCTTTCTAAATTCAGCATGTCATTAATGTGTGACCTTTTCTGTGTGGAGATGCTCAGGTCTGAATCCTCTCTGGCAGCTGGTGATGTTTATTGGCACAACTTTTGTAGTCCCACCTAAACCCCAGGGAAAGCTGATGGAGTTACTGTGCATTTTTGATGCTAGATGCTTTTCAGCTTCAGAGCAAGAGAGAATTCCTATCCCAAAGCCTTAATTGTCACAGATCCCTGTTTTTTAAGGCCAAAAGGGCTATTGTGATCAGTTTTCTGGCCAGAGGTAGCACTGCTTGGACAGCAGTTGAAATACCTGGTAGTTGAGAGCCTCTTTCAGGGTTTCCATGCCTGTTCCACCCACCTGCTTTTCTCCACCACCTCCCTCCCTTCAAATGCTTGGAGAAGGGCAGGTGACTGCAAACCCTTGATGGCTCTGGCAAGCTTTGACACCCCCATCACCTTTCAGTGGATTTCTGACTCTCCAGGGCTGGTCTGGCTGGACTCACACCTGGATGGAGGGATCCTACAAGCCCAAAGCCTCTTTCTTGCACACAGCAGGACCACATTGCTGCTGCTGCTGTGGCCAAGCTGGCATGATGCACCTTCCAACCTCTCCCATCCACCTTCTAATCAACTCCCACCCCTCTTGTAGGTCGTGCCCTTGGAGGGTGGTTGGAAGAGTCATTACCAGGACATGTCCCTGTTAAGTAAATGTCAGCAAAGCAGGGGGACAGCTTCACCACCGAGCAAATCCAATAGAGCCACAGGTTTGGGTGCTGTTTAATTGAGCCAGAATTCCAGGGGTTTAGATAGGCTTTGAAGGGTATTACAGGCAATTCTGCAGGAATTAACCGGGCTGAACCAGGCTTAAAAATATCTTTGCAAGCTTTAGTGGGAGTCCTGGCAGCATTAAGGAGATAGTGTGTGCAGAGCAAGGAGCCAGTTTCTGGCTGGCCATGGGTTGTTTCATCTCCGTGAAGAGTATTTTTGCCTGGTTTGCTGTGGTAAGGCCACCCTCAGAGGGAATTTAGAGCTTATCTGTGGGCTGAACTGACACGGTGAAATGCAGATGAAGGCCCTGTCTCTGATTTTTGGGAATCTTGGGAGGTCCTTGTACACATAGTCTCCCTAAACAATTCTCAGCATCCCCAGAAGGACAGGAGATACAGGAGCTTAAACTGACTGATTTCCATCTTACTGCAGCAAAGACATTTCAGAAAAACCCTGTCAAGCTGAATCCTGCTCTAAGTCTCCTACAATCAAAGCCAGAGTGCTTTCTCATGAAGTAATTCGTCATAATGCCATCAGAGGGGTTGCCAAGGGGCTGAGTGCTCTGCCTCAGTTTCTCAAAACCCCCTTAGGGACATCAACTCACCCTGTGGGGCTGCAGAAAGTCCAGAGGAATTCCTTTTGTAAAAAACAGCTCTAAGATCCAGAGTAGCAGCTATCAGACTGTGCTGTTGCAGTTGTCTCCTTGCCAGATTACCTGCAACTGGTGTGCAAACCCCAGCCCTGTCTGGACTCTTTCAGCCCCTACACGGTGGATTTGGAGCGGTACTACCAGACAGAGAACGAAGATGAAAACCCCTTCATCTGCTCCCAGCCCCGGGAGAACGGGATGCGCTACTGCCGGAGCATCCCCACGCGGAGGGAAGAGGGTCTGGAGTGCACCCTGGATTATTATTCCTACAATGACACCACCAACACGTCCTGTGTGAACTGGAACCAGTACTACACCAACTGCTCTGCCGGGGAGCACAACCCCTTCAAGGGAGCCATCAACTTCGATAACATTGGCTACGCCTGGATCGCGATATTTCAGGTGAGCCCTGTCTGCAAACTGTCACGAGGTGGGCAAACAGCAGGTCCTGCCCCCAGCATCTTCCCAGGGACTGCATTACTGCATTTCTGGGGGCAGTTTTGCACCCATGAGCACTTATATAGAAGTGCACAGGTGCTCAAAGTGTTAGGGATAAAATTTGATGCAGGTTTCGAAAATGTCTCCACCTCATATGCAAGAACAAAACTGTGTGTATGTGCAGGAAGATGATGCTGGTCTGGGGCAGAGCCTAGAGACTGCTCTTCTCTCTGAGAAATGCATTATTGGCCTTTAAATCCAGCTGGAAAAGAGCTGGATTGAGCCTGGGCAGCTGGTAACGTGGCTGCTGTCATTGGGAGGAGCAGGATTTGGCTCCTCAGCGTCTTGTACTGCACCAAGAAGAACTATGGAGTGTCAGAAACGACCCAGCCAGAAGAAACATTGCTTGTGCACTTGGTGTTGTAACTGAGCCTTGAGGAGTTTGTTTTCTCTTCCTGTCTCCACCAGGTCATCACGCTGGAAGGCTGGGTGGACATCATGTACTTTGTCATGGATGCACACTCCTTCTACAACTTCATCTACTTCATCCTGCTGATCATTGTGAGTGTCCTTAGGGTCTTCCTGGCGTTTGGAGAGAGCAGAGTGGAATGACCCAGAGGAACAGGGCAGAGAATACAGAATGTAAAAGCTGAGGTAGCAACCAGCCCGCTGGGAGAAATTCAGCTTCCCTATGGAATTGTGCTGCAGCTGCATTTTGCTGCAAACACGAGGAAGGGAAGAAAGATGTGCTCAAGCTGTGGTAGATACGCTTCTGTTATTGCTGCTGCTTCTATTTCTTCTCTCCTTATGCTCCAAAGTTCTTTCTCTTACTTGGCACCTTGAATTTAAGTTTAAAAGTAGGAAAAGTTCACCTGGTCAGTTTTTGAGTGCTGGTAGTAGGAGAGGCTGCCCAAAATTTTCCTCACATTGAAGAAGCCATCTGGTTGGGTCCTTGGTGCAGTGGGGATGTTTCGGGAAAAGAGTCCTAAACTTTAGAGAGCGCATTAAAAAAGGAGGGAAGAGATTGCTGCCCACAGCCCACCCACACTTCACTGCATCATCTGAGACCACCCACAAAGGAGCCAACAAAGAGTTTCCGTGGGGTGGGCTCCATGATGGGCTTCATCTATGCAAGCAGAATTGTCTACAGTGACTGGCTGAGCTCGTTGTCTAGACTCCCTTTATCGTCAAGGGAGAAAAATAGGTGCTTTAAGGGGGTGATTCATCTCCTCTGAAGGTAGACATCCAAAATAAATTAGATGCATTGCAGACTTGATGCGCCTATTTCTCTCTTGACTCTAAAGGATCATTAGGTGCCTCACTCAGATGTAGCTAAGTGAGATGAGTCCCTTTCTTGCTATGTAATTGGACTAAGTCCAGAAAAATAGCTGCACGTTGTCAGTTAGGTCATTGTGGGGATTTCTGCTCCAGAACTCAAACCCTGATGAGATGGTAGATGGTTGTTTAGTCCTTGATGTGTTTTCTTCTATTGCCTTCCCCAAGAGGGAAACAAACCCTTGCTCTCAGCATCCCTGAGATGACGAAGAGGAAGAGCAAGCAGTACTTTTCCAGATGCCGTGCGAGTAACGTTAGCAGTGTGTGATAGCCCGTTAGCACGTCAGTAATTCCCTGTGATCCAGGCTGGGCTCTGCAGAAGGCAGAACCTCATGAAACCCTGGCTGGAGAGAAAATCTCCAAGCTGTGGGTACGGGCTGCTGATGCCCTTGCGTAACCGTCACCCGCAAATCCCGTTAGCAGGGGAAAGGGAAAGGGATCTGCTCGCAAGCTGCCCACACACTGCCAGAAAAAAATGCTCCTATCAGGAAGGCTCAGCGCATTCATCGTAATGCCACTAATTGTGATAATTACAACCGCTGTCTGCGGAGAGAGAAAAACACCATCTTAAAAGAGCAAGAGCTTTTTGTCAAAATAATCTTCTCCTGTCTTTGATCTCTGACGTCCTCCACGGAGGGCTGGCGTGGGAGTCCCTGGGGCAGGAGCTTGGGGGGTGAGTCAGCCCGGTCAATGGTCCCTGCTGGGTGACACAGGGAGTGGGGCTGGCTGGGGTTTGTCCCCCACTCTTTGTGCCCTGCAGATCTGTGGGGTAGGCATGGTGTCTCCTGTCCCCTTAGGTGGGCTCCTTCTTCATGATCAACCTGTGCCTGGTGGTGATAGCGACGCAGTTCTCCGAGACCAAGCAGCGCGAGAGCCAGCTGATGAAGGAGCAGCGTGTGCGCTACCTGTCCAACGCCAGCACCCTCGCCAGCTTCTCGGAGCCGGGCAGCTGCTATGATGAACTCCTCAAGTACCTGGTTTACATTGCCCGGAAAGGCAGCAAGCAGCTGGTGAAGGCTTACCGGGCGGCAGGCGTGAGGATGGGCTTCCTCAGCAGCCCCACCAGCAAGGCAGGGGCTGAGCGGCACCCCAGGAAGCGCAGGAGCAGGAAGAGATCCTCGGTGCACCACCTCATCCACCACCATCACCACCACCACCACCACTACCACCTGGGCAACGGGAACCTGCGGGCGCCCCGCGCCAGCCCGGAGATCAGCGATGTGGAGACCAGCTCGCTCCACAACGGGACCAACCGGCTGATG
Source organism: Climacteris rufus (assembly GCA_013398175.1). NCBI lineage: Eukaryota > Metazoa > Chordata > Aves > Passeriformes > Climacteridae > Climacteris > Climacteris rufus. Next base: position 1,810,305 of record VZRZ01002329.1, on the reverse strand, counting down.
CTCCCTCCCTCGGCACCCAACTCCCTGGGGGCCCCCAGCGCCTCTCCCAGCAACACCGAGTCCGTGCACAGCATCTACCACGCCGACTGTCACTTCGAGCCGGTGCGCTGCCGGTCATCCCTGCCGCAGCCAAGCCTCAGCTTGCCGAGCCCAGAGGGGATCCCCAAGAACATCGTGGGCAGCAAGGTGTACCCCACGGTGCACTCCAGCACCTCCCACGAGATGCTGAAGGAGAAGAACCTGGGGGAGGCGGCGGTGGGTGCCGGGAGCAGCACCTTGACGAGCCTCAACATCCCGCCCGGGCCCTACAGCACCATGCACAAGCTGCTGGAGACACAGAGCACAGGTGAGCCGGGGCTGGATCTACATCTGGGGTTGCTTTGCAGAAATACAAGCTATGCCCTAATTTTTTTCTCTCTCTGAATTTTTTCAGGGTTCTTCTCAGTCCACGTTACAGAGAAAGGCGATGGCTTTCCAGGTGAGATGAACAGGAATCTTCTGACCTACCTAATGCCTCGTATACCAAATTCAGAAGAGAGATTTCAACCTCCCAGGCTTCATACCTGCAGTAATCCAAGGGAAACAAATGCTTTCAGTGATCCCATTTTCTTTGCAAGTCCCATCTTGTAGATTAGACAAGTACAAGAGAGCTGGAGAGGGACTTGTGGCAAGGAAATGTAGCGATAGGAAAGGGGGAATGGCTTGAAACTTGCAGAGGGTGTGTTTAGATTAGATGTTAGGACAAAATTCTATGATCTTCCCCTGCCCCCAAACCAATTACAGAGAACAGTTCCCAAATCCTTGAACTCCCAAAATCAGCTAGAGCTTGAAGATGGACACTTTCCAGATCTGAGTCCTATCACATTCCTGAGCACTGCGCAGCTCTGCTCCCATGGGACACGAGGCTCAGGGATATTGAGTGTCTGCTTTGTATGAGTGCAGGGCAATTTCAGATGCCAAGCATTAAAAATCTGTGATTTGCTCAGGAAGCCTGTAAGAGTCAGACAGTGAATGCACCTTTCTTGGATCAGGGGTTTCATATCTTCACTGCAAGATGCTCTTTCCCCCTCCACATCCTAAGATTTGGGAGTTTGGGCCAGCCTAGTTCAAACACTCTCAGCCTCCAAGAATTGTTTCTGGCCAAGCCTTCCCAGCAGCCAGTGCCTTTACCACCCCACTGCAGTGGCACTGACCTTTCCAGCAGGAGCAGTGTAGGGAAGAGACCAAGTCCTGCCTCCAGCCCAGCTCTGCCCAGAGATTAAACACACAGAGCTGGGCTCTGAGTTGGTTTAGCACAGGGTTTGCATTCTCAGTGCTGTGTGCTGCCGTGCAGGAGCCAGGAGCATGCATAAGCCTCTCTCCTCACAGCCAGCTGGTGGGAATTTTGGGGAATATCCTGCTAGTATTTTCACCCAGGAGACACCTGGCAGCTGCCATTGAGGGCAATGAATGGAGAGGGAAGCTGATGGGTTTGGAGCATCAGCAAACAGTGGGAGCAGGAAAGGAGGCTGCAAACAGCAGTGCTCCTGATAATTACAGCCCGGAGCGTGCCAGGGCTGCGGAGCCAATTGCTTCCTCCTTCCTGTGATGGCCAGAGGTGTAACACAGTGGGATCAGGGTCCAGGGCTGGGGCGGTGTCTGCCTGGGGGCAACAAAGAGGACTTCATAACTGGGGAGAAGGCACTCAAGGAGGTTTTAACCCAACAGGAGCCCTTCTCCTGTTAAGAAATGCCTCTCATGCCGGGGCAATAACTTGGTGCTAACAGGAACTGGGGGTTGCTCCCATGGTTTCCCACAGCCCCCTGTCCCAGCTGCCGAGCTGCCCTTTCCCCGCCCTTCTGTCATTCCAGGTCCCTGCCAAAGCTCTTGCAAGATCTCCAGCCCCTGCACCAAGCTGGATGGTGGCTCCTGCAACCCCGAGAGCTGCCCTTACTGCCTCACGGCGCTGGCGGGCGAGGCCGAGCTGTCGGACAACGAGACGGCCGACTCGGACAGCGAGGGGGTCTACGAGTTCACGCAGGATGCCCACTACAGTGACCAGCGGGACCCGCAGAGGGGCAGAGCCCGGGCCAGGAGAGCCAGCCGGGTGCTGGCCTTCTGGCATGTGGTGTGTGAGACCTTCCGGAAGATCGTGGACAGCAAATATTTCGGCCGTGGGATCATGGTGGCCATTCTCATCAACACGCTCAGCATGGGGATCGAGTACCACGAGCAGGTGACTGCTGTCCTGGCAGGTTGTGGGTGGGGTTATGGGTCCAAATCTGGCTGCTGGTGGGATGGTTTGGGACGAGAGGCATTGGAATGCTCTGGGGAGGGTCCCAGGAATGGTGCAAGGCAGGCTTTTTCCCTCTGAGCCTGCTTCCAGCTTGCAGCAGACACCTTGACTCATGAGTGAGTGATGTGAGCTCCTACATCCCAGCCCTGCCAGGGATGCTCAGCACCGTGCTGAGACCACTGTGCCCTAGGCAGCACCAGGTGGAGCTGGGGTCTGTGGTGAGGGGACCAAGGGGAGGGAGCAGCCCTTTGCCACCGGGTCAGTGCTTGCGGTGCTGCCGGCGGCTGTGGGCTCTGTGGGCTCCGGGGTCAGTGCAGCTGCAGGCAGGGAACTCTATTGAATTTGCACTCCCTGGAGAGGAGGTGACAAATGGCTTTGCCTCCTCGATGAACGCTCCAGCAGCAGCATGATGAGTCCAAAATAGATTCATCGCTGGCTATTCCTCCGCTCGATTATCTGAGTCCTTGCAGGCAAGAGGCTGCCTCTGCTCCAGCCTCTCGCACGCTTGTCACCTAGCAGAGCTTTCCCTATATATAGTCATTAAGGAAAGGAGTTTCCACGTTCCTCTTGAAGTGTCTCCATGAGGATGACAAGAACTCTGCTTTCAAAGAGGCTGTGCATGCTCTGGCCTCACGTGGGTTTTGTGGCTGCTGCTGGGGCTTGCCTGGCGTGCTGCCCTTGATCCTGCCTCAGGAACAACATGTCTTGGGGCTGCAGGTGCGTGCTTTGTTTGTGGTGAAGAGTTTATTTGTGGGGATGCTGAGGTGCTGCGAAACCTTCTCATAGACCCCTCCATGTCCTGAGGGTGCCCTGCATGGTGTTTCTCCCGGGATGCCAGAGCTCTCTGGTCCCAGAAAGACACAGCCACCCCTGTCCCAGCACCAGTCTTGGCTGGGAGCTCGTTGCATCTCAAGTCGTGACTGTTCACTTTTCCCCCTTCCTGGCATGTTTTGTGTGTGCTGAGTTGCTCACATTTGCACGCAGAGGTGTTTCTCCCACAGCTCCCGGTGGGAGCGGTGGTGGCTGCGGATCGACTCCCACTCCCCCTGACGTCCCGTGGCATTAATGCCTCCGTGACCGAGCACCAGGGAGACGTGGCTGTGCTAAATGTGTCCCTTCCAGCCAGCACCTTCCCCCTGACGCCCTGATGCAGTCTGGCTGGCTAAGTGTTGTTTTCAGTACACATTAAACAGCGGCGCGCTCCAGAGTCCTGCTGGTTTCACCTTCATTTCTGCCCTTGGTGGGAGCTCTGCGGGGAAGCTTGAGTGATTCCACTTTTATTTAATAATCTCAGGAAGATCATCTCCAAAGAAGATGGGGGGAGGTGGCTCACAGAAACCAATAAACACTTATATTCCTCCTTTGGCTGCAGGGTGAAAGCAGATCCACAGTGTCTTTGCTGCCACTGCCCAGAGGGCGGATTGTCAAAGCTTGTGCTTTACCAGGAGCATCTTTGGGAGATGCTGATGTGGGATCCAACCCAGAGGGACCATCCCACTGGGGATGAGTGGCTGAGCAAGCTCCTACCATCAAATACCCTAAAGGCAACAGAGATCCTTAATTCTTTGGCTTGGGAGAAATAGGGCAGGGGGGTGTTGGTCTCTGCCCCGGCCAGTGGTGAGTGCCAGCAAACAGCTGGATGGGAAGAGGCAGATTTTTGCATGGTTTTCGGGTAACAAGGGTGAAGGGAGCTGATAAGCGTGGGGGGACTCCAGACACGGTGGGTGGTTGCTTTCTTTAACAGTATTTTGAAGCTACTACTGCTCCAGATTCCTTTCTCCCAGGCATTTGGAGGGAATAGCAGAGCTTGTTTTCATTAGTTCATCTGCTCAAAGTGGCGGCAGAGAACAGAGAGGTGTTTCTTTGTAACCTCAGTAGACTTAGAGTCGGCAATTTCATAATCTGACAGTTACGAGAGCAGGAATTAGAGGGGAGAAATGCTGGACCAGGCCTTTCTGCAGCGATTATAAACACTGAAACGTGACTTTTTTTCTTTTAGAAGAGCCTGTCCTAAAAATGTAAGTGATCAACCACATCAAATTTATCTTTGCTGGCTGATGTTTGCAAAGATGTGAGAGGGCTTGAAGAGTACTTGACTCCATGACTTGCTATATTAAGCTCTCTGCTTATTTAAAGAATATTTACCTCTTGGGCTTTCCACATGCTGCCCTGGGCATAGGGGGCTAGATTAGGGTAAATATTTTAAGGACATGTTTTAAGGTGTCATGTCAAAAGCCTTGTGTTGTTTATCAGTCCCTTGGCAGAGGAGCTGCTCCTCTGTGAGAGGAAGAATGGGCTGGAAGTTACTCAAAAAGGAAGAGGCTTCTGCCCCCCCATCTGTCCCCAGCAATACTGGGTGGGATTCAGCAGCTCTGGGACCACCAGAACATCCTGGACTTGAAGAGAGGACCTAGTGAGCTGAGATCCTCATTATAGCCAGGGAGAAAAGTTTGCTTCTCTGGAGGTTTGACATCTCATCTTGGGACAGGTAGCCTGGAGGGATCTGCTTTTCTCCAAGGAAGTTGCCTGGAACAGTCTTTCAGTCACTTGCTTAACAGGCTCAGCAACCAGAGAAGGCCAGGTTGGGATATTTAGGATGACAGGCACATAAAAATGAGTGGCAATTGGGAGTGTGTTGAAAACACTGACCCCCTCCTATTGGTGTTGGTATTCACCCATCAGCCAACCTGGCCAGACTGAGCACCCATGGCCAGGGGTGCTGGATGCACCTACCAAAGGCAGCTCCTCTTCCACCCAAAGCTCCTTTCCACAGGTCACCTTCCCCAGCAGAGTCATTGCCAACACACATTTTACCATCACGTGGCTGGGGCTTCAGGAGTTGGGTTTCCTCTGAGCTCCTTCTTGCTGACTTTTGCGCTCAATATCAGGTTGTTTCCACGTGGTTCCTGCATGTGCCTGAGCCATGGGTACACCTGACTGGGTGTAATTCTGCATTTCCTGCCCATCCTCCCCGCCCCACCCATCCAGATCCATCTCCTGCCATTCTCCTGACTCTGGGTGCAGTGGGAGGGGGGCAGAGCAGTGTGAGATGCTCGCAGCACTCACCACGTCGTGGCTGCTGGGCAGCAGTGTGAAATTTTCCATCAGGGAAATGACAACCAGATTGCCACGGATTATTAATGTGGCTGCTAAATAGCTTGTTTTTCTACAGAGATGAAGCAAAATGCAGGTAGAAACTATTAGCTTTGGGTAGAGGAATATAAAGGTGATTTAAAGGTAGACTCGGGGGGATTTAAAATACACTGTTGAACCAATTGACTGATTCGCCTTAGGGAAGCTGAGCCTCTGCAGCACTGCGGGTTCAAACAGCTGGGGCTTTGCAAAGGATTGTTCTGCCATAGAGCAGGAGTAAAATGTGCTGCTAAACCAGAGGGTTTCTGTGCTGCTTTCCCCCCAGCCCTGGCTGTAAGCCAGGCTCTGTTCCATAATGTGCTGCTTTTATTTTCCTTTTTTTCCTCCAAGTCCTTTCTTGGAGTGAAATGCAAAGGCTTTAGTACAAGGCGTGATGTTGGACTCCTCAGCAGGGGAAAGAATTCGGCAAGGGCTTCCTTGAGGAAGGGCTTTGGGGTTTTGTTTTTGTTTTTAAAATCTGGTTCATATTGAGCTTCCTGGCTGTTCTGGGTTTCCTTGTCTGAACTCGCATTGTATGAACTATACCCTACATATTCATTTGTTTAAATAGCACTTGAATTTCAGCCGCCGTCTCTGTAGTGTTTTGCCATTGTTAACATAACAAGAAAGAGACTGGAGAGTCCTTCACTGGCCTCCTCAAAGCTGCAGTGTGTTAAGATCCCTGCCTGGATCTTGTGTGGACTTGGATCTAGATTGATCCAAAACCCTGGTGTCTCTGAAAGAAGGAAGTAGAAATCGGTTCAGACCTGTGGGGAACCTTTTGTTGATTTTTGAAAGCAAATTGGAGAGCTGACAAGGGTGAATGACTCTCTGGGACAGCACCCAAGGAGAAAAGCTCATTATCCACGGAGGCACTTCTTTAAGGAAGTGGGATGGGGCGATGCCTGACATCCCCCCAGCACGAGTAGAGCCAGTGGAGTACCCCCAGCTACTGCAAGGAGTTGTAGGGATCCACAAAGCCCCAGTGCTCCAAGACAAGTTGTGTAAACTCCTTCTGCAAGAGACAGGAGCAGCCTAAGTCCATGACAGTATCTCAAGCTGAATTCCTGGTGCATCCTGCTGTAGGGGAGAGAGCAGGGTACAGATGATGCAGAGTTGTCACTGGTAACATTACCATCTAATAGCTGCTGCAGCACAGAAATATCAACCATCTGTGCCAAGGAGTCAAAGGAAACCTTGCTGGCAAAATGCATTAAAATGTCTATTTATGTAAACAGTCAAGGCTTGAGAACATGAAAGTTGTCTTAATCAGCATCAGAGAACACGACATTTTTGGGTATCCAGGATGATGTAGAGGGGAGGTGAAGGGTTAGAAAACCTGCCAGTGTGGAGCAACCATTAGGCTGCAGGTTCAAGCATTAATAACAGTCACCCACATGGTATTTATGTATTCCTGCTTCTGCCTGAACTCAGTGTGCAGGGAGGAAGGTAACTGGAAATTATTAGCTGTCATGACACCCACCGATTGATTTCTCCATGTGTGAGGAAAACTGGATTGTTCCATGGAGAAGTGGTGTAAGGGAGCTGGGCAGTGGGGACTGGGCAGGCTGGTGCCCCAGGTCTTGGGGTACTTGAGTGTCTGAAGTTTTGGGCAGCCTGGAGGGCAGCAAGTCTGGATCCCTGTGTGAGAACTGCCTCAAAAGATAAGGACATCTTTGGTATCAGAAGTACTTTGCTCCCAGGACCTGGTGGTCAAGGGCATCCCAATCCTCACCAGTTTCAAGCCCAATTGAACGTTTTGCTGCTGGTGGATGGCAGCTGCAGATTTGCCAGGCATATGGAGGCTGCTCCTTTGACCAAAATGGGATCTTGCCAAGTGCTCGTTCTCCTCCTGAGGAGGCTGTGGAAGATCTGGGGATCAGCTGCAGGTCACCCTTGTGTGGCTGCTTAGGGCAGTCTTGGGTAACACTGAGTCCCTTCCAGTCTCTGTGGCTCCATCCTAGGTCAATCCTGGACATGAAAATTTTGGCTTCTTTGATGCGCATGGATTTGTGTCAGGTCTCCAGGTCAGGAAGGAAGGGAAACCTTTTGTTTTGTAACATATTTATGGTATCTCTCACACCTCTTCTGAGTTGTTTCCTATGAGTGCAGGGACTCAAAGACCTGTCCCATGTCTAAGCAGCAGCTGATGCTGCACCAGGGGCTCTCTGCCTCACACACTGATGCAAACTGGTGCTGTACCCCTGAACCCTGCATCCCAGCTGCCTTACTCCAAATTAATACTGCAGCTCAATTTTTCTCTGTGGTGAAATTTCTGATTTGATGCTTCTCCATAAGAGTCTGATTCATTAAGCTTTGTTTCAGAAGGGCACTTGCACAGGTGTGTGCACCCCTGAATCAATGAGACAGCCTTTCTCTGGAGAACCTCCATCTGCCCTGGGCTCTTCCCAAGAGCCCGCGAGGCTTCGCGTTCATGCAGTGTCTTCTCTTCCTAGAGGTATCTCCACTTCCACTCGGGTGCACGTCCCACATCTCTATTTAACTCCATTACACATCTCTCCAGCCCTGTGCCAGCTGCTCTTAGCCAAGCAATCAAAGCCTTGGCAGCACAGCGAGGCTTTCCCTCCCTCGGCGCCTGCTGGCTTTGCCCAGCGTAGGGCTTGGAGCTACCGTCAGCTTAATTCCTCAGCACTCCAGCTGCAAAGGGCACTCCCACGGCAGGAAAATGAGGTGCCCTATAGGTCTGCACGTGCTGTATTCAATTAGCTCCTGCTTATGCAGAAATTACTCTTATTAATGGTTTGTTGTTGGAAACTGGAGGAGTCAACACTAATGGAAGTCATCGGAGCTGTTAATCACTAGGATCACTGACTTCAAAACCAGCTCTCTGTTTGCTATTGGGGGTAATTCTTTTTATGGACCTTGGGGGTTTCTTCTGCTTCTCAGGGATTTGAAGGGTTTATGAAGTCTTGTAGGAACATGCATGTTTTAATTGACTCACTCAAGAAGCTCTTCCAGGGGTAAAAAATGCAGGGATGCCATGGCCCTCTTAGTCATTCAAAAATGAGCTGTGCCTACAAAGCAGACTCTATCCTGGTTCTGGAGACTGAAAGATTTGAAAATTAAATGAGATTTCATGCAACTGGAAAGGGTATTTTTTAATCAGATAAATCAGTCCTCTGCATGCTTTTGGGATGAGCCCATATAGATTCCTTGAAATCTACTAAAGTTTTCTTCAGCTCCCTAGCTGGGGAGCCAGAAGTGTCAATCCTTTCCTGTTAATTTAGTTCAGAGGCTGGAAATACTCGGGCTGCCTTAGATCCTATCATTACAGCTGTTGTTTCAGCTGCCATCCATACCCTCATGTTATCTCTGCTCAGGCAGCGTTGAGAAGAGACTCCGGCTCGGTGAAATGGGAAAATGATGTGCGCTTTCAAAACTCACTTCATCCCTGCGTGGATGAAAAATGGTTGCTCTGTGCAGATAGCCAGGCGTTTCTCTCTGTTTCTTCTTTGATTATTGTGGTTGTTCCCCTTGAGTGGGAGCCAGGAAATTCAGCTAGAGCATCTGGAACACCCTCAGCTTGCACCAGCAAATGTTTTAGTCTGCAATCACTTCTGGTTGTTGGTGGTTTCCCAGGGATCAGTCTGTATTTTTCCCCAATTCTCCTGGTAGAGGCTTGTCCCAATGCTGTTGGCACCCGTGACTGTGCCCTGCTGGCACTCGTGTCCTTGCAGAGCCCCTTCCCACCCTGCTCAGCCCCCAGTGGGAGCAGGGACGGGAGCAGGGACAGGAGCTGAGAGCTTTTTCCCTCATCTCTGCTGGATTTCAGCTCTTTGTTATAATTGTTTTTTTGCTGATGTTAGGAAACGAGCAGCTTTTCCCCCATGGACGTCTGTCAGCATTAGAGATAGTGTTACCAGCATCAGAAACCCAGGTTCAGCAGAACTGTGCAGGAGCCCTACAGTGACAGCGTTTTTCTTTCCCTCTTTTTATTTCCTCCCTCCCCCTGGTCCCTTCTCAAGCACTAATGGGGAGATAAGTTTCAAACTTGGTTTAGATTAACCAGAAATAGAGGGCTTTAAATCTCAAGTACTTACAAGGTGTGACCAAGTGGAAATACAGCTTTTGTTCAGCTTAAGCTCCTTCCAAACCTGGGCAGAGGGATGAGCCAGTTCAGGTTTTTCTTGCATTTTCCGGGATAATATTCATCCAGAAATCTCAAGCTGAGAGAGATAAGGAGTTCAGGCAAGAATATCTGCTATGCTTCCTCAGAGTGATAAAGAGAACCCAGCCCCAGGGCTTGGTGAAGGAGGGTGTGGTCTGCAGGTCCTGTTTGTGGGCCTGGGCAATGATGGTTCATGGCAAGTCCCTTCAGGGTGGGTTGATGAGGTTCTCCATCAAACTTGGGGCTTGTTCCCTCATTTGCACCCCAGTCCCAAGGCAGACAGGAGGTACATGGGGACACAGCCCCGTGTGGGCAGTCGGTTCCAGGGAATTCTGTTGTCAGCCATGGTTCCTCAAAAAAGATGTACTTTGTTGGAAGGTCTTGCACCAGAAGGAGCCATGTCCACAGGGCTCAGCTCCTGCCCTCTGCAGTTGTGGGGTGGGAAAAGATGTTTATTGATTGGAATGGGGAGGACTGGGTGGAAGATGAGGAGCGTAGGTGAGGTGGTGGAGTGGGAATCCCTCCTCTGCAGACAGCTCTGATTTCTCTGAAATGAAAGCTGCTTTCCTCCCTTTCTTACAGCATTACTTGCCATGGCATGAAATATTCAGCCTCCATTCAGCCCGTAAGAAAATCCTTCTTTCCCATGCAGTGAAGGGATGTAACTGGACTTGTTCACTTGTCTGTCAAAGTCATTTCCTTTTAATAAATGCCTATAAATCCTGAACATCTCAGCAGTCCTCCTCCAGCCCACTGAGCAGCGAGCACGCTGCCCTTTTCCATGTCTCCAGCCCCAGGAGGAGCAGAGCAAAATCTGCTGCAATCCTGCTACTTTCTGAATTGTTTTCTTTAACCAGTTTGGCAAAGGATGAGTAGAGGAAGCCTATCAGGCCCTGACTGAGCATGGCTGGACCCAGGACAGTAGTTAAAGCCTGATACCTTTTAAGGAGCCCCAAAGACAATGAATGTCATTGCTGAAAATATGCGTGGATTGAGTTTCTATTTATAAAGTAGCAAGGAGCTCTGCAGCCAACAGGAGCTGTATTTACCGAAGGGAACCAAAGTGGTATTTTGGATGGTCGTGGCTTGGTGGGGGCACTGAGGCAGGAGGATTAACGTGGACGTGATGAGGGTAGCACATGGAGAAGGCTTGTGGGTTGACTGAGGACACAGCCATCAGTGATGGGAAACTGACTGTGGGAGAGGGCAAAAAAAGGGCACCTCATTTTGTTAATTAAGAGCTGCTTCTGTTCATCAGAATTTCTTGCATTTTGCCCCAGGGCTTGTGGTCTGGCTCCTGTTTCGAGGTGGACTCAGTGTGTGTCTGCACCCACGTGGAGGGTGGAGAGGATCTTAGCAGAGCAGTGTCAGGTTGAAAATCCTATCTTTGTGTGACCCATTTGATTTTTTCCTATCTATATATATTAGAAATCTGCAAGTGATGAGTCAGTAAAACGTTGTTGGTGTTTCCTGTGAAATAGCTGAGGTCGCTATTTTCTTTCTGTGTTATTTTTCCTAGTTGCCATGGTAATGATTTCAGAAAGGTTTTATTCTTGCAGCAGTTTGAATGGGTTAGAAGTTTTCACGGTCCTCTGGATCTGCTCACAGAAGCAGAGAGATATCCCAAAGATATCCCTTGGGACCAGGAGGGATCTGCCTCCTGGCTGGTCACCCCATCCCTCCCTCTGTGCTGTGGCGAGACAGAGTGGTTTCTTTCTATTTTATTTTATTGTTAGCAAGATAGAGAGGAAAGACCCTGGGGTGCTTCTGCTCTTTTGTATTGGCATCCCAGGGGTAGGGGCTGGGCAAGGCCAGGCTTGGCTGCAGCCTGGAGCTCATTGCCTGGGCAAGGGGGGTGTGGGATGAATGGACCTGTGCCAGCCTTGCCCACAGCACTGGGTACAGGTCTGATGATGATGAAGAGCCTGTGCCCTATCTGGGTCACAGCTGGGGGAAGGCAGGAGTTGGAAACCTTATGAGCTCTGTGCACTGTCTGCTGGGGCACTTGGTTGCACTTCATCCAGCAGCAGGGATTGTTTTTCAGGAACTGAGGAACACAGGCCCTGGGGCTTGAACTTTTCATGGCCCCAGCCCCTGTCCTCGTCTGCTTCCCCATTCAGTGCCTGCAGCCTCTTGCTCAGCAGACACCTGGAACCCCGTGCACAGGAAGGAGTGGCATGTGCCCAGATGGACATGGAGCATGTCCCTGCGGCCATCAGAAACCTCGCTCTTGACCTTCTACTCAATTTTAAAAAATAGGGGGGAAAAAAATGCATTACAGCCTAAGTCTGAACGTTGAAAAGGGGTGAGGTGCTGGTCCAGCTCTGAGAAACCTTGTGAGGCACCATGGGGTACCCCTGGGGACATCTTCCCTTGGCTCCTCCTGTTCCCCCTGTCAGTGCCCTGCTTGGTGCCAGACGGCCCTGCCTGAATCCTCCAGGCAGGGTGCAGAGAGCATCCCCTCCTGCCTGCCACACTTGTCCCCTGCCAGGCAGGGTCAGCTCTGGGCAGGTGCCCGGGGCTCGCATCCTCCCGCCGCCCCCGATGTTTCCGAGCGGCGCTGCCCTGTCTGCTCCGATTGCACGGGCTGCCACAGCTTGTCAATGTGCTGTTTGGTACATCAACAAATCGACACTGCACAAACAGAAGGCTAACAGGGAATGATTTATCCAGGACAACACGTCTGTGTGTCCAGCAAGGCGAGATGTCCTGGAAACAAAATTCAGTCTTTGCCGAGGACTCAGCGGCAGAGCTGGGGTTTTGTGCCACAGCTGAATCGCGCTTGGATCTCGCTCTTTCTGGGTGTTGCTCGTTTAATCATAGCATGCTTTCCTTTTAATTAGGCACTGCTGCTACTGATGAGAGAATTAGCAGACTCTTCTCTTAATGGAAAAGCTGAGGCTGTGGCAGCTGTGCTGTAATGGGGGTGGTGGGCAGAGGCTTTGTGCTGCATAGAAACCCCAGGCTCTGCACCTCAGGATCTGCTTCCTGAAAAATGTCCTTTTTAGGGTGGTCCTGGAAGGTTTTTTCCCCCATTATATATCATTTAGTCGAAGGAAGGATGTTATTTACCCCAGCTCCCGTGCTGTGGTCCTCAGAGAGAAAATCTGAGTGATTTTACCAGCTCTTTTTCCTCCCAGCACAGTGAGCATCCATGGAGCTGGTTGTGTGCCAGGAGTCAGTGACTCTCTCAGGTAGATCATGTCTAGAGCTGGTCGATAGTGTTTTGATTAGACAGTTATTGTCAGAAAATGGCAGTTTATCACATTTGAAGCTGTTCATGGGAGAGGAGCAGTTTCAGTGACCTGGCCCCAGAAAAACTCCCAACTTTATTGGAATACATTGTCTGAAGTGTTTGAAATGTCCATTTGGACAGTTGGGGAACAAAAAGTTCCATGTTCTTCCTCAATCTGACTTTTATTTATGTTTTTTAATTTTGGTTGAGTTACAGTACAGAACAAAGGGATAAAGGAATGGGGACTGAAATAGAGGGAAGAACTTCCAAGATGCTGTGCACAGTGTTTTAGTTTGCCAAGTCTGAAACTCTGAATTCCTGTTTGGGATGGGATGACAATTTTGAATCCCATGGGAGAGAAAAGTCACGTTCCTGCTGTACTGTAATGATGTCTCAGGAAAGAGGTCTCATACATATTTGTGATTTCTCTAGAGTAGAAACATCTTATTTATAATCTTATTATGTATATTTACATCTGTGGCTGAATGAAAATCCCACTGCTGGCACTCTCGGAAGGGTCTGAATCCCCACTGCCTGGCTGGGATTCCCTCAGGCAGGATCATGATCACAGCCCCCCTCTGTTGGTACAAATAAATCCCAGTGGTGCTCGTGGCAGGGGTCCCTGTGGGTGCCCCGTGGACCAGCTGCAGCTCTGTGTCCCTTGACAGGGATGTTGAGATGCTACAGGGAGTTTGTGAGCTGTCCTGGGGACCTCTGAGGAGACTGAGGGTCTTGGGGGACGCAATGGCTGTGAAATCCTCTGAGTAATTTGCATCATCCCATCTCAGCTCTTTAGGGATTGTGTTGTTTCCCAAAGCAAAATAACTTTGCCAATTTCAGTCGGGTCTGACTGGGGTGTGCTTCCAGTAGATGCTCAGCTTGCCCTTCCCAGCAGAGTGCCAGGCTGCTCTGGAGACTTTTCTCCTGGATGGATGAAAGGGAAATTTTCCCTTTCTCTTTCAACCCATTTTGGCCATTAATCTTAGATTTTTGGGTATTAATTCTCACCTCTGGCTCAGGAGTTCCCACTCTTCATTTTTATTATGTCTCCCCAGTGTCTCAGATATTAAAAACTGTTTCCTGTAAGAGAAGTGGAAAAGAGTGTGTGGAGGAGGAGTGGGGTGCCAGGTAGCATTTTCAGGGTGAAACAGAAGAATTTGGTGCTGTTGTGTGTGCTGAGCATCACCTTGTTGCACCCATAGCCCCCACAAGCCAGTGCCAGGGATATTGGGTGTTGGATATCCCCCGACCTGGGTGGTCTGGAAGGGATATTTCATGGGCTGGAGGGGTCATGGCTCTTCCAGTGTGTGCTGGGAGTCCTGGGAGGGTTGCAGAGTAAGTGCTGCTCCCCCTCTGCCTCCCCACATCACCCAGCTGTGCCCTGCCAGCACCTCCCACCCAGACTTGCACATCCCAACAACATCTCTGACCAGAAAGTGCTCATGAAGTGCAAAGTTTCATTAATCCATGCTATTAACATGGCATCCCTTCCAGGGCTGTTGAATTTTCCATGTCAGCCCCCATGAGGACAGGATGTTGTGGCTGCTGGAGCTGTTGGGCGCCGCTCACGCATTGAGGGGTTTAACTGGGTTGTGCCTGCAGGGCCAGTGAGGTTTGGCAGCACCACTGCAGAGGGGGAACAGAGGGTGGAAATCAGCCTTCAGGGCCCAGGTTAGTGGTGCTGATGGATGAGAAGGAAAGCTTCCAGGAACACGTCTCCTTTCCAGCCGTATCACTGCAGTACTGATAACAGCACAGCCTGCCTCGGCGCTGGGGCACTCATGAATGAGTTGGCATTTTTTAGAGTGTAATTTAGACTTTCAGCTATTTCAAACTGTCCTGAGGTGCAGTTTGACATATAAGTTCTTAGCCTATTTATTACCCTCTGTCTGAGTGTTCCCATGGGTATTATGGCTTTAAACCATGGCTGAATTTAATATCGGGAGGCAGAGCATTTGTATTTTAGCTGTAGATCAGTGAGCAGGTGATTTGGGCTATGTTCATGGTGTGTTTGGCAAGTTCTAGCCAAGGGATCTGTTCCTCAGCAAGGATGTTTGAGGTATAGGTTGTGTTCAACACCCTATTTTTTTTTCTTTTTTCTTACATTTTCTTTTAAATGTTGCTGTTTCCTCCTTCGCTATCCTGTGTCATCACAAGCTCCTGCCAATATCAGTGCAGGTCCTCAGGGGTTCACTACTGTGCTGAGATAACATCACACCAATTTGAGTCCCCGTCTACCCTCACACTGGGCTGGAGGAACTTGAGCTGCAACGGCTGGGCCTGGGTAGTTTAACTCTTGGAAACAAAGAGTTGAATGGCTGCATGTATTTATCTGTTTATTTCCCAGCGTGTATCTATGAAGCCGTTGGCCACCAGTTTTTTGGGGCTCGGAAACACAGTTGACCTTGCCCCTGAGCCCTCTGCTCTCCTGGTTGCCATGGTGTTGGGGTTGGGTCATCTCATGTCAAACCCTGCAGCACATGCTCTGGGGTGGCAGCTCCTGCTGTGTCACAGGAAGATTTTGGCCAGTCATGAAGGTGTTTCATGTAAGTGACAGCCGCAGTCACCAGCACGTGTTGCACGTTGTCTCCTGCTCGTGGCGTGGCTGCTGCGAGCGTGCACATCTGGCCATGGCCCACTGTGGCGCTCGGGCATCTAAAGCCACACGTGGGGATTTAGAACAGCAAGTGCCAAAGTGCCCAAGGGGAGCCCAGCACCCACTGTGCAGGAGGTGTTGGGCGAGCCGAGCCAGCCCACTGCCCCGCGCCACCTCGGCGCTGCTGACGTGACCCCGCTGCCATCTGCCAGCGGGACGCCAGCTCCTGGGTTTAATGAGGCCTTTAAGCAGAAACACGCGGCCATGTGCTGGGGTTAAACGGGGAGAAAGGATCTGATGCTGTGGATTCTGTCTGTGCCACTGACTGATCCTACACAGACTACACCGCCGGGTTTTGTCTCCTGCCATATGTTTTCCGATAATGCCCGCCCACCCGTCGGGGAAAGCGCAGCGCTGGGCATCTGCAGGCATTGTTGGGAACCCTCTGTGAAACATGCTAAAAAAACATAAAAGGTATTAATTTAGGTACAAGACTACTGGGAGTGTGTTTGTGAAGGGGTTGCTTTTTTTTTTTTTTCATACCTCTATTTTCAGATTGACAGCCTGGAATGCCAGGATCGGGCCCTTCCCCAGTAGCAGATTTGGGGCCTCCTGATAATGAGATTTTTTTTTTGAGCCATTCCGGTTATATCATCTCAGATCTCTGCTTTTGAAAAATCTTAGCTCAAATCTTTTGATGAGCTGCTAAATAAAAAGGCAGGCCCTAAAGGGATATTTATGTGAGAAAATGGTCTGACTTTCCCTTCTGCATAAGGAGAATTGGTTTGGGGGATGTCAAAGCATTAAGCCTCAGTACATGCCACTTCTGCATAAACCTCCTGAGGTGGTGCTAAAGCTCTGATTAATGTGAAGTTCATGTCTAGGTTTACCTGCTGAATTTACAATGGGTTTCTAAATCTTAAACACTCTGATAGTATTTTTCTTCCATCTCCTGGGCTTTGAGCAAGCTATTGCCATTTTCTCACTGCACCATTAGCATCAGTATTCTCACACTTGCAGTATTGGGTCTTGTTGTGTTTCCACATGTGATTTTGGATGTGGAGCTGTGCTGTTTATTTTCTCTATTCCCTCCTCTTCTTTCCCCAGCCAGAGGAACTTACCAATGCCCTGGAGATCAGCAACATCGTCTTCACAAGCCTGTTTGCCCTGGAGATGCTGTTGAAAGTCCTTGTTTATGGTCCTTTTGGCTACATTAAGAATCCATACAACATCTTTGATGGGATCATTGTGGTGATTAGGTACAAACCTTGAGCTTTCTTTATGTGTGTTTCTCCTCATTTGGCTGTTTAATTAAACAGAAAGTAATGGAGAGTTGGCATAAATACCTTCCTGTGACACTTTACACTTCTCTCTGTAATTAATGCACTTAGACATGATTGCTAATACATATCTTGGGATTATTTTATGGTCATTTTAGAGAGAGGCCTGAGCAGAAGTCTATCAGTCCCCATGTCCTGGGACAGTCTGGGATCCAAATGGCACAACCAGTGCCTGATTAAGTATCTCTCTGTTTTTTTGGCACATGCAAAGGTTGTAATTGCCCCTGCAGCTGCAGTCACTGATTTCCAGGCGTATTTTTGACACTCAAGTGGGGCTCTGCTCTTTGCAAGCCTGGACAGAGTCCAGATCGCTGCGGGCATTGGCAGTGCATCTCTGCCCACTTTCCATCACTCTTCTCTCTGAATTTCACCTTCCTTTGGCTTCCTCTCCTCTGTGCCCTTGCATTAGGCTTTTCCCTGTCACCCTGCATTGACCTTTTTTGTCTCCCTCAGCGTGTGGGAGATCGTGGGCCAGCAGGGCGGGGGGCTCTCGGTCCTGCGCACCTTCCGGCTCATGCGGGTGTTGAAGCTGGTGCGCTTCATGCCAGCCCTGCAACGCCAGCTCGTCGTGCTCATGAAGACCATGGACAACGTGGCCACGTTCTGCATGTTGCTGATGCTCTTCATCTTCATCTTTAGGTGAGTGTTTCCAGTTCCCTGCCCTGAGGCTGCTCTGTTTTTTCAGGTGGGATCCCGTGGTGGGATGAGGAAATGACAGAGTCCATATGGCCCCAGGAACAGCATTGCTGGCCAGCAGAGGCAGTGGTTTTTTGCCTGACTAAACTCTCTCAGTTGGCCAAATTAGACATTTTGCCTTTGTAGAATGGTTTACAAGGAAAATCTTTGAGACTGGACAATTCCTTGACATCACCCCAAGGCAATGATCCCGTTACTTTCCAACTATCAGAAAGCCTGGTGCTAAAAATATTGCCAAGGAGAGGACGATGTTCCTAAAAAATGTCAGACATGGTGGCGCTTGTGCTTTTGCATGGCCTCATCTTCAGACAAGTAGAAATGTTAGAAACAGGGTTGGCGTAGCCCCGTATTTTTAGATTTTGGTCTAGATTTTGAGCGGAGCCTTTCTCCTTCTACAGCCAACTGTGGCGTTTGAGCAATGCAGGCACTGGGAAGGCTGAAGCAAGCCAGTCTCTTCCATGGAAAATTGTCCCTTCTTCCAGTGAGACATTTCACTCCAAAACTGCCATTTGCAGCTGTGGTGCTCAGTAGAGCTGTAAATAATTTGATTATTCAGGTTACTAGCAGACAGCAGGGAAAAGCAGATTATTCTTTTAGTATCTATCTATAATGAAAGGTATTCTGTTCTCTTGTCAAAATTGAAAAAGCTGTTTTGAGTCCCCTGGTATGTCTTATTCAGGCATTTCACAGAAACCCTTTTTGTCTTCCTAATTCAATTGAAGCATATTTTGCTGAAAATGTGTCATTGCAAAACAGAAAGTCAAAACATTTTGTTTAGAAAATGTTGAAAGACAATGTTTTGACTTAAAAAAAATGAAGCAGAAGAAAAATAAGGAGCAGACATACTTTTTTGGTTGAAACTCCTTGACAGATTTGACCTAAATTCACAACTGCTTTGCGTGATCTCGAGGCATGTTTGTCAGCGAACAAAGGATCCATCTTTTTAAAAAAAGCATAAAAAGGAATTGCCCAGGTGAAATCAGGAGACAGCCTTGCTGTTTGATTACTGATTTGTGTGGTGGTCCCGTTGTTGAGCCCTTGCTTCCCATCTTGTGCAGCATCCTGGGGATGCACCTCTTTGGCTGTAAGTTCGCTTCGGAGCGGGATGGTGACACCCTGCCCGACAGGAAGAACTTCGACTCCTTGCTCTGGGCCATCGTCACCGTTTTCCAGGTACAAGATGGGAAATGCCATGAAACTGATGGGTGTTTTGGGATTGCAGCAAATCCAAAGCATTGGATTTTGTTTTCCAAAGCATTCAAAGAGCTTAGTGAAGCTCCATGCCATGGAAAGGAGAGGAACCAAACCCACAAGCGCAGGTTTACAGGGGCTTTCAGACAGAGGAGAGGTTGCTGAAGCAGGAGGTTCTTGCATTTGCAGGGTCAAAGTAAGTGTAGAGGGAGGGGATGGAGAGGAGGAGATCAGGACCATTTGCAGTATTTCAACACGTAATGGAATCTGGTTTATAGTTGATATGTGCAGGTATTTTTCTAGCAGCTCCAGGCCCTGTAACCCTGGGACCTGTGAAGGACTTTTAGTTGTTCTGTCTTGCCAAAGGAAAGGCCTGACCAATGTGACGTTGTCATCCCTTATGGCTGTCCCTGGGTGTGGGAGCAAGCTGTGTCCTTACTAGTAGCTGGGAATCACAGTCAGTCAGGTCCTGTCTCTTCTCTGGCTTGGAAGGGATTTATCTTCCTGTGGCTACAGCTACAGTGGAAACCTTAAAACAGGGGTGATTGGCCTTGCAGAGTCTGGATACCCAGCACGCTATCCTCCAGCATCTCCATATTCCTGATACCCTTCCTCTGCAGATTTTGACCCAGGAAGACTGGAACAAGGTCCTTTACAATGGGATGGCATCCACCTCGTCCTGGGCTGCTCTCTACTTCATCGCTCTCATGACGTTTGGGAATTATGTTCTCTTTAATCTGCTGGTGGCCATCCTGGTAGAGGGTTTCCAGACAGAGGTAATGTCCTCATGCTCGTGCCTTTGCTTTCTCCTCAAGTTTCAGGGCCTCCACATCCTGGAATTTGATTTCTGAGATGGACAGCAGTACTTTGACAAGAGTGCTACAGGAAAAAAATTGGGGTAAAATATTAGGTCATCTTTTTTTTTTTCCCCCTCCTTTTTTCTTTTCCATAGCCATGGTGCAATTTAATACAGCAAACCCTCTAAATGAAGGGCTTAAATGAAAAGCATTGTTAGCATTAATGCAGGAGTGGGAATTGAGTGGTGAGTCAGGCACTGCGGATGGGATCGCTGCTATGACAGTCTCTTTGAAACAGTTTTCACCGTGTTTGTCAGCCAGATTAAAGGCCCCTCCTGAAAACTTACACAGGCTGGTAAGAGATTAGTGACACGATTATCTTTTTTCATGGTATGCATTCATGGAGCTCTTCCAGTTTCCAGCCCTGCAATGCTCTGCATATTTTAAAGTACATGATTTCTGGTCTCTGCCATCTGCTTCCTCGCAGTGGAGCTTCCATGAGACATCCTGGGTTGCTGGAGGCTTTGAGGGGCACGTAGGTTTGAGCTCAACCTTTTTTTTCCATCCTACTGCCAATTAAGCTGTCCAATTCAGAGTGGGTGAGCATGTCACCTATTCCCCCTCAGAGTGGGGGATCTGCAGTGTCCACCTGCTCCCTGCAAATATTGCCTGACTGTTCAAGAACACCCATAAGAGGAGGGGATCCTTACACCCTGAGGGTTAGTGGGAGAGGGAAATATAACCTAAAACTCCTCACTGGGATCTGCTTGTATAGGCTATGCTTCTATACACTATCTCTGATTTTTATAAGCATTCTGGGGTGACTAAGTATTATTTAAGATTTGTTGTATGTGTATTATAATATCCTGTCACCCTATGAACAGAACTGTTTTTATTATCATTACTATTTTTAAAACACAGTTTAGAGTGAAATGAATGGAATCATACCAAGACATAGCAAGAAGAAATATTTTTTTATTTTGTATTGTCTCTCTCCTTGTTGGTGCTTTTTCTTTTTTAATTGTTATTGTTGTAGCTGTATCTGTCTGTAAATCTCCCCCCACCATTCAGCCAAAGCAACAATCACTGCCAGGTTCTCTCAAAGAGCAAAATGTTCCCTTGCCCAGTTCTCTCAAATAGCAAAATGTTCCCTTGCCCGAGTGAGAAGAGGTACAAAGCTCCTTGTCTGCTCGTGGCGAAAGCTTCGAAACCCAACCTTTGTTCAGTCTGGCAAACTGATCTTTGAAGGTCACGAGCACAGGAGATCACCTGGGGCACCTGCTGTGCAGAGGAAAGGATGCAGCCTTTAAAGGCAGCAGCCCCTTAGCCAGCCCCTGGCCCCCCAGGGAGGCTGACACCTCTGCTCCTTGGCTCAGCCTGGTTTTCATGCTGGAGTGTGCTCCTGCTCTGCCACTGCAGGGTGCCTCTTCCCTGGGCACCAAATTATCCCTCACTTTGAGGCCAGCTGTGCAACTCCCTGTAAAGTCATGTCCTGGCTTAATGTGTTGTGGTTTTACTCCAGTAATGATGTCCTTGAGGGTATGGCTGCCCTGGAGTCAGGGAAGTGCCTGCAGCACTCCTCAGATTTGCTCTTGGCTGTTTTCTGCAGCCGGGCTGCCCCATCACCTGCCCTTGTGCCTCCTCTGACAGGGCAGTGCTGGTCCAAGCCAGCTCTGTGATATCTGTGTAAGCTGAAATGTGCTTTAAGTGCTGGGTAAAACAGGGAGGAACTTCTGATTTGGGAGAGGACTAAGACAGCCTAAAGCCAGTGATACTCATGCCAGTTTTGAGCCGAGCGCAGGGACCAGGATCCAGTGCAGCCCCCAAAGACCAAACCCTCTCTGCTGATTCTGCCCAGCCATGGCAATTTTAACAAACTCACACTGTATTTCTATAATTTGTGACTCTGATTACAGTGCTGTTTTATATCTCAGGCTTTGATTATAGCTTTTTAATAACAACCTTCCTTCCACATCCGCATTATTCTGAGTTCTCTACATCCTTCCAGTATAGTGCAGTGGGACCAAGAGATCCCTCGGCTCAACCCAAGTTTCCTGCAGCAGACAGGGAGCAAATGTCTCTGGAGGTCAGGACCCAGGTCTGGCCTTGCTGGTTTATGTTTATTCAGCTTTGCTGGTGTGTAGCTTTGCGAACAGATCACGTTCTGGTTTTTGCAAGCCAGCACACAGAGGATCCTCTCCTAAGCAGAATTAATAGAGAGATCATCTCTCGCTGTAAACAAACCCCGGCGTCTCCCGCCCGTGATTGCACTTGACTCTTCTGAGAGTTGAGTTTGTTGGGGTTTTTTTCCATTCTCCTTCAGATTTCTGGGCTGAAACACAATCCTGGGGCTGCTGCCTTAATCTCCCTGGTCCTTGAGTGCCTTTCCTCAATCCACAAGCACCTCGTTAATTTTAGTGCATGGCTTTGCAGCCCCAGTTGCCAGGCAGCAGATGTATATAAGCAGCTGAGAAACTAAAAGGGCCTGTTCCAAACTTTAAATATGGAGCAATATATTTTGCAGAGTTGAGTTTCTTTTTTTTCCCCCTTTTTTCCTTTTATTTGGTAATCTGCTTCTCTCTTGCAAGAGGCACATGCAGGAGTTTTTACCACGTGGTTATTTTTGACTGCACATTCCCTGATGGAATTGGAACCCGGTGTTGGTGCAGGGAAGGTGATCAGGGGACTCCGTTTGATGGAGCTGCTAATTAGAAATTGCTGCCTGACCTCTCAGGTCACTGCCTTGGAGACTTCTCTCTGAAGCAAGGAATGACTCCTCTTAGTCAGGAATAAAGCTTCTCTCCCAAGGGAATTCCTAATAGTATTATCTCCAAGGCATATTCTTCCATTGGTAATCCTTCCAGTTTGTGTCCCCATCTGTCCTCACTCATGGGTTTGATCCTTTCCCTCCTTTGTGCCCCCCCTCCCTCCCTGGCACCCCGGGTCCTCCAGCCCCTCCATCCTTTTCTCTGCAGGACATTACCTGCTCTCTGGAGGTAGCACCCTTGGGGAAATACGGACATCGCCGTCTTCTGGGTTTTCACCAGGGGGAACAGTCCCTCCTTGTGCAGTAGAGATTTTGGATGGTGTTTTTCTTTCATCCCTTGCC
The DNA here is from genome assembly GCA_013398175.1 of Climacteris rufus. Lineage (NCBI taxonomy): Eukaryota > Metazoa > Chordata > Aves > Passeriformes > Climacteridae > Climacteris > Climacteris rufus. Next base: position 1,787,805 of record VZRZ01002329.1, on the reverse strand, counting down.
TACTGCATTCCTATTGGCTTCAGTGGTATTTTCCTTGTGAAAGGAAAAGAGTTTCCATCTTTTCTCTTTCAATGGCTTTTCCATGTCTCTCTGTGTTACAAGCAAAGACTTTAAGTTAAGTGTCCATCACGCTTCTGGCAAGTCCTTAAACTCTTCATCCCAGCCTAGGCTGGGATGAGATGTGTAACCATTTAGCAACCAGAGGAAAGATTCATTGCCCTGTAGGCAAGAAATTAAGGTGGTGGGACAATCTGTGCCCTCCTGCTGCAACATGGAACCTCCTCTGGCCCCATGGGATGGGACCAGGCACTGTCACACTGCTGAAAAGTGCTGAGGGACATTGGGAAAGCCACCTCTGAGCAAGGGGCAACACAACAAGGTGAAAAATGATGTGTGCTTTCCAAGTGGGCAGGGAAAGGCTGACTTCTGGTGCTGTGAAATGATGTTGGGGCCATGGGTGTGGCAGAGCTCCCCTGGATGGGGCTGTGCCCCTCTGCCTGCCAGACCCCTGGTTTAAACTCCTGATTTAAATGGATGTCTCCATTAACAGGGCTGAGGAGGCTTCTGAACTCACAGCAGATTGTGTCTCTCCTTAAATTAGGTATTTCACCTGCAAGAGCACTGATATTGTGTTAATCAAACATTCATTAGAAGCCTCCATTGCTGCTTAATGAAGGCGTAATAAATAAAGATGCTATTATACAGCTGCAAAAAAAAAATCTTGTTTTCAATAATTAGCTGGTGTTTCATTAGCACAATTATCACTTAGAAGCTGAAGGAAGCTCTGTTCGAAACACTTAATTTAAAGGTAAGGCTGGTCCCTTCAAAGGGCTTCTCTCCACCTGAGATCTCCCACTCCTTCCCTGCTCTGAGCAGAATGGAGCCAGTGCCCAGCTCTCCATCGTGGCCACACACTGCCCTCCTCCCCCTTCCCCTCTCCTTCCCTGCCTCTTCTCATGTGTTTTTTGATTCCCCACTCAGTCCTGCTGTTGAAACTGTGAAAATTGAACCCCACCTTCCCCTTCCTCCCCCCTCCCCCCCCCCCTTTCTCCTTCAGGAGATCTCCAAGCGAGAAGAAGCGAGTGGGCAGTTAAGCTGTATTCAGCTGCCTCTCGACTCGTCGGGGGTACGTACAGCACATCCCACCGCCACCGTGCCTGTCTCTCTCGTGGTGCCTGGTCACACACCGTGGTGCTGTTCTCATCATAGTAGCTGTCATTCTTTTGGGGTTTATTTGGGTGTTTTGGGAGTGTTTTTGGTTTTTTCTTTCCTTTTTGTCACCCTCATTGTGGAGTCAGCCCTGATTTTAAGTCCCTTCCTTCTCTGAGGGAGCTAGGTAAATTAAGGTGGGTGCTTTGAAGTGGTTGATGTGGCTCCAGCCACAGCTCTCTCTGATCTCTGTCTGGATGCCTGCCCTGGGGAGGGCTCCCCAAGGAGCTGTCACAGCCTCTCTGTGGCCCAGTCACATCCTGGGGACCTCCCCGAGGACGTGGATGGTGATGCTGAGCATGCCTGCCAAGGCTCCCTCATGCAGGTGGAGGAGGATGCCCAGGAGTGAAGGGACCTGGAATCAAACCTATTTTGCTAGGAGTGTGTGTTTGTTGACATGTGTGGGAGCCCTGTGCTCTGCAGGACAGGGTAGGACAGCAGCAGCTGCACTGTGGTGTGTCCCAGGAAGGCTGGTGGGATTGCTGGGATTGCCGGCGACATTCCACGTTACAGGATGTGAAATGGTCCCGTTCAGCTCCGAGGAAGCCGTGGATCTCTGAAGCACAGCACACTCCAAACCTTACCCTTCTGCCAATCTCATCTTTCTCTTTACCACTCCCTTCCCTTTCTGTCATTTCCAAGGAGCCTGGCTCTTCCCTGAGTCCAAAACCCTTTCCCCTCGTACCCCAGTGTGTCAGTCCCCGTTGGTACAGGCCGGTTTAGCTGTGGTACCACCTGGTCCACCTTGACCTACCCTCATTTCCCGAAAGGATTTTAACTCCCTGTTCTCTCATAACCCCTTTTCTATCCAGAAAGGCAAACTGGGAGTGCAAGAACAGGTAACGGGCAGCAGCGCCGGCTGCGAGATGTTTGCCTGCACCGTCCTGAGTCTGGCACGTGGTGTTTGGGAAGGGATGCTCACTGCCCTCCAGATGTGGGGTTTGGTGCTGGGGAGGGGGGTGGGAAGTCCCCACACAGCTCTGCTTTTCCATCTTGGCGCACGTCTCATTGTGCCCCCTTCAAACTTTCCTTAGGGCTGTTGAAGAGCACTCCAGGAATACAAACCACGTAAAATTCTTCCCCCATTATTTATTTCTTTTTAATAACCCATTAGGGAGAATGAGTAATTCCTGGCAGGCCTGCTGACAGGCTGAGCTGGGAGCCTCTGTGGGGAGCGTACCTGGAGCCAGCTGGAGCCCCTGTTCATGCAGAGACTGGGTCTGACTCCAGCAAAGCTCAGGCCAGCCTGACTTTACTGCTCCCCCTTGCAAGGTGCATTCCTGACCTTCTCAGACTGCGTCCTGCAAGAGGAGCTTCCCTGAATAGCACAGAAGTCCTGGATCCTCAGGAGAGGAAGTTTTGAGCCAACACTTCACGTCACTCTTTTTTTTGCCTTAAAAATATCTCTGAGTGTCCAGACTGCCTGGAAAAAACATCTTTAACAGTTTAGTAACCCCACTAAATAGGGAGGGAGTATTGGGGCTCATCCCTCTGGGTTTTGCTTACCATCTCTTCCTCCTGTCCCACACTGGGGTCCCTCTGGGATTTTGCAATCAACAGGTACCCGAGCACCAAACCTCAGCAGCGCTGGCCAGGGCTCCTGGGGATGCAGCTTAGCCTTGGTGGGGTTTTCTGGGGCTCCTGGGCTCTCACTGCTAAAGTGAGGGTCTGCTTGGCTTCTCCCATCCCAGCATCTTCCCTCCCTTCCCACCTCTCCTCCATTGTGACAGGGCTTGGTGCCCTTTGCCAGAGCAGTGGTTTCAGCCGTGAATCCTCCTCTTTTTGGATGGGTATCGATCGTTCTGGCGAGCACCTCTGCCCCTTAGGTGTATCCTGACTATACCACACCCTAAGCACCTTTCTGCAGTGCCAATGGACAGAATCAGGGTCTGTGCCACAAGACCGAGCAAGAGCCCGGGCACCACACTGTGAGCAATGGTCACCATCATCTTCCTCTGCCCGAGGATGGGCACCTGTCAGAGCAGGCAGGTCTCGCTCAACCCCTGATGTTTGAAATGATGCAGCAGAATTTAACCCCCACCAAAGCATAAATCCCCAAAACTCCTGCTCCTGTTGTGTGTGGCAGCTGGGAGAGGAACGGCCTCTCGTGGCAGTCGATGTTGGGTTCTGCCACCTGGATCCTCTCTGTGCTGATGGGGCATCCATGGACACGTGCACATTTGTCACATTGGGAATTTGGGGTCCGTTCTGCCCCTTCTGAACCCTGGATTGCTCCATCAAAGCATCACTAGAAAGAGCCACACACAGGGAGTTTTAGGACATGGTGTATAAATTCAGAGACATTTGTAGGATCATCTTTTGTCCTCAAATTGCTCATCGATATCTGTCCTTCCTTAGCGTCTGCCACATATGCAATTCCAGCAGCAAAAATTAAGCAATAGTTTGGTTTTTTTCCTGATCCCTTTCTGGGACCGTTCTTGGAGCCAGAGGCAATCCGTCTTCCTGGTAGGAGGTTAATTAGTCTGTGGTATAAACCTGTGCATGCGTCATTTTGTGGAAGGTGATGTTGCATCGTGGTACCAAGTTCAGTGGATCCGTAGGTGTGGTGTTGGACACGGGAATCCATTTTTGCAGAGGGCTGTCCGTGCACTGTGGCCCCTCACCCTCCTTGCTGAAGCCTTCTGTTTTGCTCCAGGGTGATGCTTCCAAGTCCGATTCCGAGGGGGATCTCTTCCCCCGCAGCCTGGAAGAGGAGGCAGGACTCAAGAAAAACTTGTCAAATCCAGCCTGTGAGTAATAACCTCGGGAGGACAGGCCCTTCCACAGAAACCCTGCTCTGCTGTGCAAACAGTGTGTCCAAAAGGAAAAAACCCTCCTAGAGGGAATGCTGTAGTCCTAGTTGTGTCATGCCTGACATTGCAGCAGGCTTGGGGTGGGATTGTGGGATGCAGACAGGGAGAGACACGATTGCATGTGAGCTGGGATATCCCTGCCAAGCCCGAGGTCTGGACTTTTGGAGTGTCTCTGCCAGAGAAGGGTGGAAAAGGAGGATGGAGGGAGTGGGCATGGGGAAGGAGAATCCCAGGGCTGGAGCTGGTGGGTGTTGGTTGGAGGTTGAGGGGCAGCAGATGACATTTTGGGTGAGCTCTCCTCTACAATTGACAGCTGATCGTATTGGCAGCTGATCCCATAGACTCCTGATCCCATTTCTGTTTGACATCTCCCTGCCAGACTGAAGGACAGGCTCCCCCTTCTCCAGAAGGGATTTTTGGCCCACATCCCCCTGACTGATGCTCGGAGCAGAGCCCTCCCTGTGCAGCGGCTTTGCCTGCCCGCCAGCAAGCTGTAGACGTTCCCCTTGAGCTGTGTCACCTGAAACCCGCTTGTGTCTTCCAGTGATGGCCCTGAGCGACCTCCCGGAGCTGAAGAAGAGCCTGACCCCGCCGCTCATCATCCACACGGCCGCCACGCCCATGCCCATGCCCAAGAGCGCCGTGTTCGGGGACGCGGCTCAGGGCTACGAGTCCCGCCGGGCCAGCGGCGTCTCCGTGGACCCCGCCGCCTACGAGCTCAAGTCCCCGGTACTCGAGTCACCTCCTCCCGCGGATGTTCAGTGCGTCCGTGGGGCTGTCCGTCCCCCCGGCCGCCCCCGCTGGCCCGGGGCGGGTGGCCCGGGGCTGATGCGCTCCCTGTCCCTGTCCTTCCCGCAGCCCAGCACCCGCAGCTCCCCGCACAGCCCCTGGCGTGCCAGCAGCAGCTGGAACAGCCGCCGCTCCAGCTGGAACAGCATCGGCCGGGCCCCCAGCCTCAAGCGCCGGGGGCAGAGCGGCGAGCGCAGGTCCCTCCTGTCCGGGGAGGGGAAGGAGAGCTCGGAGGAAGGGGAGAGCTCGGATGAGGAGCACTCCAGCCGGGCCGGCAGCTTCAATGGCTCTTTGCCTCATCGCATGGAGTCGCTGGAAACAAAAGGGTCCTTTGACCTCCAGGATACCCTGCAGGTGCCTTCCCTGTACCGGACCAGCAGCATGCACAGCACCAGAACCTCTGCCTCCGAGCACCAGGACTGCAATGGGAAGACCTCTCCGGGCCTGCTGCTGCACCAGCTCCACCTGGATGATCCCCCCCCGGATGGTGATGATGGCGATGATGAAGGCAACATGGTAAGAGAGTGCCACGTGCTCATTTCGGGCTTTTTGACTTGCCAAAACAAAGCTTGTCCCTGTCTCAGGAGTGCACACCTGGGTGCAAAAGGGATTAGGTCTCACCATCACCACTAGACCAGACTGAGAGTCACCCAGAAGGTCTCTGAGCAGTTGATGCTCTCAGAAATGAGGTTGGGATCACATTGAGTATTGCAGTGCAGTATCAGATGGCTCACGATGGAGACATCAGGGCAAAATTCCCCAGGTTCCACTATACCATGCAGGATGACGGCTCTCTATTGAAAATATATGCTTTTCTGGGTTCATTTTCCTTTTTTTTTTTTTTTAAGCAAAACAAGCAACTCTCCCTGCTTTCCGACTATTACTCAGTTTTCTGCCCCCCACACCAGCAGCACAAAATTTCTGTAGGCAAAGAAAGGGCAAGGCTTGGCCCCCCATTCCCAGGGCAGCATTAGTCCCATGGAGATGATGGTAATTTCAGAGGTTCTGCACTAATTTCCATCTGAAGAGGCATTTCACCACTGAGTGTCTCTTTCATGTGCCTGAAAAGTGCCATTTAGGAAATATTAGCTGAAAAGGCTGCAAATGCAGGGAAGGGTTGAGGGTTCCTGGTCCTTTTTTCACATGGATGTTTGTATCTTCAGGGGAAAAAAGGGAATCTGGCTGCTGTTCCAAAGTTGTTTGCATGACTGGCAGAGTGGGGCTTGACTTGGGCAGGAGGGCGTCACAGCTCCCACTGTCACACCTGCCTTGGGGCCAGTTTTGGAGTGTTTCCTGCTCTTCACAGGTTACCTCTTTGTTTCATTATACCTTGTTGTCAGGCTTAAAAACGCGATGGTCTGATGTGTCATCCCCGGGGTGACGCTGTTCCTGTTGGTGGAGCAGATGGGTTTTGGGTAGAGGCACGTGATGGTAACAGGGGCTGTTCTGAGAACAGGCAAGCTGCAGCTTGTGGACACGATTTTACTGTCTTTCATTGAGTTTATTGAATGAAAATGGAATTGGGATGATATGAAGGGATGAGAAAGGCAGTGTTGACTCCAGAGTCCTCTGTTTCTCACTGAAGGAGGAGGAGAGTTAGTGCTGGCAGAATGGAGTCACTCAGCCGTGAGTCGCCTTTACAAAAAGCCATTATCCCATTACATCTCCAGCATGGATCCTCAGCCTGGGATTTTCACTGATTGTCTTAACCTGGTTTTTAACTTCCGTAAAAGAAATTGAATTTTTAAGAAAAGGAGCAGTAATTATTTTGGGGAAAAAAAACCCTACTATTAAAAGTGTTCAAAAGACCATGCTCTTTATTGCTAGCTAGGGTGTTTTTTTTTCATGCTCCAACATCTGCTGCTTTTCCAGCTCACCTGGTCCAGTCATCCCACTGGTCCCTTCCTTTTTTCCCCACAGAGCCAGAAGCCAGCAGCCCCCCTTGTGTCCCTCCTCTCCCAGCCCCCAGCCAGTGCTGACAATGAGCTTTGAATAAGATTTTTAATCTTTATTACAGCAGCTGCTTTTAGCATTAACCAAACATCATCCTCTGTGTAGTGTGGTCTGGCCACGGAGGGTGTGACCACCTCAGTCCCCTCCCATGGAGTGTTCAGAAGGAAATGCCAGGGGAAAATAAATTGTGCCCCAGCCCATGGGTCAGACACAACTGGGACACCTGCAGCTGGCTGGTGCTTTTCCCCATGCTCTGTTATATGTCTTCACTGCAAATCACTAAACCAGATGGAACAGAAAATATTGCTTAGATTGGCAAAATGAGCCCCTAGGTTGCAGAGCTTCTCTTTGGGAATCCCTCCTGACATTTGGGGGAAAGCTCTGCTCCTAAATTAGCCTTGACAAAGTCAGGGGGAAAAAAATTGCCATTTAAATGGGAAAAATGAAATACAAAACTCCCTATGAACAAAAGAAGAGAAGAACTTGACTGTTACTCAGATCAAAGTAATCCTAAATATGCCCTTCTGCATCAAAGCTTCACATCCCTCCTTGCTGCCTGGATTTGATTGTCTCTGTGCAGAAATTAAAGGAAGTGCAAAGGCTTTGTCTGGATTTCCCAGGCTCCTCCTATATTAGTGCTACTCTGCTGCCTTCGATGAGTTTATTCTGAATTTCCATCCCTCCAAGGGGCCAGAATCAGGCCCCTGACAGCTCCTCTCCCCAGAAGTGTGAAATGAGGGGGCTGGAATCTGTTCTTCATTGCATCACTGCAGACAAGGAGTCTCTCATGGAGAGAGCGATCCACGGCCTGCTTGGGTTCATGTGGTTGTGACCAGGATCAGGGATCTGCTGCCAGGGCTTTGTTGTTTCCAGCTGCTGGGTTTTGGATGCTTTTGGGTGCTTTCCAGACAAATGTCTGAGTGCTCAGAGCAGAAAGTGAGGGAAATACTGAATATGCAACCACTGTGTCCCTCACTCCCCAAAAACCTCATTGCATTTTGCGATTGCAGCTCCTTCTCCATTGCCCATTCCACTTTTTCTCTGTGGTGTGTGGTCCAGCCACTCCCAAACCCTCTCAGCCTGTCCCTGTTGCATATTAAAATTAAATAATCAGGTCCCGAGCGCCTCCGTGCAGCTTCCAGCTTGCCTGGAGGTCTGCTGCTGCTCATAGAGCGTTTTTCAGCAGTTCCCCCATCCTTATAATAAATCTTTTATAAATCTAAGCCTCTCCCTTACTCTGAGGAGTGCATCAGTCATCTTTTATTGCAAACTGCCTTTCATCCTACCCTCAGAAGTGCATTAATATCTGAAATTCCTAAAAAAAGAAATAAAAGCAGCTGTTTATCAGCAGCTCTCATTGGTGTGGGATTGAGGGGCTCCATTCCCACTGCTGCCTGTTAGCACCCAGCATCTCCCCACATCCTGGCCCCTGCTGCCTGTGGTGAGGGGTTTGGATGGGCTTTCCCAGGGACATTTTGTCTAAGTCACTGCCAACTGAATTAAAGAGTAGTTTGCTTCTCCCCCCACGTCTTTATTCATCCTGCCCAGGTGTGTTTTATGAACAAATAGATATGATTTAGGCCACATAATTGATATCTCACTCTGAACATAATTCAGGCTTAAACAGCAATCAGCCCCATTGTCAGCACTTGGAGCCTGCCCGGACCTCGCTGGGAAAGCCTTGGATGGGGCTGAGGCTGGAAACACTCGGGGTTTATTTCACAAATACCTTACATTTGGCTCAAATTAACTGAACTGTGCTGTTCCACTGGTGGAAATACGGAGTAATTCCTCTGAGTTCAGATTTCTGGGGATGTACTTGGCCCTGCACAGCCCTGGCTGAGCCCCTGTGCTCACCCTTACTGTAACCCACTGAAAAGAGAGACATGATGGAAGATCACTTTTTGCCTTTGTTATCTGATTTAGCCCATGAACTGCAAGCTACAACAATTAGCCAAACCCCAAAATATCTTTGGCATTAAAATTGGACAAAAGGAATATAAAGAAGCATTCTGTGCTGCTGACGCATTACCATTCACTACAAATCCCCTTGATAAATACCAGAACTGCTTTGAATAATAGATACTTCTGGAAACCTTCCAGCTCACAAAATGAACTGGACTGAGTCGTAGCTATTACTCCATGTCCAGAGGCTGGGGTAGCAATCGCTGCTCTCGCCACAGCTTTGAGCAGACACCCGATTTTTATCCATTTATTTACCTTTGTTAAATCTATGGATAATTAGACTAACCAGGCTGCTTGAAGGGATAACACAACCCCAAGGATGCATGCTCTATTAAATACAGTTTAGAGAGAAGGGAGCAGTTCTGACTCCTTGCCTGAAGCTGGAAAAGAGATGTGAGAACATTCAAGACAACCCAAACCCCAGTGATGTGCAGTGCATGGTCTTTGTGTGTAGAAATCGAGGGAAGGATGGATGGCTGAAGGAGCAGGGTTAAAAGCTCTAGCTTTTATTTTTGTTATTCAAACTTTTCTTGTTATTTGCCCAAGGTGATTTTCGTTTTCTGAATGGTTCAGGTTGTCACCAAGGGCTTTCATTAAAACAGGCACTACACCAGTTATTCTCCATCACTAATGAGACCCCTGACTGGGTGTCTATAGGAAGAGAAAGCGCTTCCTCTGCTCCACTCAATTACCCTGACAAATCCCATTTTTACAGTCCAGAGTAGTCCAAGTGCTAACTTTGCCTCCAAATTAAACCCTCCTGCCTGTTTCCAAGATAAAATAAATAAAAGTGCCTCAGTCCTGGAGAGTGGGTGCTTCTGGGGCATGAGGGCAATTCCTGCACTGTCCTTCACACCCCTCTTCATCCTCACTGGCCTGAACATCTCTAGAAGAAGCTTCCAAGAGACCAGCAGGCACATTCCTGGTTCTGCTCATCCAAGCCCAGGTGGTAGCAGAGAAATAAGGGCAATGAAAGAGCAAGAACTGGTTTTTATTTATCTGCAAAGTGCTGTGGTGACAGTGCACACACCAGTCTGTGTATTTATCTTCTGGTGCTTTGATGTGGAAGGGCTGGGAAAGCCCCAGTGTGGTGGGCAAGGTGTTGGCCTGGCTTTGAATTGTTGTCCATGCACAGGGTGCTAATGCTGCAGGGCCAGTGGGATTGAAGATCCTGGCTTTCCCTTGGAGCTCTATGGATGAGAAGGTGATAAACATAAGTCAGAAGCTGTTGCAGTCAGGATGAGGCTTTCCCTCGGCGTCCAGTTTTTGCTGTCTTCGGTCGACTTGTTGGTTCAGGCTTTTGTAGTCTGCCCTCCTGACCTGAAATGACCTTGCAGACAGTCTATAGCTTAAGTATGTGTGGCTGAGGTTGTGCTGTGGTTTCAAGTAGGAATTAATTTGTGGGAATTGGATGGCCCATGTTCATGCAGGTCAGGCTGACCACGGTGTTCCCTTCTGGCTTTATAATCTCCCATCTAATCTGTTCATGCTGAATGAGAGGCAGACACTCACCATTGTGTTCTTGGACCAAAACTTGGGTCTCAAATGATTTCTTCAGCTTTCCAGCAGTGCATGGACACAGGGCTTGGCCCAGCCAGCAGCAGGAATCCCTCCCTCTTCTCCCTTTGTAACCTCTGGTATAAGCATTCTGTATTACTTTAAAAAAACCCAAACAACAACAACAAAAAAACCCTGTGAAAATTCCCCAGAATACCTTAGAAGATTCAGGCAAGTATCTGATGGGTATCTGGAGGGACTGAGGCTGATTGGAGTGGGTTATCATTCCTTTGGGCATAGGTTTTATTTATCATGTTTGTCCTCTTGGATAACGGTGAGCCAGACACAGTTACTGTGCGGAGGAAGAATCAAGACCAAGCTCTGTGAGCTCACAGGGCTGGCACAGCCCTCACATGGCTGCCAGAGCTCCTTCCCTGCCCAGCAGGGTCTTTTTTTGGGACATCATTTTATTTCAGCTTCACTGAGCACTTGGAGATAAGTGTTTAGTAGAAAACTGCCCCAAGTCCTTCACTTGGAAGTTTTGGGGGTTTGTTGTTTTAACGGTTCTGTGTTTTCCTCCTGGTCTCTGTGTTTTCCCTCTAGAGCAAAAGGGACCGCATGAAGGCCTGGGTACGGGCTCGGCTCCCCGCCTGCTGCAAAGAGAGGGACTCCTGGTCCATCTACATCTTCGCCCCTCACTCCAGGTAAGGCAGGCACTCGGGAGTGGTGGTGTGATAGGATGGATGGTAACGATGGATGCCCTCCTTACTATGGCTCATCTGCCCATTTATCCCAGCTGGGTCTCTATAGTCAGCTCTCAAAACTCCCTGCCCCAGCATGACATCGGGGTCACACAGCAAACAGCTGCTGGCTGCAGAGAGCCCACGAGTGTCCAGTAGAGATCCACAGCCCAGGGCATGGCTGTGGCCTCATGAGGTTCATTGTTCATTTTGGCAGTGATGCCAGGGCTCTGCAAGTTTTTCACTTGATGGAGCGTGGTGAGTTTGGAGCAAGGGGGAGAGGTGCTGCATGAAGCAGAAAAGGTGAATTTGCCCCACCACACATTTACAGCACAGCAAAGGACTCCTTGACCTCCTCAACCTGCCTCTCAACTGGGCTTCTCTGTCCTTCCCCTTCCCTTTCTCCCTCTCCCAGAGAATACCCTCTCCTGGCTCTGCCCTTCCCAAAGCCTGTCCATGCTGGAGCCATCTGGGCTCTGTGCTGTCCGAGGGTTTCCCGTGCTCGAGCCGAGGGCCCTGGACAGCATTCAGGTTCATTCATACAAAGATTAGAGAGATTTTCAGAAACAGACTTTGGGAAATGTAATACGGTATTATAAATCCTGGGTCAGTGTACAGCCATCTGTCACAATAAATAGCTTCTGTCCCTTTGTTCTGTGTGTGCTCAACCCTTATGGGCTCACTGGGAGTATTTCTTCCTTTATGTAAGCTAAACCTGAGCACTGGGAACCAGGTTGGGGGGCAGATCCAAACCTGGCCGTGTGTCCGAGTTGTGGAAGCAGCCGCTCCGTTCCAAGTGACTGAAACCCCCTACGAACATTACCAGGGCTTGAAATTTGTGGCCCAATTTCATAGCTCAGATCCCTCTCTGTTCATACCCCAATCTGCCCTCAGAGTGCAGCTCTGCCAGGGAGGGGATTGGGAGATTGGAGCTCATCTGCTGTGCAAGCAGAGCACTCGATTCCCCTGCCATGCGTCGAGCTGCTGCGTGTCTCCCCAGCCAGTCGAGCATTAATAGCTACTCTGTGTCTGTTCTTTTCTTTTTTGTCTCTCTCGGCAGATTCCGTCTGATGTGCAATAAAATCATCACTCACAAGATGTTTGATCACGTCGTCTTGGTGATCATTTTCCTGAACTGCATCACCATTGCCATGGAACGACCCAAAATTGAGCCACACAGTGCTGTGAGTTTTGGAGGTTAAGGTTTCCCCGTGTTCCTCATGGAGCAAACACCTGTGCTCTGGACCCCACTGTTGTGCACTTAGACACCCTTTCTTTATATTTTTAAATGGGAAGCTGCCAACACCCCCTGAGTATCCTTTGAATTAGGTGCAGCAACTCTCCTGGCCTGTACCCAGTCTCCTTTCTAAGCACAAGAGCAGAGATTGTGGCCTCCAATATATCCAATATCCCATTTCTGGAAGTACAGTCAGGGTTTTAACACATGACATAGCATGACATCTGTCTCAATTTCCTTCTCTGAGAAACCTTCAAACACTTTTCCTCTCTCAACACAATGTTCACTTCTTCCATCTGTTCCCCACGGGCACGTATGTATGGTGCGAAGGGAATGGGGGAAACTGTTCATTTCATACTCTTCTCTCCCCTTTGTGTATCAGCTTTGTTGTGACACAAGAAAAACTGAATTGATGCAGGCAATGCAATGCCAGTTCTCAGAACTGCTTTGTTTTAATACACTACGTAAGGATTCCTCAAAGTAGACCCTCACAGCACCAACATCCAGCAATCAGAGGGGCAGAATCATCCCATTGCTCTTTTATTTTAGCATAGCTTTGGGCTGAGTTGGGTTGGGCTCTTGCTTATTTATCGCCCCAGACTGCTCATATCACAATCGTATAGAATCCTGTTTTGTTGATGTAGGCGTGTCAGGCTGTTCATTTTTGTGGATCTTCAATGTAAGACCTTAAAACTGGAGTCTAGGCTGCTCTGTGCCTATTTTAAGAATTCCCTAGTAGTCCTCCTTACTGTAACAGTTTGCCCAGCAGTCCCTCCCCTAAATCCATTTTTTTCTTTCAGTTCCCATGCAGTCGTGCACCAACTTGCAGCTGCAAGAAGAGAGCAGGGCTCCCTGCCAGCCAATCTAAAATGTCCCTTAAAATCCCAGCCCCTTGCTGTGTCCTCTGAGAGTCACCACTCCCCAAGGCTCGCTCTGAAAGGAGCTGCATATTCACAGAGATGAAGGGAAGGGAGTGATGTCTGTGACTTAGAGGAGTCCACATCAAAGAGCTGTAGCACACAAACCCAGTACTTCATACAGGACAGCAGGAGGAGGAGCTGTGGTGTGCCCTGGCACTGGGAGAGTGCAGAGAGGAAAGGAAACAGGGACTGGTGTGAATTTCATCAGGTTCTAACCAAAGGAACCAAAATGAGTTGTCCAGGGCTGGAGCTGAGCTGGACTATGGTCTGGGAGCCACAGAGAAGGGGGGTGCTGAGCAATGGGGCAGGGGAGCCAGAAGGAGTGCACTGGCCCTGCCTCTGCTGATGGAGCTCTCATCTGGAAACTGTTAGTTTAGGTTGAGTTGTTTAAAATAATTGTTCTTTGCTTCCCCGAGCTGTGGATTTTCTAACTGCTTCAAGCGAGTTCTGTGTCCCTGTCCCAGTTTCAGCTGGCTTATCAGAACAGGGGCTGCTGCTGCGAGCCAGCATGTGCTCCCCACTGCAGAGTGCATGACATGGGCCGGGGAGATTATCCTTCAAAACAGCCAGGGAGGAATGCAATATCCTCAGTCTCACCTCCATGCTATTGCTGTTTTATCTCCAGCTGCACAAGCAGGTCCCTACCCTCTCCCTCCTGCCCACTGTCTGCCCCCCTACAGCAGCCTTTTGTGTGGCAGTCAGTTCCCTATCACAGCTCATGCAATCACAGTACAGGTCTAGGACCTAATTAATTATGGACCCGGTATGAAAACAAGCTACTGTGTGGTTCCTGAGTCACTTCCAGTAAATCATGATCTGGCAAGCGAGAGAGTTGCCAAGGTGTTTTGTCTTGTTTAAATTGCATCGCATTTTGAGCGAGATATCTGCATCTCTTATGGGACTGCTCTGTAGGGAGAAACAGAAATAAATCCAAAATTGTTATTAACAGGACTGGGGCTGGTTCAGTTGTGTGTACTCATACACACATGCACACACATCACTGTTCCTCCAGCCTCTGCCTCCTGCTGTCCATTTCTCAGTGCAGGGAATCAGAGACTGTTCATGGATTAGGGAAAAGTGTAATTAATTTAATAATCATCATTAAAAAGAAAGGTTTCTGCTAACTACAGATAGGGAACCAGTCCATGGTTTCATCTGTAATCACTAGCTGCCTCTTGCTGAGTGGTGGCACTGAGGATGGCATGGTCTGGTGGATAGTGCAGGGGACTGGGAAATAAGGCTGTTGGGCTTCACGCCAGGTCTAGTCCGTGGCTTTGGGTGAGAGAATCAACCTTTTGGGGGCAGTTCTCAACTGGCATAAACCCCCAGAGCTCTGCTGGCATCGCTAGAGCTGTGACAAGTCATGCCAGCACTTCAGAACCCCATGGGTCCTGCTGCCTCCCAGCTCAGTCGCTCCAATATTGACTTAATTTCTAGGAGAATTGGGAGCTCAGTGATATTTACACTGTGCAGTGATGTCTGCAGGTGAGCGGCAGGTAGAGGTTTGCCAAGCATGTTTCGGGGGGGGACACTTCTCTCTGTTTCTGTACTGGGGGGAGGGGAATTTGGGGGGAATTAGGGAGGATTTGGAGGCAAATGGGGGCATTTTGGGGGCAGGTGCTGGCGGCTGTCCCTGTCCATGGTGCTGACACAGAGCCGGGTACCGGCAGGGCTGAACCAGGCAGTGTTATTGTCTAAATATTTGGATTTTCTCCTGTTTGCCAGCAAACAGTCCAAGGCTTGTTTCAGCACGGAATCTGGAGAACAGTTATCAGCCACCAAATATGCACGGGGAGGTGTACAGCTGCAGAGAGCAGGCTATAAAACATTGTCTCTCATTTTCTTTTTCATAGGAACGGATTTTCCTAACACTCTCCAACTACATCTTTACAGTCATCTTCCTGACTGAGATGACAGTTAAGGTAAATTAAGGTGGAGGATATGTGTGCCTGTATTATATTAGTGGGGTTTTTTATTACAGTGGACTCACAAAACCCCTAGGTGTACCAGCTGTGAGTGAGGTGTATATTTTCTTCTCCTGAATCATATTCAAGTACCCACCACATGCCTTATTCTGAGCACGTTTTACATCAGAACAGTTTCACTGAAGTTGCTCTTGATTTACACCATTATAGGAGCAATGGGATCCTTCAGTGCAGCAATCCCTCCCTATTCAGCAAAGCTCTTGAGCACATGCTTAACTTCAGCCATGCATGTAAGTCCCATTGTCTTCAACAACCAGTTGTCCTCAACAACCTAAGCTTCTGTGTGCTTTCCTGAGGAGGGAGAGACTTAAGCACGTTGAAACACTTTGCTGGATTTGAGGCAGGAGGCTCAGAAACCCATTGCTGTAAATCTCTCTTGTGTAATTCATAATCATCTCACTGAACAATTGCTCTTTCTTTGGAAAGTTTTTCTAGTTTCTTTATTTGCAAAGCTTATATGTGATTGCTTTGGGTCAGCCACGCTGAACCTTCTCTTCTGCAGTCCATAGGAATAAAATGTGAGCAAATTTTTTTTATGGCAGAGCTAAACGTGTTAGGAGGAGTTTTGTGCATGTAGGTTTATCTGCATTAAAAGTACATCAGCTGTAAAGGACAACCTGGGATGTTCATGCAGCAGTATTTTCATAATTCTTTCAACAGAACACTTTGCTGGTTTGTCTAATTAGGCTTCAGTCCTGGGAAGCAAATGGACTCACAGACTTGTGTCTGTAAATAACGCATTCTCTGCAGGTTGCTAACTGGAACAAACATATTGGATGCTACAGTCATAATCTGTTGCAACTTGGTGTCCGGGCAGGTGGTTGCACTAGGCTTGTGTTTTGGGGAGAAAGCCTACCTGAAGAGCAGCTGGAACGTGCTGGATGGGGTGCTGGTTCTCATCTCTGTCATCGACATCCTGGTCTCCATGGTGTCAGACAGCGGCACGAAAATCCTGGGGATGCTGCGGGTTCTGAGGCTGCTGAGGACACTGCGGCCCTTGAGGTAAGTCGGGGCAGAGGAAGACCTAAGGGAGGGAGGATGTGTGTGCCAAAGGTGGGGCTGAGCACTTGTGCAAGGGAAGGGGCAGATGAGACAAGGGCACGGCGTCTGTCACCGGTGTCACCCCAGCCTCCCGCGGCTCCGCAGACAATGAGAGCCCGCAGGTCCTGCAAGAGCTCTGGGCGCTCGCTGTGT
This sequence comes from Climacteris rufus, assembly GCA_013398175.1. Classification (NCBI taxonomy): domain Eukaryota; kingdom Metazoa; phylum Chordata; class Aves; order Passeriformes; family Climacteridae; genus Climacteris; species Climacteris rufus. Next base: position 1,771,503 of record VZRZ01002329.1, on the reverse strand, counting down.
TTTGGGACCAGCCCCAAGTACAGTAGTAAACTGATCAATGCCTCTTTTGCTCATTAAAACACACATCCCCTGCTATTTGTGTTCTCATTTGCTCTGTGTAAAGTGCAGCTTAACAGCTTCTCCCCCTTTCCTCCAGGCAGTCAATGGCTTTCGTAACAAAGAAGGAAATTAGTAGCAGGTGGCAGATCATTTTTAAGGACGCACAGACTCAACTGTTGCTTAACCTAGAATGCAGGAAAGCTTTTTTTCCCCCCACTCCCCATTAATTTTGCAGAGGCATTTGTTTTGAAAATGACCCAGACAAGATGAAAACAATAGTCCTGCTAGCTTGGCCCCCCATCTCTGCCTGCAGGCAGTATCCCATGCTCCAGGGGCAGGCTCAGCTCCGATAAGAACCTGCCCAAGGACCAACCTCTTCTAAACAGGCATCTGTTTGTGACCTGTACCCCAAGGCATGAGGGTTTCTCTCCATGCTAAATGCAGTTCCTCTTTAATACCATTGTTGCTGCTCCTGTTATGCAGCAGCTAATAAACCTTCCTGCTCAAAGCATCTTTGTGTGCCTGTCATATCTTACTGCTGCTTCCTCCATAAAAGGTTTGCTTTGAGTCAGGACTGTCTCTTTCAGGATGGAAAAATAGGACCCTACTTCTGATAGAAGATGTTGTTTTACTACCCCTGTGTGAATAAGAAGTCTAAATAACAATGGCCATGCCTATACATATATCTTTCAAATATTCTCAGCAGCTATAAAGGACATTCTGTTAAAATGGGCTCTGTGTGTGTGTTGTGCCTGGTGAGTTTTAGAACGTGAGCTGCTTTTAATCATTTTTATCTGGACAGCTGGCACCACTGGGGTGGTTCAGCTCCCTCACCATGTAAGTAGACTATATTCCTATGTGACTCCAATTCAGACTCTGCTCTTTTAGTGTGTCCCCTGGTATCTCATGTCAACTGCAGTTTCTGGGGTAGTTTCTGCCCAGCCAAAGGTTGGGTAGATTTTCTCTACTCTTCTCTTTTGGCTGATTTTTGACCCAAGTTAAGAAAACCTATAAAAAATAGTCTGGATGGCTCTGGGTAAAAGAAGGATTGGTTTCTCATCTGAACAGTGGAATGCAAGATTCTCTTTTGATATTCCGTGGTTAAATTGGATCTAAAGAGAGACATGTGGGTTGTGCTGAGCTCTGCTAGAGTCACCTGTCTGACCTGGTCAAAGCCCTGAATGCTTCTTTGTAGATCTGTAGGGCTGCCTGGCCAGGACCTGGGTCTTTTTTAACTGGAGCCTTTCTCTGTAGTCACCTATGTGCATGAATAATCTGCAGTTATGGGGAATAATCCACTCAGTAACTGCAGGCAGGAGGAAGACCTGCCATCTGAAGCATGTGTGGGATTAGGCTGTTCCATTGCTATTTTGTTCCTATTGGCATTTGATTTGTTTTCTCAAGAGAGTACGTGAATGTTTTCTGACAACATGCTTCTTTCTACTACAAAGGGAACGTAAAAAAAGACAGCAACAAGCCCATTCCCTAAATATGTTCAGAATCAGTTCTGTTGCCCTGTAATTAGATTTGTGGGAAATGAAAAAGCAGCCATCAAACTGGGGGCTTTTCAGTAAGTCATAAATCTCCGCCTGTGGAAGCCCATCTGCCTCTGTGCTGCACATCTGGGCTGCCCTGAGCACGCCTCTGCCCACAGCTGCCCACGCTGCCTCTGCCCAGGCCCGGTGCGTGGATCAGGGGTCACATCCTCACAGAATATCCTGGGATGTGCAGCTGCAGCTGTGGGGTGACAGCTGGGACAGGTGACCTGATGTCTTCACACACCGCGGCTCCGGTTCCCATGTCTGGGTGAAGTCTCCTGCAGAGGCTGAGCCAATGTTTTTGTGTTCAGGGAAGGTGTAGGGTAGAGACCAAAGCAAATGCTCCACTCCCTCTGTCCTCCGTTTCTGGGGACACTCAGGGACAGGGCTGCAGGAGGGCACCCTCAGTGAGAAGCCAAGCCACAGCTGGGTGTGTCACACTCAGCTCCAGAGCAGGGACAGCCCTTGTTGTCTCTGCACTGGCTTTCCTGGAAGTGGGATTCTTGCAAAAGGCCTCCTTCATTCTGTCTCTGGTTTTCTCCTGTGCAAACAACCCCATCACTTTATGTAGCACACAAAACCCCACAGGCTTCTGCCTTTTGCCCAGGCATTAAAGAAACCTGGCCTCTGTGCCAGTCACAGGGTTTTGATTGCATGATTGATTATCAGCCTCCAAATTGAATCCATGAGGATTCAAGCCCAGCTTTATGACCAGAATTCCAAAAATAAATCCACAAAGGAGTGACATTTAAAGATGTTTCCATGACCCTCTGATGTTTCAGCCAGTAGAGGGATTGCTTATACAATAACATTCCTTTCTAATGCGTTCAACCTGCTGTTGTTGGGATCAAGTATTGTAGCTTAAGATACAAGAGAAATCAAGATGGAAAATGTATTCGGATTTAATGTGTGTGGACTTCAAGGCTGTTTTACTTTATACAGAGCCTGGGCTTTGACTTCCAAAGCACACAGATAAATTATTCACTTTTTATACCATCATGGTCTAATAGTCATTTCATAACTCTTTTCTATCTATCATATTATCACCTTTGCTAATTTTTTTTTAATCTGTGGAGGAAGGTCTTCATTAACATTGATCTGTTGCTTCATCTAAGTGCTGCTACTTCTTCTGAGAGCTTTGATCAGGCTGAAAGGCTTAATGTCGGTAACGGATCCAACTGGGATGAGGCTGGCAGTGGGTTTGGAGCATCTCACACCAGGGGTTTAACTGTGTTGGGAATGCTCAGACCAGCAGAACCAGGGGTAATTAGAGGGATTAACATTTCCTCACACTGAAGAAAATGAAAAAAGAAGGTCTCATTTCAATTTCCCTGTTTGTCATATGCCTAATGCAGACTGGAATTGTGCTGACTGGAACCTCTTCAGGTCTGGCTCTGGCAGAACTGCAGGGCTCCAAATCAGCTGCATCCTTCAGTGATAAATTGTAGGGGTGTGGGACAACTAATGTGATTTTACAAGCCTGATAGCAGCAGGACCTTGGCAATACTGGTGAGGTGTAGGGATGCTGTATGTTGACATATTGGAGGTGATACTAATAATCTGGAAAAGCTGAGAATTTCATTGACACCTCTTAAAGAGTTATCAGACTCTTAGGAGAGTATCAGGAATCTTTGCATGGACTTGCCTCAGTGTTGGATCAGGCCCTTGGTCTGAGGCAGCTCCAAGGTCTGAAGGTTTCCTTAGTAAGAACTATTCTTTTTCAAAATCTTTTCAAAGTCTTGTCTCCCTGTAGTGCTGAAAACAGCATTGGCATAGAGCTAAACTGGTGGCAGCTCTTACCCTAATGCATTCTCATTGAGGAATTCCCTGGTTGATCAAAACACTTAAAGAAGCCAAAAGCTGCAGTTTTTCAGGCCTTTTTCCCCCAACACACACGACTTTGCAAAGTCAGACAAGTAACCTCCTATTTTCTCTCTCAGCTGGATACCAAATAGTACCTCACAGGGGAAATCACTTTATTATTTCTAGAACAGCATTTCTTAATAAGTGTTGGAGAAAATTATCAACTTTAAACTCTGGAGACTAAATTTCTTCCTTGTTCCCCAAAATTTAAGGATGCTCCAGTAGTTTAGGCCACAGACCTTCAGTTTAAAAGACTTGACTTTGGTTTCCATTCTCTTTGATGATGGACAGAACACCTAAGTTAGGATTCCTAAAGGCAACAAAGGACCTAATTTACATGGAAATCATTGGGATTGAGTTGCTTGCCTACCTCTGAGAACATGGCTTGCCCTCCTCCTGTGCCTCCGTTTCCTACCTGTATCTTGGCATTTGTAGCATTTCCCCCAGGACTGTGTGAGGGATATGAGGGGTGTGGAGGTCTTTAGTCCTTCTGGGGAGCTGCAGGAGATGTTCAGCCTCAGCCTGTCCAGCCCAAGGCTCTTTGTGCACCCAGGCATGGCCTGTTAGCCTGCAGTACCTTGAGCCAGGCACGCTGAGCTGCTCCCCAGCCCCTCTCTTTGCTGGGCTGGGCTCAGCTCCCAGCCCCATGGCAGGTACAATGTGGGAGCCACAGCGAGACCCCAGCCTGGGCTGATTCTTGTGGGCAGCTTTGACTGACCAGCCCCACGCTGCTCCTGGGGCACTGCAGCCTTCTGCCCCCTCAGCTGTCTCACCCTCCAGCTCCTTCCCTAAAACACCCAGCTCTGAGCATGAGGAAAGCCGAGGTGTCTGAAATTGGGAGCCACAGCACCCACCTGGCAGAGATGCCCAGTGTGAGGAATAGCAGCATCTGCTCTTTGTGTTTTACTGGTAAAGGACTGGATAAAATACCACCATCTGTTTCTTTCTGAAAGTGATAACTGATGAGTTACCCTTGACATTTTGAGTAAATATTTAACCAGAAAAAAAAGAGAAATAAGCTTTAGCTTTTCAGGATACTGTTTGGGTAAAAGCTGGTGCCTGTGCACTGAGCATTGCAGTTCACTCTGCCTGCAGGCTCTGGGGCAGGAGAGAGCTGGTGCAGGTTGGCTGTGGTCCCAGCTGAGGCCATGCATGATGGGTGTGTGGATGTGTCCGTGAGGACCTCTGCTGGGAGCACCATGCCCAGGAGTGGGAGAGGAGGAGAACCTGGACCTTGTCCAAGCAAAGAAACTCCAACTGTGCTTCAGGTGGTGGAGCCAGACTTGGGGAGAAATGGGAGAGGTGGTGAGAGGACTCCCATGGCAGAAGAGAGACCCAGGCAGAAACAAGAATTTGGGGATGTTTGGGGGCACATTTGAGTGCCAGGTGTTCAAAGGAGCACTCAGCAGCACCCAGAAACACACAGGCACTTGCCTCCCCTGACTTCTACAGCAGTCAACTGCTTCTGACTTGTGAAAGCACAGTTTCTATGGCATCAGTACAAACTGATTTACAGTGCTAGTGAAATGCTTAATTCCAGTTGGCATCAAGAGGAGGGAGGCATGTAACCTCTTCAGATGCCTTTCTTGGTCCCCACCTTCAGGTCGGTGAGGCTGAATACCTCGTTCATCTTTCCCAGCATGGTGAGATGGCTTCTCTAAATCACACAAGACTTGTCCTTTCATTGCAACATTGTCCTTGAGAGTATAGTACAGTTTCTACTTTTTTTCTTTTTCTACCTACTTTAGTCATGAAGTCCACATTATTCTTCTTCAACTTTCTGATCTGATCTAATCTTCTGTTACAAAATTCTATGTTATAGCAGACAGAGAGGAGCTACAGAAATTAGGTTAGATGCTTGTGGTCCTGCCAGTGAAGTTTCACCTGGAGAACAGCACTGATTCGGAGCTGAGGCTGTACAGTGGGTGTAAAGCAGAAATTGTGATGGTTTGAGGGGCACCTCAGGTCTCTGTACACAGCAGCACTATAAAGACACATACAGATTATTTTTTAAGATGAGAGCAGTGAAACACTGGCACAGGTTGCCCAGAGAGGTGATAGATGCCCCATCTCTGGAAATATTCAAGGTCAGGTTGAACAGAGCTCTGAGCATCCTGATCTAGTGGAAGGTGTCCCTGCTCATTGCAGGGGGTTGGACTGGATGATCCTTTAAGGTCCCTTCCAACCCAAACCATTCTGTGATTCTGTAATCACTACAGATGTGCAGGTAGATGTGTAAGAGTGGCAGCTCCACTTCACAGACTGAGACAGGGAAATCAAGAGTCTTTCCTAAATCTACGCAGGAAGGGACAGTGGGAGGCCCTCTCTTTGCAGTCCTGGACAGGCTACAGGCAAGAAGGTCCATGTCTGTGAGTGGCCCAAACAAAGCAGTTGAATTTTCTGGCCTGGCTCCTCATATGTTTTTTCCTCCTTCTCTTTATTTATGCAAAGCTGTACATGTAGGCAGAGACACTTCCCCTCCAAGACTCCGTAACTTCACAGGTCAATCTTCCAGAAGTGCTTTTTCTATCATGATTTTTGAGCTATTTTTTGTTCTAAAAAATTTCCTCATTCTGTGTTCTCCATATCTGCTGTCTTGATAGGAGGCAAAACTGGGCAAGAACAGGACTAATGGCTGTTGTGCTTACTTGTCCCTACAGGGTCATTAGTCGAGCCCAAGGACTGAAGCTGGTGGTGGAGACTCTCATGTCATCCCTGAAGCCCATTGGGAACATTGTGGTCATCTGCTGTGCCTTTTTCATAATCTTTGGGATCCTGGGAGTTCAGGTGAGTCCTCTGTAAGCCTCAGCACTTAACCTGAAAGCCTAACAAGCCCCAGATGGTCCCACATCTGGGTACCTGTACCCATGGCACAGTGTAAGCCTTTCTGAAACTGAGGTCAGGATGGGGTATCCCTGCTTATTGCAGAGTAGGTGACCTGTGAAGGTCCCTTCCAATCCAACACACTCTATGAATCTATGATCTCCCCTCCACCTTTTTTCGAGTTGTAAACTGATGAGGAAATAGACACTCAAAGCTGAAGTCGTTTGCTTGTAAACTCCAGAGAGACCTTGACCTGGAGATTCATTCAGATTCTGACAGTTTGTGTAACTGAAAGCTTGCAGAAATAGAGATTTCTCAGTCTGTTTCCTGCTAGCTCTGCTGGCAATATCCTCAGTCCCAGGAGTGCAGGAACCCAGGGGAAAAGTGGCAGTTTCCAATGCAATTGGTTTCTCATTACCTGGGAAGAAGAGATTACTTCATATAAATATTCTGACATAACACTTATTTCTTTCTGAAGTTTATCTGATCTGTCACAGCCATCTTTTGGAAAGTAACTCTGGCTTTGTTTTGGAAAGGTATCTTATGTAATATTTTACACTAAAATAGTGTTTAAATAATAAATACAGCATTGAAAATAAACAGAGAAGAAAATCATGCCATCCATAACCACCTCAGCAGCTAGATTGGTTTAGCATTACAGCATTACAGCACCCATCCATTATATTAAACGGATTCATAAAACTAAGCATATCCCGTAAAACAATCTAACACTCAGGCATGGGAAAATTTATGCCAGACAACAAAACTTGCAGTATGCTCCTTGAATTTCATCCCTGCTAATTGCAATGCTTTCCCTGGTGACTTGCAGCCTTAATGTTAAATTGTCATGACTATTGATGTGGTTTGGTGGTAGATACAAGCAAGACTGATCCTGTATTCAGGATGCGAAATTCTCAGTTAATATTTATGTCTAATTAGGTGTAAGATGAGGCCGGAGCTGTTTTCTATAAAAAGATACCTCTCAAAGTTACAGTTAGGTTTTCCATTTAAATATAAACTAGAGGTTTTTAATGCTAGTAAAATACAGACATCAGTGTTTCCAACAGTGTGTCCTCTTAGCAAGACTGTTTTGCTTGTAGAGCTGCCCATGGGTGAATAGTCATTAGTAAGATACAAGAAATAGGTGGATAAAACAAGTCCAGTAGGAAACACTGGGTCTTTTCCTTTCGGAAATGCTGAAATGTGAAGCACTGACAGGGATCAGCGTTTTTGCAAATTGGGCTTTGTATTTCCAAACCCTGTCAGGAGCCCTGTTACTGCTCCCATTGGAGTGGCATTGCAGTCCAGCTCCTGGAGAAGTTATATTTACAGACAATATATTAAAACCAGTTATTTACCTTCCTGCTTAATTAAAACTTTTCTCTGTGAAGACTATATCTCCCCAGTCTGTCTTACCACGGATAGTGTTTCTCCATGGAAAGATCAGGGAATACTTCTTTGCATCCAAAATTTCTATGATTGCGTTGAGCGGTGATTAATTTTGCATGCCTAGAGACTATCTTCCTGCTGTTGATTTCTGAAGGAAACCCATGGAGTAATGCGTGGGTTTATCTTGTTCACTATTATTTCTACTGATATTTGTCTAGAACAACAGATCAAACCCCATCAGCGTCTCTTCTCTGTATACCCAGGTGGTGTTTTAAGGAGCCTGGAGAGCAGGTTGCCATTTCCCCCACTTCCCAACAGTAGTGTCAACAGCTTCTGTCAGCAAATAAAGCTAGATTTGTTGGCTGTCTCCTGGGCTTTGATACCATCCATCCTGCTAGCATCAATCACCCTGTCTGAAGCAGTAATCATCCCCTGCCACTCTCTCTTCCATATGTGGGAAGCACCAGGTCTAGAATTAAGCACGTGGAGGCTCCTGTTCCTTGTGTAGGTATAAATCAGGGGCTGACTCTCCAGGAGTTGCGTCTCTCCAGGCTTAAACTAAAGCAGATAAGCTCAGGATCAGGTACCCAGCACTGGCTGGGCTTGGCTCCTTAAGCTGTGCACAGGGAATATTTCCAGTGACCCTACACAGACTGCAGAGCTTATGACACAGCATCCAGGATCAGAGAGCGGAGCAGGACTGACAGCAGTCTTGATTCAACAAGAATCACGCCCAGGAGCTCATCTCCCCTCTGAAGTGTCCCCTTGTGACCTCTAAGAGCAGATATTAGTCCATCACTGGGCCTCTTTGCTGCCACCTTTTCTCTGCTGACAGAGGGCCCCCATTACACTTCATTTGTTGTTAACTGGGCTGAGAGTCACTGGCGTTGTTCCACGTGTGCTAAGAAGCCATTAGCTGGTCTGGGCTATTGGTTGGGGCTGCACTTGAGCTGGCAACCCAGCAGCAAAGGCCTTTAGGCCAGTCTCAGATCAATGAACCAGACAGCCTAATGCATGAGGTGGGTGTCCTAAACGATGTGAAATCATGCATTTGCTCATTAGGTGCGTATTATACAGGCTGCTCACTCTTAATAAACTGCATGAATGAGGTCAGTTCCCTTAACAACTCTGCTTGGCGTGGGCTGTGCAGAGAACCCCGGAGAAATGCCCATCATCTGCAGAGAAATCCTGTGGACTAAACCCTGACATTTCCTCCCTTCTTTGCTTGTTTTGCAGCTTTTCAAAGGCAAGTTTTTTGTCTGCCAGGGAGAGGACACCAGAAACATCACAAATAAATCGGATTGTACAGAAGCAAGCTACAAATGGGTCCGGCACAAGTATAATTTTGATAATCTCGGCCAGGTATTAATAGAACGGTAATCTGCTTCTTTGCTCCTTTACCTCCTTGACTTAAAACCTGTGCATTATTATCCCGTGGGATTTTCTTACAGGGCACTGCCAGCCACCGTAAATATTCAGTTCACATACACAGCATTCTGTCTCTGTAAATCCCAAAGGCAGTGTTTCCAAGCAGGCATACACTTCTTTTCGGAACAGAACAAGCACATGTGGCTTCGTGGAGCACTTAATTGCTTCACTGCTACATAACAAACCAAATATATCTTGCAGAAGGGCTTGTCTAATAGAGCCGGACATTTTCAGCCATCTCTGCAACGCAGCCTTATTTTAGCAGTGTGGAAAGAACTAATTAGTTGGGAGCAGTAGAGACCCGGAGGGTGGAAATGAAGCTGCTTTTGTCTTCAGCACTGTGGTTTCCGAATTACCGCTCACTGCTGAACCAGGTGCTGGCATTGATAGGTTTTGCTGCCAAAAGAAATCTTGGTCATCAAAGTGTCCCATTATCAGACAGGTAATGACATTGCTCAGGCAGGAAAGGGCAAAGAGGAGTAAGATTTTACAAGAAAAAGAGCTTTAGTGCAACTGTGCCTGACTTTTTTCCCTGTGCTTCTAGGCCCTGATGTCTCTCTTTGTCCTGGCCTCCAAGGATGGGTGGGTGGATATCATGTACGATGGCTTGGATGCTGTGGGAGTCGACCAGCAGGTACAGGCTGCAGCAGAGCTGTGACAAATGAGTTGTCAAAGGTCACACATTTTAGCTCTTGTTTTGCAAAGTACTGTGGGCTTCCACAGTCAAATGGGGTTATGGTGTTAGGATCCAGGGTGCAGTTTAATCCAAGTCGTGGGATGTGATGAGGAGTACAGTAAAAAGTCTGGATTTGTACTCAACCTTTTCCCTACAGATTTTGCAAAATGACTGATGTAACTCACATTAGGAGAAGTGCGCCTATCAAAGACTGGTTTGACTTTTTAAGCAGTTTGGTCATTTCAGGAGACGAAGTGCTTTGTGTAGGTGCAGGTTTTCAGTGAGGGACTTACAGTAGCTGCAGGGGATGCTGCTGTCCTTTTGGCAGAACAGAAGTGGTGCTTCTGCCCTCAACACACTTTCTGTTTTGAGGGCATTCCATTAAAATGTCTTAGAAAGCTCTAATTTTCAGCAAGGGCAGAGCACCCTGAGCTGCTGGAAAGGGCCACGGGGGTTCTGCAGATGGCACAGCTGTATCAATTTGCTCCAATCCTTTTTGTTTTGAGGTTCAGTTGACATTTGCCTTCCTCCACTTTGCAGCCAGTCATGAACTACAACCCATGGATGCTCCTCTACTTCATTTCCTTCCTGCTGATCGTGGCCTTCTTCGTCCTCAACATGTTTGTGGGGGTGGTGGTGGAGAATTTCCACAAGTGTCGGCAGCACCAGGAGGAAGAAGAAGCCAAGAGGCGGGAGGAGAAGAGGCTGCGCCGGCTGGAGAAAAAGAGAAGGAGTAAGGAGAAACAGATGGCTGGTCGGTAGTCTTTCCACATCTTTCTGAGTCCTGCTTGACCTTCCACACAATCCCCTCCTCCCTCCCCTCCCTGCCTCGCGCCTGGTGATCATTCTTCTCCCAAAAGCATGTCCAGCTATAAAATTTGCATGAAGGAAATAGCGTGGTTTTAGGCTGAGCAAGGAGCCATGGAAGCCTTTTTAGTGGCTGCATGATTTGCAATGACCTTTCCATTGGAGGTTATTTAAATTAAAAAAGAATAATAATCAGACCTGGAGCTTCTTGGATAGCAGAGCTCAGTGTTACACAAATAGTGACAACTGCAAAGATCAGCAGTGCTGGATGTCATCATAAATCTGAGTCATGAGCACTGCTGCTGATAACTAGATTCACTATTTGGTTTATTACAGTCTTGTAATGCCACAGTGATGTTACCTGTCCCATTTATCAAGCAGGTTTATTTATTGGCACAGTAGCACCACTGCTATTCAAGAATGTAATAAAATAATGGAGCCATCTCGTTCTAGTAATGCTTTAAAACTCCTTAGAGAAACATATCAATGCATTTGCTTGAGAAATACAGATTAGAAAAAAAAACCAACCCAGACGAGGAGAGTAACTAACTAGACAAAATAGTGCTGGTGCAAATTGAACCCAACTTCCAACTGGATGTACAAGCGTGCAGCCCTGCCTAGAGGAGGCTCTAGAGGTGAAAGGAGGAAAGACCCCACTCTGCCAAAAGCCTCCAGCCTGACGTTTGTCACCTAGTCTCTTTTTGTTTTAATGTAGCTGAAAAAGTAGGAAATAAGTTAGCCAGAGGCCACAGGTCAGAGGTGCTCTTCTTGCATGCTCTCTCTTCTGACTGAACTTTCTCCATTGCCCTTCCTGTCCATGGCCTCGCACTTTCCCTCCCTGGTCAGTCTGCCTGCTGCTCTCTCCCTGTCCCCTTTCACATCTCTTCTCTATCTTTGACAGACTTCAGTACTGTTTAAGAGGCTGTCTGATCAGGTGCTTGTTCCCAAAGCTGGTAATATTAAGTCTGCTTTATTTTTTAATGGCCTAAGAGGTGTTTAATAGCTGTGACAGGCTTAATCATGGAACCTCATTACCACAGTGCTACCTCGGCCTCTCTCAGTTCAGCACTTACCCAACAATTTCCTTTGGTCACATCTTTCAGTCCCATGAGCTTCACAGGTTTTGTAACCACTAGGATGTGTCACACCAGCCTCTGGACATCAAACTTGAGTTTATGCAAAGAGCCTGGCTCCCTCGCTGGCCAGGGGAAAGATGGAGGCTTCCCTCAAGATCAGTGGATGACATGTTAGACTGTTCTCAGTTAAGTCGGATACAGATGGAAAGAGTCTTTTTTTAAATTGGGGTTTGGTTTTGGTTTTTTTCCCCACCAAGAAAGTGCCTAGAAAGCTCTTTTTGTTAGTCCATGTTCCCAAGCACAGTTTCATGCTGATGGGTTAGAAAAGGATTTTAAAGGCTGGATAGAAAGATCGCTATTTAAAGTTGCAGTTTTGGAAAACAGACATTTCTGTAGAAGAAAAATAGATGTTTAGTTATTATTAATTACCTTATTTATAATGCTAGAGGAACTAGATGAAGAAAAGACGTAAGTCTGGGCAATTTCCCAGCGGGAAGGAATCACAAACCATCCTTGGAGATAGTTATTCATTCAGTGCTATGAAATGCCTAATTAAAGAGGCAATAAACAGCTATTTTACTGAGGATCAAATATTGCTGAGTATTCAATCGCCATAAAAACCCTTCAAGAGCAAAGTATGAAGTCCTCCAAATCGCTTCAGAACAGTTTTCCCAATCCGTGCTCAGCGAAACATTGGTTTTAATTGACCGTGTCCAGCTTTGCCCTCGGAGGCAACAGATGTCATTGTTCAACTTCGTTCTGCACAGTGGGAACTTGCAGATGAAACCAAGACTAGGGCTGTGCTTCTGCCAGCAGCTGCATGGGGGTTCTTTTAGCTGGGCTTCCTGAGTGACCCCAGATGCCCAAAACAACGTATGGATGTCAGATAGAGATGTAGACATCTGACTGGAGGCACGGTGATTTTTGGTTGTAGACTCATCCAGTGGATTTATCCAGTCAGGTATCTGAAAACCAGGAGAACGTGTGAGATCTGCAATGTGGGCAGGTGCAGGAGTGGTCACTGTGAGGTGTTGCTGTCCCAGCAGGAAGTGACCCAGATCGTCCTTCAGCAGTGTCGTCTTCTCCATCGTCAACTGAGGGGGTTCTCGGGGATCTCTTGGGCTTCCACCTGTGCACGTGGGAGAAGCACAAGAGCACTTCCTTTTTCACGTGTGCCTGAGCCCACCCTCCACAAGGCACAAGGATCCCGCAAGGAAACACTCCTGGCAGAGGCAACGGAGAGCCTGAGAGCCGTAGGGACCTCCGAAGGGGCTGGGGAAGTCTTGCCGTGTGTCGTGCCGGGTGATTAATGCCGTTTCGTTCTTTTAGATCTAATGCTGGATGATGTATTAATGGAGAGCTCAGCCAGTGCAGTGCAAGGTACTGGGAAGCCGGCACGTCTCGTCCCCCTGAATGGCAGTGCTGTGTCACTAACGGTTGGCCACCGCGGCTGAGGCATCCCACTAAACCGTGTGTGTGGTGCAAAGCTCGTTTGCTTCCCTCATGGCACACGCATCTCATCCTGGGCTGCAGGTCTGCAGACCTGCCTCAGCACTGACACTTGCAAACCCTTAATTTACTCCTCAATCATCTTATGTTTTTCAGTATTTTATTTTTTTTTCTCTGGTTTTCATTAAGACACTTTCAGACTTTTCATGGCTTTTTTTTTGCTTTTTTTTTTTGGTTCTTTTAACTTTTTTTTTTTTTTAAGAGAATAATGACTGGACTGTGAAATGGGTCCTCTACTGTTGACTTTAGCTTTCCAACCACCAGCTTAGGAGTCTGAATAATTTGCAGGCATGTCTTTAGAAGGCTTAGGGAAGATATTTCATTATTTCTTCAGCCCTTGCTCATTGCTCCACAAACACTGTGCTCCAGGGAGTATTTTTTTTCAGCAGGGTAAAATTCAGCATAGGGCAGAGCCTCAGTGCTTCAACAGGGAGCTCAACCCCACATCTTTTTTTTCTGTGGACACGGGGTTTAGTCATTGTGCTGCCCAGCTTGTAAATTCTGTGTGTTGATTAAGAGTTGCTCGATCCATGAGGCATTTTGTAAATTAAAAGAGATAAAGATGCCACCTCAAAGCCTCTTCAGGTCCTGCTGGGAATGGACCAGCTGGGCTGAACACTAATGGGGTCTGAGCTGCTCCTGCTAACCCACAGATTGCTTACAACTCCCTTTCCCACCCCCCCTCCCTCCTTCCTAGGATGATGCTCAGGGCTGCAAATCTGTCCCTTGCTCTTTTTATTTTTAGGAGAAGCTTTGATCTGGCAAGCATTTTGTTTAATTCATAACTTAAGAATATTAGCCTGAATAATTAAAGAGGCACCAACATAGAAACAAATATAGCTGTAATTTTTGACAAAAATACACTAGGAAAATTGTGCCATTAAAACACTCACCTGTGCATAAGCTCCCACTGCTTGAGATGGTAGCAGGGCTCCATCCATCTCTCTTAGATTGCAAGGAGTTTTGATTAAATAAAAATTGGCTTTCACTGAAGAGATAACTCAAGGAGACAGAGGTTCTACCTTATATTTCTAAGGCCTTGTTGGAAGTTATCACAACATGCTTTAATAAATCCTGAACTCCTTCCCGTTGCCATTCCTGATATTTATATTTCTTTGCTGTCTTTCTTCCTGCTCTTGCTGGGCCTCCTGGCCTCTCCTGTGAAACGGGGGCAGCGCGAGGGAGGGGCTCTCACTGGGTTTGGTGATCTGGTTATTTTTTCTTCTTTTTGCTTGATTGTGACTCCTCTCCTGGTCCTACAGAGTTGCATTAAGGCTGTCTTATTTTATGTTATTTTTAAGGCAGTGAACTCATTCCAAACCCCTCTGTTATCCCGTGCAGGCTCAGAAAGTCTCTTAGAGTTTGCCTTTAAAACATGTACAATTGTCAGGTCTGTGCTTTGTGTTCCCTTTTGTTGTCTTTTCTTTGGACCCAGTGCAAATGAATGTGCCATGCTGCTCTTCAGGCACCAGCATGAGGAAATAGAAAGGTCTTATTTCTGAACATGACTATTGGGAATTTAGGGAATCAGTCCCAGGTGCTGTAGCTGAAGCTCCTGTGGTTCAATGAGGAATTTGGAGTTGTGACCCAAAGCTTGCCCACATCTCTGCACTTCCAGAGGGCTTTTCTCTTTCTATGAAGACAAGATGGAATATTGTGTGTGTGTGTGTTGAGTGTGTGTGCTGCTGCCTGATGCTTTGTGGGATATTTTATAATTTTATTTTTTCCTTTTATTTTTTCTTCAAGTCTACATTCTATCATAACTGGGATCTTCACACTGGAAATAATTTATCATTTTCCATTTTGCTTTTCCTTTTTTTTTTTTAATAAATCCATTCAGTACAATAAAAGCCAAGTAAAACTCCGTGTTTAAATAAAACAAGTTCCTTCAGTGCAAACTACTTTTTAACCTAATAATATTCTTGATACAGTTTGTAAATCCAGCTGCGTCACGGGCTCATTGCTCCCTGGTTTGCTGCTGTCCTCCAGATATACTCAAACCTGCAAAGTAGTTAATTCCCTTATTATAGGAGAAGGAAGAAGCTGAAGGAGACAGTAATGGAATTGTCCCACTCTCGTGAATTCCAATTTCCTGTGCCCACGCACCTCCGGCTCAGAGCCACCTCGGGGAAAGTGGCAATTTCTCTCTTGACAGGGCTATATTCGGAGGCAGATGCTCCTCAGAGATATTTTGGAACTGCATGCCCAGCCTGATTCCCCCCCAAAAATGCAGTTAGTGGGAAGAAAGAGGCCCCAGTCCCTCTTCCTGCTGTGCTGGTGGAGACCAGACAAGCCCTAGCAGCCTCTGGGAGTTGGGAGTGGCACTGCCCAGCAGAAACAGGGGTTTCACAGGTGACATCCCACAGCCATCAGAAAAATGCAACACAGGGTTTAGTGCCCCAAACCCAGTTTGGGGTCACTGAACCCCAAGGGCACATGGCCTGGGAGAAGTTAGACAGGATTAGGAATGGGAAATGTTTATCTGACAACAGCAATGATCATTTTCTTTCCAAATGGACAGGAGGGAACAGTGCTGATTTTGGGTACCCCATGACATTGGCTGGGGCAGCCATGTTCTGCCCCCCAGCCCTCATCAAGGGGGCTGGGATGATGATAATATAATATAATCCTGCTGGATTATGCCAAGAATTGAGCAAAGCTTGGAAAACAACCTGAGTGGAGAGCCCATAGAAATGATGAGCTAAAGCCGAGTGCCCCCTGGTTCAGGCACTGCTCCCCTTGCCAGCACAGTCAGTCCCCTGGACCACTGTGACCCAGGAGGAAGGGGCAGGTGGGACTCACCCAGACCAGCTCCCAGCCAGCTGCAACATCACCTTCCTACCTGGGTTAGGAGATTTCTCAGGATCCACTGTCTGAGCCAAGTTTATCCTGTGTAATGATCTCCAGATTTGACCCATTTCTCCCCCTCTCTTGGCCTCCAGCCACAGTGAAGCAGCTTGATTTACACCCTGTTTACCAGCCTGATGTCTCGTAGTGGGCTTTTGCTGTATTTCCTCATCTTTTCCCATTCTGCCAGTTCTTTGTTGGTTTGCTCTCCTCCTTTCTTTAACACCATGAGTGCCGGGAAGCCACATTAACCTTTCCAGTAATAACCGAGACTAACCCAGAGCTCTTGTTCTTGACACAGTGTATTGTAACAGTACAGTAATGTGGTGTTGTGTTAGTTGTGAAGTTCACCACCCGGAGTTTAACAGATGTCTGTATTTCCCAAGATGTTGGTATTGTTAAGCTCTTTATTGCAATAATTAGAAATGGCACTGTGTGATAGGGGGCACGGGCTTTGCACAGGGAGAATTATACCAGAGCTGTCCCCAAATTCTCTGCAGGGTCAAGTTAAAAAAATGGTATTTTGACAACGGTAAAAGACAGCTTATCTGTTCAGAAAGTTCCCTGCCCACCTAGACACAGTGGGGATTTATCCCTAGCCCTCAGGCAGCATGGGAGCCTGTGTGGGGACATCCCACGGGAGCATCTGTACCGCACCAAGATGCATGGCCAGCATGGGGAGACCAGGGAAGTGAGTGGTGGCATGATTTATGAGCAGGGTTGCCAAATCCTCTCCTAACAAAGTTAGCAGGGAAGGATGCAACATTTACCACTGAGAATTTTCGAAGGCTGCAAGGGCATCTGTGAGAGCAGCATCCAGAAACATTTGGCTGTGGAAATCTGGATGCTGGGAAAGGTGAACAGGAGGTTTGGGACAGGAGGGTGCAGAGGGGAGAAGCCTTTGCAGATATCTGAACAATTAGCAATCCTGCTTATAAGGTCATGCACTGGCTAATCCAGGTGCAGGAGCCCTGCACAGGGAACGTTTACAACCTCTCTCTAAATCCTCTCTCTGTTCTAACAGCATCGGTGCTATTCTGTAGGATTTGGAATCGTCTGTCAATCAAAGCTGAGGAAAAAAATTGATTTCCAGTGTAATTATTCATAAGTAAATCCATTCCAGGAAAAGGTAGAAACATTGACATTTTTCTTTTTGAATGTGAATTATACATAAATGTAGAAAAAGTAAGTGATCCAATTATGATGGTGTTTCTTTCCGAGATGATAAGTTGGTTCATAAAAATAGGTCCTATTCCTAACGTAATTGTATTCAAACATTTTAGTTAATTTGCTACTCATAATTTAGCATAATGTGATCGAGATATCTTGACTTTATGGAGATTTATGCAGATTCTGAGATATCTGACAAAGTCTTATGAGTGAGTCAGCAACTACCAGTCTGCTTTTTTTTTCATAAGCACTCAATAGATTCAGCATGAAAATTAATTTTATAGACCTTTTCATCAATACCGTGCTTTAGCACTCAGGTGCAGATCACCTAAAGCCCACTGCAGATCAGAAGGTGAATATTAATACTGCCTTTCATTTCATGACACTGAAGCAGGATTTTGGGCCTTCCAAACCCCTACAGAATAAAACTGCTGAGTGTTTTTTCCCTTTGGTCCCTGGGCTGGAAGGGAAAGGTCTGTCTCTATGGAAAAAACCAAAACTGATTTGTCAGGATTCTGTTATGAATCAGGGAGCACATGAAACCATTAAACCTATAGATTTGATTGCAATGTCATTGGCTATCAAGAAAGTGAAATTATTTCCAGGTAAAATATAATCTTCTAAAATCAGTTTTCCCCTAGGGAAATCCAAACCTGTGCTTCCTGGCATCATTCTGCTCACCTTTTTTTCTTGGTCTAATGTATCAAACTGAACATTTGCTCTGGAGCACTAAATATCAACCATATAATTCTTACAGCTCAATAATTTTCATAACCAGTTGATCATCTAATTATGAGAGTAATATTATACTCTGACATCTTCAAGACAGCCCTTTCCACTTCAATCTGCATTATAATGCCTCCTTGAAAATTGTACTGAATTATATACTCAGCCTTGGCATTTCCTCATTAGAGATTAGGTGAGTAAATGAGTTTATCTCTAGGAACATTTGGGGTCTAAAGACCATGTGTCATCCCCGAAGCAGCCAAACACAGGAATGAGTTGGACAGTGAAATCTGCACTTTGATAATCTTGTCTAAATGGAGGATTGTCATTTTCTGATCACTAAGGCTCATTGATCAGTTTTCCTTGGTATTTTTATGGACCATTTCTCAGGGCTCTGACAGCCAGAGTGTTGAATTCTGTTCTCTCTACAGTTTATTGCAAAGAACATAATATGCCTGAATGCCTTCTCTTTCAAAGGCCACCACAAACTCAGTGGCCTGTGTTTTCAAGCCATTGTTAGTAAAATCTGCCCCCGGAATCTGACCATTAATTGGGTTTTCAGATGCTTTGGGGACTTTTACAATCAGCAGAAGCAAAAATTGTTGTTTTAATTTAAATTTAACTTAAATTTCCCTACAGAGAAAAGTGTCTTTAGCAGCACACTAGTCCCAGCTCACCTCATCCCTGATGCCACAAGGCTGAGTATAGAGCATGTCCCACTGAAGACGTTTAATGGATGTAAGATGATGGGAGCCCTGCTGTGTATTAAACATGGTAACATGCCAGCCAGAAAAAAAGGAAATAAAAAAGACAGCATGTTGCTGTAATTGGTCTAGAATTTATCATCCTTGGAGCTGGAGAGTGAGGGTGTGTTGAATTCAGAAAGACGCAGAGAAATCACTTGATTTGCCTCTCGCTCTCCTCCTCCCGCTGCAGAAGCTCAGTGTAAGCCCTACTACTCGGATTACTCCCGCTTCCGCCTCCTGATCCACCAGATGTGCACCAGCCACTACCTGGACCTGTTCATCACCGGCGTCATTGGCCTCAACGTCATCACCATGGCCATGGAGCACTACCAGCAGCCAAAGGTACTGGGCAGCCAGGGGGGACAGGAGAGCCGTGCTGGGATGTGCTGAAGGGCAGGGTTAGTGCCAGGTTTGCTGTCAGACCTTTTTCAGTGGAGGGTACCCACCCTACAGCTGGCTTCCAGCTCCATCCAGCACTTTTGGTACAAGGATCCCATTGCACCTCTCCCTGCTCGTTAAGTGCAGACTGCTTTGACAATGAGGATGGGAGCAGATTTGTTTGCTTTGCTAGATTAGATAATTGTGAATATCTTCCATTTTATTTAGGTTCCCCTGCCCCCATCGCCCCCCAAAAAAAAGACAAAAAGGAAAAAGAATAACTTGTGAAATGGGTTTTTTTGCAAAGTTTCTTCTAAATCCCCAGCGTCCCATAGGACTTAATTTTCACAGGCATTGGCTTCCATTCTGGTCTTTAAAATACATTTTAATATATTAGTGTACTAAGTTCCTGGGTCTTTGTCATAGCGTGAAAATAAAAACAGCCTGTCCTGGGATGTCTAGTCTTTTGTGCATAAGAATGAAATGGAAATAGCTGCCTTTGCCATATAACTTGTACTTATTTTTATTAGCCACTTTCAGAATGAATAAATATAACACACAATAGGAGGAAATATTCTTTAAGACCAGACAGGACTTGAATACTTAATACAAAAAAAAACCCCAAACAACCAAAACGTGCAAACAAGGAGGGGAAATATTCTCCAGCCTATCATAAGCCAAAAGTGAAAGGAAACAAGCCCAATTTATTTTTTCTCTTCAGGTCACCTTTAAGTACCCTGGAAGGCTCATTGCATGATTTAGTCATTTGGTGATGAAAAAGGTTGTTGGCGAAGGAGCCGGGACTGGAGTCGCTCTAGAGCGTGCGTCTCACCGCAGTCGCTTTGCAGCTACATTTTCTCATGTATTATAAAAATGTTGGGCAGGCTTTTGTTTTCCATTTTCTTTAGGAAAATAACATTTTGTCTCTAAGCCTCTGGTATGCAGCATTTGGGTAGTGAGGCCAAGCTTGGGCTGTGCTGGGATGACAGCAAGGTCAGAGCCAGGCACATGCTTGAGTCCTGCTGAATTGGGGCCTGGAAATCCCTCTGGTCTGGGTGATGGATGGCTGGGATCCTGGAGATACTTGAAGGATAAATGTACCAAAGAGATTTATATCCAAACTAGTGATTGCTTGGTGCCTTGGTGCTGAAAGGGGTGTGGTGGGATATGCCAGGATGCCCCGGGGATGAGACCCCAGGCAGAGATGCTGCAGCTCCTGCAGAGGCAGGAATGCTGCAGTGTGCATAGGGGTGGTTTGAGTAAAGAGCTACTGGGCAAAATCTGCTTTGGCCAGCTAAATGTGCTCATTTGGTGCAGAGCCCAAGTGCCCTGCAGCATGGCAGGGAGGCTTGTTCAGAGCCACGGCTTCCTTTGGCAGCTGGGCTTGTGCTTCTCGGTCAGGTGAGGTGATTTTTGTCCAGGGATGCTTGAAATCAAACTGTAGCACAAAGTGTGTGACTTAAACCCCTCCTGCTATGATTTCTCCCACTCAGGGATCAGTAAATGTTGGTTGTGGTCTGTGAGCACTGCTGCCATCTCCCACGTTCCCTCACAGTGCCCTGGACATGGTTATTACCATCCCATTTGCCAGCACAGAGAAATTCAATGCACATTACTTAAGAGTCCATGCAGGATGCTCCTACCACTGTGTTCCTTCATGAGCAAGGCTTTTGGGGATGAAATCACCTCTGACGTGGCTTAATGCCTGACTGTGTAAGAGTTGTCCCAGCCAGGATGCACTTGGATTAAGGACCAGACTGACTTCTGCAGAGGGAAGGGGGGCAGAGGAAAATGCAAGGCACTTGCTTCTCCTGGCATGCCATCCCTCTGTCCTGCTCCTTGCCAAAAGCTCAAGGTGAGGAGTGATGGCAGGCTGTCACAAAGGAGCCATTTGGCCAGCACTTGCACAAATGAGCAAGTGGGATGAAATTCTGCTTTCTGATGAAAGCACAGGAGGTCTTGTGCTGCTGAGAGCAGCAAATGCAGCAGCTCTTTCTGCTCACCCCAGTGATCCCAGCTGGTGCTGTGCTACTGCTGGAGGATGAGTTGTGCCTTGGGTCTACATCAGCCCCTCCTGGGATTGTATCACCAGGCAGAAAGTGCACTCTCTGAAGCCCTGGGACTTCTCCCTGGAACATTTGTCATTGAAGACAGCCCACATTTGGAGACTTTTACCTGCAGTTTGGAAATGAGTAACTGATAACACAAGGGTCAGGTTTGCAGGCAGCAAAACCCCTCAGCCGAGCTAACATCTAACCCAAATCCTGTGTCCACATCCCAGGTTCTTGACGAAGCCCTGAAGATTTGCAATTACATCTTCACCGTTATCTTTGTCCTGGAGTCTGTTTTCAAGCTTATTGCCTTCGGGTTTCGCCGCTTCTTCCAAGACAGGTAACAAAAGCTCCATCGTGGCCACAGGGACAGCAGCAGGCACTGGAGGCAGAGCCCACATTCCACGTCCTGAATTCCCATGCACTGCCCTGGGATGTCAGTCTGACATGTGTGAACGTTTTGTGGTGTGACTGGTTGAAAGCTGGGTAGGTGGAGGCTTGGGAGGTGAGCTGGAGAAGGGATCGTGCGTGCCAAGGAGTGGGATTGTACCACTTTGGCCCTTGGAAGCAGATGAAACAGGGACAGATCTGACAGCAAGCAGCCAGTTCTCTTCTCATGCCAGTTCTGTGTCCATATAATCAAGAGGACCTGGTGATGTGACAAAACTTATGTCAGCAGAAAGAATCTGGCCTGGAGTCAAAATGAAAGAGAAAAGGGATGTCTTTTTATGCAGATGAGGAACAGTGGATTAAATTGTGTCTTTTTCTACATTTTCACTCTCTTGCCTCACACAAATTATATGTCCTTGGTGAATCTTTCTTCCATTTTTGTCTTCTTCAATGTTAATACCCAGAGTGTGGGTCACACCCAGAGTGTGAGCAGGATTTGACATGAACCCTTCAGCACTCAGTGGATGGTTCCACCCCTTCCCCACATTTTGTGTGTCCATGCTGGGATTAAACCTCTCTCCAGCTTGGCATGAATCCTTGGGGTCTTTCCTTCACCTAACACAATTTTTATTGCAAAGACTGGACATGGGGTCCTGTACTTTTTGGGGCAGATCTCCCACTGAGGTCCACAAGTGTCATATCTAGAAGTGGCTGGGCAGATACTGCAGTGTCTCTCCTGACGTCTGCAGCCTCTGGGTAGAAAATTGCCCAGCTTTTGTTTCTCTTTCCCCCCAGTCAAGGATATCTTTGGAATTGGCTGGTTTTCTAATGAAATGCATTAGTTATAATGATTTCATAACATAACTGCTTTTGTATAATACCCTCAGAAAAATGCTGCAGATTCATTTGAGTGCTTGAACCATTGAAATGACTGGAATTTGTGTGAAACAAGCTGCCTTCCCTTGCCAGCTTCTTAGTAGATGTTAAACTTCATTCTGTGTTGTCTCCAGATGGAACCAATTAGATCTGGCAATCGTGCTGCTGTCTATCATGGGCATCACTTTGGAAGAGATTGAGGTGAACGCTTCACTACCAATTAACCCCACTATTATCCGGATCATGAGGGTTCTCAGGATCGCTCGAGGTGAGAGGAATAAAGCAGGATTGACTTGTGCTTGAGGTACAGGGTCCCCACCAGGAGAGAGTTAAGCATTGGGAAACAGTCCTGGGGCACATCCCCATCGTGATGTGCATAGTTCTGGCATCAGCAGGCTGTAAACAAATAAAAGAACAATGGGGGAAAATACTTGCAAGGAGCCAAAAAGCTGAGCCAAGTGACTGTGTGTTTCTGTCTTAAGAGGACTTGAAGGCGGAGAGCTTAGAAATAAAGAAGTAGCAGTGGCAGTAACTCCCAGAGATGTACCTGGGAAAATCACTCCAGTCAAATCAAAGTCATCTCTAACAGGGATTAGAGAACACAAGCTCAAGTACCTTGGCTTTAAAAGACAAGCATCTAATAAATTTAAATTCCCATGAGGCTTTACATCACACCACTTGGTGACAAAGCATGCCTCGTCACTCTGCATCCATCTGTCCCCTCAGACACATTCCCGAGTCGGGGAGCCAGCTTCTTCAGGGCCTGATTTTTCAGAACAGGGAGGTGTCAGGGCCAAATGATGAAGATATAAAATGTGAGTGCTCAGGCCCTTAATGAAGTACTGCCAGGCCCTCCTGAAGGGTATTGTGCTCCGAGGAATAATTGTTTTGATTACAGACCTCATCTAAGCAAAGAAGGAGCTGGAGGAGAAATTAAATGCTGCTGTCTCAAGGGGGGGAAAAGTGGGTTTTCTGTGCATTGGATCCCTTTCAGAATTAAAAATACATGTGGTTTCCAATTGGAAATGCAACCTTCTGGAAGAGATGTGTAAATCAGTTCCTCAGTGAATCATGTATGAAAGTAGGTAGCCTATGGAAGAGGGAAAGTAGCCCCAGGGCTGGGAAAGTAACTGCTCATGATAACCAGAGGAAGGAGATGAGTCCAACACAGATAAAGTGGGGAAGGAAGAGCCAGGCAGAGTGATAACGCTTTCTCCAAGTCTCAGGGTAGGTGATGCTGCTATTCACGGGATTTTGATAGTATCCAGGCAACGAGGAGCGATGTAAAAAGGCCAGGGACTGTAGCAGCTAATGGAAAACACTTGACATGATTTCACATTTCTCTTCCTATAATCTGTGGCTCCTGGGAGAGGGACTGAGTTTGTGCCTCCGTGCCAACGCTGCTGTTACCATATTGCAAACGTGTTTTCCACAGTGCTGAAGTTGCTGAAGATGGCTGTGGGGATGAGAGCCCTCCTGGACACTGTGATGCAAGCTCTGCCACAGGTAACCCACTCCCATATCAAACCAGAGCTCCTCTGGCCCACAGCTCATTTCCTGTTGCAGAGGAATGCTAATCATTTTATCTTTACTGTCATTAGAGAATCACATTTCCCTCCTGAAGCACTGAGATACAGTCCTCACATTGAGGTCATTTTTGCCCCGAAGCAATTTAAGTTTTGGATTAAAGAATACAGCAAGAAACAGGTCTGGAACAAAAAAGTCAATGAATGTTCTTTTTTTGTGTTTTTCCCCCCCATTTCTTTTTCTCTTTTCAGGTGGGGAATCTGGGTCTTCTCTTCATGTTGTTGTTTTTCATATTTGCAGCTCTTGGAGTGGAGCTGTTTGGAGACCTTGGTGAGTTTTTCTGTGCCGGTGGGAGGGGTGGGAATGGTGTGGGAGTGGGGGTCTCACGGCTGTGCTTGGTCCCGCAGAGTGTGATGACACACACCCCTGCGAGGGGCTGGGACGGCACGCCACGTTCAGGAACTTTGGGATGGCCTTCCTGACCCTCTTCCGAGTATCCACAGGAGACAACTGGAATGGGATAATGAAGGTAAATGTTCAGGTTTTATCAGTGAGTATATTGCTTTTCTAGAAATGATATTTGCCAAATCTTCTCAGTTTTCTCCAAGAAAGGAGAGTGCATTGCAGACCAGACCCAGGTCCATGCTGGAACCTCTTCACACTCCTCCATCATTTCCCCCATTTCCAGGACACGCTGCGTGACTGTGACCAGGAGTCCACCTGCTACAACACTGTCATTTCACCCATCTACTTCGTCTCCTTCGTGCTGACGGCCCAGTTTGTCCTGGTGAATGTGGTGATTGCAGTGCTCATGAAGCACTTGGAGGAGAGCAACAAGGAGGCGAAGGAGGAGGCAGAGCTGGAGGCAGAACTGGAGATGGAGATGAAGACAATCAGCCCTGGCCAGCACAGCCCCTCAGATATATTTGCGTGGACAGGCAGCACGGGTGGAGAGAGACCCGAGAGCCCCCACGGATTTACCAATCCCATGCAAATCAAGGTGGATTCTCAGCTCTCACTAGCTTATCATATGGTGAGAATCTCGGTTGGAGGGTGAGGAGGGCTTGACCTGCATTTTTGCTGGGGGAAGACTTGCACGAGTTGGTAATGAAGGAGGGGTGTACCACACGTCCTGGGCTTGTATTCCCTGCTCTCTGCTGACTGTTGTGTGGTGTGGGAGCTAATGTTGCAGAGAAGAGCCCCTGACCATCTTGATGCATCTGTTCAGAGGTAGAGAGCTTTGCAATTTACTCTGGAGTTGAGCTCAGGCCACCAAATTCAGAGCTAGCTCCAAATTTGCTTTAATTCAGAGTTTTGACTGGTCCTTTGTGATAGCAAAATCACGAGCGTAATGTGTTTGCTTTTCTAATGCAGACCATGAACCACAACATAAAAGAGGAATAAAACTTGGCTAATCTTTGCTTCAGTATTAAATTTGTTTTATGTAACCTCAATTTAAAATCCATCCCCACAGTCGAGCTTGTAAGAAAAGATTCTTTTAACAATAGAATAATCCAGAGGAGACTCAAACCTGAGCTCACCAGAGCTGGTGGCAGAACTCCCACCAGCAGGAGCAGGGCTGTAATGTGGGAGCTGCTATGAGCTGCACCAAGGCTCCCTAAAGCACAGTTTCTGGATGAACATTCTGTTTGAGGAATGAGAGGTGAGGTCAAGCCCCAGACAAGTTCTTCGGGAGGTCACTGAACTGAAGTTGCTCAAGAAATACAGTCCAGCCTTTTTTTAGTCTTAGCTGATTGCAGATTGGGTTAAACTCTACGCAGACCTCATTAACTTTTATTACATCATGATTTCACAACAGCATATCTTGGCCTCAGCCTGGGGTGGACTAATGAGTATTCTAATGCATGAAAAACTCATTTATGATCTTTAGTCCAAGGGTGAAAGAGAGTAAATCCCTGCTTAAGCTTTGTTTCAGTTCCTAAGCTACTGGAAATTTCTAATGCCATTAGAGTCTCTGATGTCTGTGATGGAGTCCAAAGCTTCTCTTTGGCACAGGAGAAAGGAGTTCAGGGCACTATGGGGAAATCCAGATTTACTACGTCCTCTAGGAAGAAACAACACATCCCAACTGTTGCTGTACATGTTGAGCAGAGTACTGGCAAACTGTCCTCAGCCCTCTTGTCCTGCACCAGGACTGACACTGGAAAAAAAGAGAAATTGCCAAACTGCAAGACAAATAATTTGGAAGGACACCCTCACTCTGCAGTCTGTTAAACGTTCCCTCTCTGAAGGTGCCTTGGGAAAGGGTTTTTTTCTAGTTATAACCTCCAGAGTGTGTTTCTTGCTCTTTCCCTCAAACAGAAGCCTCAAAAACCTCCAGGATATTTTAGTCTGACTAATTATTCTCCCAACCAAAATCTTCAGGACAAATCTGATGCTTGAGCATGATAGCAGAGGAATACAATTCCCAGGACACGACCCTGCAAGGACATGTGGTCAGCATGCTCTTTGGCTTGCCTCTTTCCTGGGATTTTTGCACTGTGTGCTGTTTGACTGTAGTGCCAGTCCTCATCTCATTGTATGCAGTGGGCATTCCCTACATGGAGGGTGCACCCTGAAACTGCTCCCCTGCTGCCTGCAAGAGCCACACCCTGCTCTGTACAACCTCTGTGCTCTGGCCAGCTGGTTTGGTGCTGGCCAGAGCACCGGGGGCACCTCAGCCCATGTCTGGCACATGAATTAGTGACCCGATGCGTGTCCATCCTGCTCAGCTGCAGCTTCCATGGACAGGACGCTCAGCTTCTCTCCAGTCAGGTTATTTTAATTTATGTGCCCTCTGGATATGGATTTAGGTGTCGAGTATTAGGTCCTGCGGCTCAAAAGCGTGCACCGTGTGTGCAGAAGCCTTGCAGCCAGTAGTGTCCTGTAGAAGTTGAGAGCACCGATGAGAAGATGCTGCTCAGCCCCCAGGAGTGCCCGGCCGTGTGTGCTGAGAGGGAGATTGTCCCTGAGGAGGGCCCCAAGCGGGAGCAGCCGCGGTCCCGGGGCAGCCACCGTTGCCCCGGCTCCTGTAATGTCTGGGAAAGCTGTCTCTACTCACCGTGATATTACTGCACTGTTCTCTCTCCTCTCCTGCCTCACCTCTCCTGTCCCGTTGTTTCTGTTACTGCTGTTCTCCCTGAACGTTTCCACCTTCCCCCCCCCGTCCCCTTCTATTCTGTTTTTCCTCCTTTTGTTCGTTGGTTTGATGCGCTGTCCCTTTTTTCTCTCTGTCTCTGTCCCTCGCCTTTTTCCTCCTCTCTTTTTGGCTTGCTCTCTCTCTCTCTCTCTCTCTGCATGCTACACACCACCCCTCCTAGGAAAGGCACTTGTTTGATACCATATCACTGCTGATCCAGGAATCTCTGGAAGGAGAGCTGAAGCTGATGGACAACCTGTCAGGCTCTGTGTGCCATCATTATGCCCTCCCAGCTCCCGAGTATTACAACTCTGAGAACCAGGTTAATATTCCTAATTTCCTGCAAAGTCTCCATCCAAACTCAATTTGACTGAGACCTCGAATAGCAAGTTAAAGTTCTTTATGTAATGCAGTCACAGGGATTTTGAAGCATAAGTCATTTTGGCGTTTTCTGTGGGCGTTGATGATGTTGTGTGTCAATGCAAGAGGAAGAGAACAGGCTCGGAGTTTCCGTCCTCAACACAGTAAGAAGTTTTTAATTGGGATTTACAGTTAACGTGTGTTGGAGGGGAAATGCACAAAATTCCATCTCCATCCTTCAGTGGGGTTGTTGTATTTGGCTTCCTGCTCCTAAGCAGGGCTCCACAGCAATGTCAGGGCACTGCAGAGCCTGGAGCACGGTGTGAGGTTTTCCCAGATCAGA
Source organism: Climacteris rufus (assembly GCA_013398175.1). Lineage (NCBI taxonomy): Eukaryota > Metazoa > Chordata > Aves > Passeriformes > Climacteridae > Climacteris > Climacteris rufus. The sequence continues at coordinate 1,743,802 of VZRZ01002329.1, read as the reverse complement.
GCCTGAGCTGCTGGAGATCATCAAATGACCACTCTGGTTTGTGCCTACTTGTACTGAATGAAAATCCAGTTTTGAAGGGTTTTCCTAAAGAGGCTTCTTGCAAATAGGTCACTGTAAACTAGATCCTCATCTCTGATCTAGTGAATTTAGGAGGGGAGGCAGCCCTTAATGATGCACAAAAGTAACTCTGTGCTCCAGTGCTTTCTCAAACAGGCAGTATTTGTTTAAAATTAGTTCATTTACCTCCTAGAATAAAATACCTACTTTTCAAAGTGTATTATTCCTTAAAGCAAATATTTTCACTAAAACACAGCAGTGACCATAATAATAATTCAAGCATACCTATTTTTTCCTGCAGTTGGAATTGAACAAATTCCATATTTCTTGATCTATTTTTTCCCCCATTTTCTGGCTAAAAATAGCAGAAGTTTTCTTGTTAAATCAGTGTGCTTATTTATGAGCTCACTGACACTCTAAATTACCCAACTCTCGGTGGTTCATTAGAGGAAAGGAACAAGCCTAGGTAAAATGAAATCCTACAGCAGATCTTTATATAGCAGGGTAACATGTCTCCCCCTGGTTGCTCCATATTGCATCCCAGAGTCTATTAAGCTATAAGAAGTGGTTGCCTCTAAGAATTGCCAGAGGAATGGAGACAGTAGCTTTGGCAGGGAAGGCAGAGGGTCAGTAGGAAACTCAGTGAGAGCTGGTTGAAAATTTTTTGTCACAACATTTTTCACTGGAAAGTGCTGCTGCAGCAAAAAAAAATGGGTTTGTTTTGACATTTCCATAATGAAAAAATATAGCATTCCAGTCTGCAATGGCTTTTTCTTTTAAAATTTAAGCTTCCCCCCCACTCCCCCCCGGTAATTAAAACTGGTCTAAATCAGTTGGATGTTTCCAACAAAATGTTTTGACGGCTTCAAACTCAATTTTGGGTTTGGGAAGGCTGAAGGGGGGTGATGTTTTGTTTACATTTTGGCTTTTCTGTTCACACCATTTGTCATGTTCTCAGGCAAGTCAGGAATTTAGAGCAGTGCTGGGACTTGCTGAAAGCAACCTGATTAATAGCAGCTCCCAGCGGGGCAGCTCCAGCAGGCAGGAGCTGCTGGTGTCCACCACGCTCCTGCTCAGCCTTTTCCTGGCTCCGGTTGGAGGGTCCCTGTCAGGGATTGCTGTCCTCGGGCTGGCAGCCTTTGCAGTGATGCCTTTTTGGGGAGCCTCATACGAAATCAGGAGCTCCAAAGCATCTCTCTCATCCACTGCCAGCAGATGACTGTGTTAGAGGAGATATCAAAGCCAAGGTTAGATGAGAGGAGCCCGAGCCTCTTACTTATCTCAGCTGAATTTTGAGCCTCTCCAGGCTCACTCATCGCCGGGTTTGTTCCACCCCACGGATGCCATTTCTGAGAGTGAGAAAACCCAGTCCTTTGACAACTTCAATGCAAGAGATCTGGGCCTCTGTGTTTTCTCTTGGAAGATATATTGCTGCTGAAAGACTTTTCAAGCATAGAGGATGGCCAAAAAAAAAAAAAAAAAAGCAAGTGAGAAATGAAAAGGAAGCACCTGGGACTTGCCCAGAGCAGGCAGCCCCTGAGAGCGTGGGCCAGGTCTGCAGGTTACCTGATAAAATGCCATTCCTGGTGCCATGAGCACTGTATCCAGGGAGGGGATTTGGGAAGGGCTGCTGCTCTGGGGGAGATGCTGCAGTCCCCTTCCCCCCCTTTTTTTTCCTGCAAAATCTGAAGTGACATTTTCACAATTCTTATAAAAAGACCTCTGTGTCTAGGGAGAGAGCTTCATCACTGTTTTGATAAGGGTTTTTATCGATTGTTTGAATGCCTTCAGTGGGGATGTGTCAGTGCAAGATGCATGGGAACAGAGGGAGTGTGGCTGTGCAGTGCCAATTCCCAGTTTGGGATTGCTCAATGCTGGGATTCCCAGCTTGGGATTGCTCAGGAGGAGGCAGCTGCTGCCAGGGCTGGGGGGAATTTGGGGGCTCAAAAACACAGGTGGCTGTTTTAGTAGGACAGTTATTGGTGGCACTGGAGGCTCTTTAACCAGCCAAAACACGGTGAAAACACCAGGAAGGCGTTTGCTGACCAAAATCAAGTTTGAAGTTTCTCCCTGTCCCCTTTTAGCCATTAGGAAGTGAATTATGGTCCCACCTGCACCCTCCCTGGGGCACAGGGAAATCCATGCTCCATACCCACCTGGAAAATGGTTTTGCTGTTGGGGAATCTTTGCAGACTCAACAAGTTTAGCTTAGAAACCAGCATGGTTATTGGCGAGGAAGGGAACTTCAGAGAAGCCAGATCTTGAAGCCTCTTGTGTTTGATCACAGCCAAGAGGATAAATCTCTCTAGTATAAAAGTAATGTTACTTTTGCTTCTTCATGTAGACAGCAGAACAGCAAAATACAAGGCTAGCATTAGTGTTTGGTTTTAAACCCCCTCCCAGATCACTGGTAAGCACTGAAGTATGAATGTCCCACTCCTTGTTTAATTTCTTTGTTATATTTTATTTCTTTAATGTTCTGACTCCGGTAACAATGTGCATGATGTAGCTTCTCCCACTGCAGGGATATTGCTTTAGTGTCTAGAAGTATGGAGATTATGATACTTTTTTTTTTCTTTTTTAAAATTTTCTTTTCCAAAATATTTGTGTCCTGGTTTCTTATGTTTAATCATCTCTCCCTTTAGATCCCTCTAGCTGAGATGGAGGCTCTGTCTTTGACGTCAGATATTCTCTCTGAAAAGTCCTGGTCCTTAGCTCTGACGGATGACTCTTTTCCTGATGACACTAACACACACTTACTTAATTCTCTGGAAAGCAATGTACATACACTGGTCACTGTGTAGTCTGATGTTTACAGGGTTCGAAATACTGCTCCCACCTCTACACCTGCCTAATGGCATTTCCAGTTCCAGCCCATTCCCAAATAGCAACAACCTCTCCCCTGAACAGGACACTGTCCTTAATGCCATTAGATCCTGGGTTTTGTCACTCTTGTCCACAAACTTGGCTCCTTGCAAGGAGTAAGTAGTTATTTCAGTTTTTCTTTTGGTGTCTTATGTAAAAGCAATGTGTTTTCTACATGTAAATTAGCAAAAAAAANTTTTTTTCAAAATAGAAAAAAAAAAAAAAAAAAAAAAAAAAAAAAAAAAAAAAAAAAAAAACCAAAAAAAAAAACCAAACTGTTTTGGAAAGCATCAAGGTTGACATTTCCTCCCCATCTGAAACAAATCAGTGATGCTGCGTGAAGAGACACCCATGAGCTAATGACTCGTGTCCTCTGCTGAGGGGTCAGCCCCCACCCCTCGGTTTGTAGTGGATTTTTGCCTTTATGAACACAGGCACCACAAGGCTTTTTGCATGATTGGTGCCAGACTGTTTATTTTACAAATATCAGATGGGGATCTCTCTGACATGATGCTTGTTTTGAGAATTATTTCTAGCAGTCACCACACTGGAAAAAAAAAGTCATTTTGGACAATTCGGTGTCTTTTTGACTGGCATAACCAGTATTTTGAACCCTGCCTTAACCATCTCCCCTTTGGAACATTAGACATTTTTAGCTGTGTAGCAGTCAAGTGCTTTTTTTCTGCTGTACAACAGACATAACTCCTCTCCCAACATTTTTAGATCATTTTTGTTTTCTTTGTTGTTGTTCATGTACCTGCCTTTGGATGTTTGTGTTGTTCATAAATTTTGTGCCATATTAGTCGACTGTCACCCTAATTAGCAGTTATTTGGGAAACATCTCTTAAACCGTGACAATATTTCCCATCATGCTTCATGGCATCCTGTGCAAAAGATTTTGTAAACTATGTTTAATTTCTTGTATGAGACTTTTTGTTTCAAAATTAGTCTGGAGAGTTGGACAGAGGAGAAACCCTTCTAGTTTTGAATCAGATTAGACAAACTTGTTTGACAGCACTGCAAAGTCTCGAGGTTATAGCCAGGAAAGATGGTTTTTCTCCCCCCTCCAAAAAAAGCAAAACCATGTTGAACAAAGGATTTTGTGAGTTTTTGTCAATACCAACAAACTGTTTGGTCACAGCAGTTGCCCAGACTCCTGAAAAACTGCAAGCTTTCATTGACATCTCCTCTAAATGCAATACTTTTACATTTCATTTAGATGTGGCTTTAGTTGAAAAATATCTCCGAATGTTTTGTTTGACTCAAAATAGATTTGGATTGGGATTTTTTTTTTTTTTTTTTTGGTTCAAGGAAAACTTGGATTTGATTTTCAGTCAAGCCAAAACAACATGTTTTTCAAAAGTACCACTGAACCAAAAAGTCATGTGCTCCCACTGCTCTGTGGGCTGGACTGGGAGGATCATTTTGCAGCCATTTTCAATGGTTTTCATGAAGCTCACTCATGAGATTTCCCCCAGGATGATCCAAAAGTGGAAGCGAGCCTGCTGCGGTATTGGATCCTGTCAATGAACCTAAAGGTTCACTAAAGGTTGGATTTGGATGGGATCTTGAATCCAATTTCCCATGTTCAGATACACATGGGTCTGAGTTTGGGATCTCATGTTTCAGGCCACCTTTTCTGCTTTAAACTTGGTCAGATGGCCAAAATATCATGGTCTGGGCAGAAGGGGAAGGCAGGGAGGGACAGAGAGGTTCCCAAACCCATTCTCAGCTTTACCAGTAGAGGTTTTGCTCTCCTTCCCTGAGCTGTATCAGAAGACTGCAGTCTCCCTTATCCAGGCTGTATCCAAGCTATATCCAAATCAGCAGTTTCCCAAGGACTGAAACAAATGCTGCATGGCAGTGCAGACCTGTTTTGTTCATTATATTTGCAACAGTGGTCTTGGTTTTTTTCCCTTCCCTGTCTTTTCTTCTTTTTTTCCTCTTTTTTTTCTTTCCTTTTTGCAAATTCCTTTTAATGTCATCATGTTTCTTATGCAAATGGAATGCCATAGTGAAATTTTGTTTTTGTAACCGAAGGATAAAATTGGGACCAAAAAAAATCTCAGTGTCGATTCCAGAAAACCTGTAATGCACTGAGTGAAGGGAAAATTTGTCAGACAGTAAGATTTAAAGTTTTCCAAAAATGATCAGCCAAATACTGTATCAGCGCACACTGACACAATCTTATTCCTGTGTTTTCCAATTGAGAGTTTTTAAAGAGTAAATATTTGTTTCATTAGAAATACACGGGGAAGACAACTTTGCTTCCGTTTTTGCTAATAATGTCCAAGACAATAACACACAAGAACATTTCTGGGATGGAGATATTTTCTTATGAAGTCAGACCTGAATCCACTCGATATTGCCTCTGGGGCTGCCCATTCCAAGAGTCTCTTTGGCTGTAAAAATTCCACAGTCAACATATATACAATAACCCTTGCCTGCATTAGAGCCCTTCTAATTAGAGAATGACTTTCACCCTGAAGCAGTAGGTTTAGATATCCTTTTCAATAAAATAGGTTTAGTTATTCATTATGAGAAGAAAATCCAATAAAATTGTGCTGCGAGCCAGAACAGAAAATATTTTTGGTAAACCAGTTTTTGTATTTGGGTTTTTTTTTTTTTTCTTCATTTGTTTTTCTTTCTTTTGTTGTCAGACGAGGAAGCTACTCACCTTTGCAAAAGCCTGCCTGGCTGATGAGGGCACCTAGGGAGCAGAGGGTCAAAGTTCTGCCAAGCATGTGACCTTTGCTGGCCTTGAGGCATGATGCCTTCTTTGCACATCCCTGAAATAGTCATGGTTTATTCCTACGGTGTGGCTTCCTCTGTTTCTGTGGTCCATTGTGTGACAGTTTATTGACAACCCCAGAGGAGGGGGATGGCTCCCTGGTAGATCCATTCGTGCACCCTGTGCATGCCCATCGTGCCATCCTGGTTGCAGTGGCTGTCGCTCGCGTTTCTGGGCACTTCTCCTCTTTCCCACCCTTCTGCCTCTGCTCTCCTCACGATTCTCTTCCCCTCAGGCTGATCTCCGCTCCAAGGACGACACCCTGACCCTGTCCCCCAGCAAGGACCTGCTGAGCGTGAGGAAGCCCTCGGTGGGACGCACCCACTCCCTGCCAAATGACAGCTACATGTTCCAGCCGCCCTACTCCAGCCCCTGCCCTGCCTCCCTGGGCGACAGGAAGCCGGCACATCACAAGTCCCAGTCAGGTACCCATCTCCCAGCTGGGACAAGAGCAGGATTTTCCAACAGAGCAAGAGCTGGCGTTTTCCAAGCTCTTCAGTAGGAGGGAGAAAATTCCTGTTGATTACCAGGGAGGTGTTGGTGTCTAGACCTATGGAATGGCTTTGAAAAGTACCTCTACAACTTGCAAAGTCCCTCCACAATTTACAAAGTCCCTCCACAGCTTGCCAAGTCCCTCCACAACTTGCAAAATCCCTCCCCAATTTACAAACTCCAGGCTGTTAAGGAAAACTCCTTTCCTTAGAACTTTTTGGCAGTGTGACTGTGGCCTGGCTCAATACTGATGGTCCCCCTGCCTGGTTCTCTAAGGTTGCAGTCCCTACAGTCTGGGCTTCACCTGTCCCACCTGGCCCCAGAGCAGAGATTCCAGTAGAAAAATATTTCCTCCTGTCAGCTTTTTGCAGCAGTACCTGTTCTGGCAGGTTTTGGAAGCTCTATCTGGGAACATCTGTGAAAGATGGGAAGATGGTGTCTCTAAATGCCTGTAAAATGAACATAAATGTGCTGAATTGGGAGACATCTCAGTGTGAGATGAATGGGAAAATGAGAGAGCGTGGAATTGTTCTTCCCAGTGTGTGTGGTTGGGATATACATCTTAGAGCTAAATTCAGAGATATTCTTAGGTACAGGGAGGGCTCTCCCTGCCTGCACCTCTGGACCTGTCCTTGCAGCTGCCTCCCAGAGCTTATCCCTGTGCCCCATTTCCTCTGCCTGCCAGGGGTGACCTGGGGCTGGGAAATGAATGGAGCCGCCTTTAATTCGTCTGTGCAGGCCATCATTTTAGACATTTGTCACAGATAAGACAGAGAAGTTTTTACAAGCGTTGCCATTTGAAAGCCTCTAAGCAGAACATAATTTCAGCACTGTTCAGAATGGTAGGAGATTTGAACAGATTAGAAATAAGATGTTGAAATTTGCATAGTAATAAGAATTTGGATGAATAGCAACTGTGGAACAGAAGCAAAAAAAAAGAGATGTGGGCACAAGGGAGGAAGATGAATCTGGTGTTGTGAGAAATCTCTGCCACAGTACACAATTTTCAAGGTCAAGAGCGGTGCTTTGAAGAACCTGTTTGCACATAATGCTAATGGTGCAGCTAAAATCCCATTGAAATCAATAGCAAATCTCCCATTACCTTCAGTCGAGGCAGAATTTATGGGTCTCTGTAGCAGTTCAAGAAATTCCTGACCATACGAAAGGATCATGTTTGCTACAGAGGGAATTTCCAGTGCTTCATTGTTGATCCTTAATTGGGATGTATTTGTACTGTCTTGAACAAAAACTATGTCAACAAGGGACTGGGTAATTTCTCAGTCCTTTCTTTTTCAAGATTTCACTTCCCACTTTCAGCTTGGAGAACTGAATAGCCCTGTCTGACAGCCCTGGCTTGCTGGGAACAGGCATTGCACCCTTGTAAATCCACAGGAAAAACTGTTCCACTGAGGTGTAGGAGAGGTATTTTGGAGAGGTAAAGCTGCTGTCTTATAACCACATTAAGCAATTAAACCTTTTGTGTTTTTCTCCTGCTGGTGAAATTCCAATTGTCTTAAGCAGGCCAGAGTGCTAGGAGATGGGTAAGGTGCCCAAATTTTGACGTATCATTGTCCTCCTCCACCTACAATGTCAGGGTGGGAGAAGTCACCCCCACCTGTTTACAGTTTGTAATGTTATAGAGTGCAGTGAAGACAGCAAAAGGTGCCAGGCGCCTCTAATAAATCACCACAACCAAGCCATAATATTTCAAGCTGAGAAGGTTTTGTTGTCAGAAACACTGGCGCTTGCAGGAGGTATTTGTTTGAATACTCCTTCGTAATGGGGCTGTTGTTCTGGGAAGGATTCCAGGACAAATGAGATTCTCTGGGATGCAGTCCAGGTTAAATGAATTGTTTTGAAAAACGTTGAGCCTGTGTGTGGGGGGAGCACGCAGAGTTTCCAACCTTTCAGAAGAAGTAGCCAGCAACCACAAAGGGTCAGGGAGAGGCTGGAGAGTGTGTGTTTCCTTCTCCTGGGAGGCTTTGTAAAACCAGCCTTGAGAGCTGCCAGGTGCTGTTCCCTTTCACTTCATTCCCAGCGTGTGCATGCTGGTTTGGAGATCCCAGCAGTTGGTTTCCATGCAGGCTCAGGCATGGAGACATCTTCTAGAGCCTTTCAAAGTCAGATGCTTGTGGTGCTCGGAGGTGAGGCTGCCTGCAAAGTTATTGGCCCAAAAGCAGGGATGCAGGAATTGCCAGTTCAGATGAACTTGTAGTTCCTAATCTTCTATTCTTAACAGGAGCTAGTCCCAGTTGTATCAGGGAAAATGCCAAGAAAAATGAAATAATAGACAATGCTGGGGTAATTTATTAGTAGATGGGAGTTTTTTCCCAGTTGTGGAGAGCCAGTTGCTGAATTCAGTGGTTTTGCTGTGCCTGTCTGATCCAAGGTACAGCAGAGCAGTTTTCCTTGGGAGGTCACTGAGGTTGGGACACAACCCTCAGATGAACATTTCCCATTTCTGTTTCTTGTCCCCTCACAAGGTTCAAAGGCATCGGTGCAGTCACAGCCAGCAGACACCAGCTCTCTCCTGCAAATCCCAAAGGACCATTTCCACCACATAAGAGCTCACAACCATTTGGTGGGGGAGAGCAAGCCCCAGGTCTCCCAGCAGGTGCACTCTCCTTCTGCTGAAAGGCTGCTCCGCAGGCAGGTAAGCAGACTTATGATCATAAACCTGCCAAGGTTTTATACTGATGCATTTCCTGGTTAACCATGCTTTAAATTCAAGGAGGGATTCATAGAGAAACCTCTGGAGAACTGTAATTCTCCTAGAGAAATAACAAAAAGGTTGATGGGTTTTGATCTGAAAGCCATCCAGGAGTCTCCAAAGAATGTGCGTGATGAGTATCATGTCCTTTGGCAACATGCCTAAATGTTCTCCACATTGTTAGCACTTTATTTTTTTCAATCCTCTTCATAAATGCAGCCAAATGCTCCCCAGGGGCTTCTTGGGGTTGAGGAACTAATTCTTAACTGCTGTGATTTTTTCGGTGCTTGAAAGGACACAGGGATTGCAGGCTCCATCCCAGGCCACCCCTTTTCTGACTCCTCTGCTTTCCCAAAAGGGGAGAATAGTTTCATGGAAGCTGGTTATCTCATATGCAAAACCATCATGGGATGCATACTGGTTTTACAGTGAGAATTGAAAATTACATTTTTTTCCCATCAGCTGTGAGCTTTGAAAAAGTTTGAGTATATGCAAAGCAGAACACGTTTTAGTTTGCAACTGGTTTTATCTCTGGTTTTTGCCTGGCATTGATTTAAATCCTGATTCAATCAAAGATCTAAGAGATCTAATCAAAGATTCCAGTCTGGTTGATTGGAAGCATAAGTTTAGACTTATCTTTTTTTAGTAAACTTAAACTTGTGCTTCACTCTCACATTTTTAAGCATATTTCATTGATTGTGCAGCTGGACTGGGACCAGAAGCACGTCTGATTCAAAAACTCTGCTTTCTTCAGTAGTTTCATGCCTGATTTTACATACACAAAGTGGATCGGTTCTATTTTTTCAAAAGCAATTTCTTTCCCGTATGAAAGTATTCCCATTTCTTTCATCTTTTAATCAACATTGACAAATTAGACAGTTGATTCATTAAGCTCTAAAAATGGATGTGAAGCACCAAGGTTAACAATTACATTAGTCTGTAATTCTAAATTGACATAAGAAATTCCTTGCATGTATTCATTTGCACGGGGCTGGCCAGCTACCCCAATCACCACTAATGGGGAAATTAATTGATGTCATGATTCCAGTTCATAACCACTCTCTCTTGCTTTCTAATGAATAACAGACCCATCCTTTTGAACCGATCTAGCTGGAATAAATTACCATGTTAGCCATCTTCTCCAGTCTAATTTTGTTCATATCTTTGACAGCTTCTTTTTCTAGATCTTTTCATATGTTTAAGTCACTTTATTGCCCTCCCTCCTCTCCCTGCTCGTGCAGTGACATGATCATGCTCCTGGAGTGACAGTTCAGAGAGCAAAGAGCTTTGTGACAGTGAGCAGATGCAGTCTGTGGGCAAACCCATGAGGGGTTGCCTTGGGCAGGCTCCTGAGCACCAAGGAGCTCCCAGTCTGGCTAACAGGAGCAGTAATGGGAGCTGATGATATTGCTGTTACTGTTAATTGCAATCTAGATGGCCAGATGCTGGGAAGCTTGGTCCTTCAAGAGGCAAAATTCCCTTTACAGCCCCAGCACTTCTGCTTGCTCAGGTGCTCTCTGCTTGGCTCCTTTTTATTGCTAACACTAATTTCTCACTAGCACATCAAATAGCCCAAACTGTCAAAGCATTTCGGTTTTCAGCACCCATTTCTCCTTATTGTTACATATACTGCATGTTATTCTGATTTATTTTCTTTTCTTTCCTTTCTTTTCTCCCCCTTCCCACTCATTCCTTCTCCTCTCCTAAATCTGTAATAGATAAACCTTGTCCACCACATACCTGGTCCTTGCACTTTCCCTGAGCATTAAAACCTGTGTGTTTAACCTCCCTTTCCCTCCAGAGTGCTGGAGAGCGAGCACAGCCCCCACAGTAACGTCCAGTTTAGACTCCGGAGTGTTTGACAATTAGCGATGCACTCGCAGAGGAAGATGAGTGGATCGGATGCTTTGGGAGGACATTCCTGCTGAGGATTACTCTCCTTGGCAGTGCAAGGCACAAAGGCTTTTCTTCAGAGGAATTCTACCTGAAATTAAACCTATATTGATTTTGTAGTTCCAGGACTGTGTATCCAAGGTGTAGCCCACACCAAGCTGTGGCTGCTACAGGTGTCCACCCCACTGGGATGGCAGAGGGTCCTTTTATTTTCAAACAAACCAGTAAAACATTTGTACAGTTACTACTAACAACAACCAGAGATGCCTGTATCATAGGCAAAGAAAGAGCTGGTGGTGACTAATACTGTCGTGGTGTGCAACACAGGTTGGTGTGCAAGCAAAAGTAATGATAGCAATTACTTTTTGCTTCTGAATTCGACTTCTGTGTGGTCTGTGTCTCTTTTCAGGATATGAACATGATTTTCTTCTCCTAAACACTCTCTAAAACTATTGGTGCTGAGGGAATCAGAATAACTTCACTCCTGACTGATTAGTTGCCAGTGTTATGCTGTGAAATTCTAACTAGAAAGGATTCACCAGCACTGGGTGAAATTGTTTGCCATATAAAATATTCTCTGAGCTGTCCCCATTGACAAAGGGAGCCCGATGTGCAGATGCAGCAACAGACTCTGGTGTTTCTGTGCACACATGGACACGCTGCAGCTGACGAGAGCTCTGCTGAATAGAGATCATTTGGCTCAAACGATCCTTGTGGGACAATTTTTATATATTTCTATGATCATCCTGGGGTGATTTATCACAAAAGTATTCCTTAGCACAAGGAATTTCATCATTTCATCTCCTTACACTTTTCTAAAGAATGGGGACCAGCTGCACGCATTTCCTCCAAATTTCTCTGTGAAGATTTTTATCTGTAAGATCATTTAAGAGTCTTCTCAAACGGAGACTCTGCCTTTAAGGGCCAGTTAACGTGGCTGATTTATAAAGCCTTTTGACAAGGAACGCAGTGCAGTGAAAAGGCAAAGCCTTCAAAACATGCCCGAGGTTCCCTCTGCCAGCAGGCACTGATGCTGCGTAAGGCTCCAGACAGCCAAGGCAAAATGTGCCTTAGGAAGCCTGAACCTAAGCATCAGAATGAATTGAAATAATTACAGATTATTATTAGTCCAGCTTTGGACTCCATCATTTCCATCATTTCCAGCTCCTGCCATAAGATGGTGCAGAGTCGTGGCTCCAGCCTGGGGACCAAAGCCAGGGACAGGCTGTTGTCTTGATGCTGGCACAGAGTGTGGTTGCTCTGGTGTTGCTGACCCTGGGGATCCTGTTCCAGGCCCTCAGCATCACCTGAGCTAGAGAAGGGAATACACAGGCTCACTTGCACATCCTTCCTCTTCTGCTCGCACCTGGGCTGCTGAAATTATCAAGGGCTTTGCTGTAGAGCCTCAAACTTTGCCCAACCAGAATGTGTGTAAGTTTGGGTGGGGGCATCCTGGTTTTGCAGCCCTCCATCCTTAGAGCAGAAAGCTAAAGGTGAAACACTGAGGAAGGGTGAAGGGCCAGATTCTGCTGTCACCCAGGGACAAACTCACAGATCCCTGACAATGGGAATTGGTAGAACCCACAATACAGGTCATTATAGGAGTCAGTGGGTCTGTGCTGAGGGATCTCAGCAGAGCTGAGTGCACTGTAAACGCTGTGCCTTGCCTGTGCTAACCTTTGTTTGGTCTGTCTCTCTCACCTGGCAACTCCTCTCCTCCCCAACCCCTCTGCGCTCTGATACAGATGGCTATAAGGAATGACTCTCTGGACAGCAAGGAAAACCTCCACACCGAGGTGAGTGAACTCTCTGACCCAAATGTCCCCACTGTGCCCACGGAGGAGTCGCCAGTGGCTCTGACGCCCTCAGAAGCGAATGAGTTGGCTGCCTGGAGTCGGGCGAGCGTCCATACGCAGCAGCATTCCCACAATCAGTATAATATTTCAAAGCAGGCACCAGCATCCTGTGCTTGTGCAGACTCGTGTCAGGAGACACCTGGAGATTCAATGGACCAAGAAGTATCTGAAATAAACAGCTCCTCGGAGCCTTTCACTTCAGAAACTTGCACAGCCTCGAGTGCCTGTTCAGAGGGTCAGCCTCTCACTCCTAAGAGGAACGTGGGCAATACCGGCAACGTGACACTGAAGGACCTGAAGAAATACCACAGTGTAGACACCCAGGGCCTGCTAAAAAAACCGCCCTCTTGGTTGGATGATCAAAGGAGACATTCAATAGAAATTTGTTCCATGGAAAACAGCCCTCAGCACCATTCCACGTCCAGCTCCTCTGGCTTCATAAGTCAGGTGGTCAGTGAAATGGAAGGCTTGCAAGGAACACGGCAGAAGAAAAAACTGAGCCCTCCCTGTATATCTATAGATCCACCTGATGGGCAGAGTTTGGTACCCAGAGGACCTCACAGCATCTCACCTGCCAGTGGAGACGTTTGCTTGAGGCGGCGCGCTCCGTCCTGTGAGTCCAAGGATTCGATGGATATCGGGGATTCGCTGCTTCCAGACAGTATGTCAACATCTCCTACCCCAAAGAAAGACTTGTTGACACTTCCTAGCTTTTCCTTTGATCAAACGGAAATGGACCCCTGAGTTACTTTTCTGTTGGTGCCAAATGTTTTCTTCCTTTCATGTAATAGAAAAAAAAAAATTAAAAAAAACTCTGTACTCCAAAATGGCACTGGGTAAAAAATTTCCAAAGAAAGATTAAAGAACCAGCTGGTTAAAAGAGTGGTTAACCTATATCACGCTTACTTAAGCATATGTTCTGCTTAGGTAAAAGCAATACAATGTGCAGAATCTATATGTATATTATATTTTATTAAATTAATTGAATCTAGTATTGCGGGATGTAGTACATTTTGTGACTAAAGACTCATTTAATTTTCTTCTATTTTATGTATCTCAGAATATTTCTGAGATAAAGTTGGTTTTTATGAATATTTTAACCTAAAAAATATATTTAATCCCTTCTCTTTTTTTTTTTGTTTTGTTTTGTTTGGGTTTCATTTTGTTTTGCAAAGCACAAAATGTAGCCAATTAGTGCATTACAGAGGAAATGTATCCCACAGTCAGCAGTAAGTAAGGATTATTTAATGTAATTTATTTTTCCCCTTGGACTTCAATGATATTCTGGGAAAACGATTGTTTGGGTGGTACAGAAATGCAGTGGCAATTTTTTAACAAAATATTCCAGTCTTGCATAAAATTGACACTCAGAATGAAAGCAAGTGCTCAGACCCAGGAAGGTCCAACATGCTGACAGGTGTCTGAGGATGGTGAAGGCAGAGCCATTTAACAGTACACGACATTGAATTACAAGAGGATGTTATGGATCATCCACTGGCAACTCACAAAATCATGTCAATGGTTAATTTTCATATGTGCCTAGGAAACAGGCAACAAAAGCCTGTGGTCACTTCTGAGTTGTTTTTCCAGAGTCTCCAGGATGGACTGTTTATTTTGCTGAGTTTTACACCTCTGTCATCCCTCCCTTGGCAGTGGAGCTCCTCCCCTCTGCACTGTGTGGAAAGGAGAGAGAGGTCAAGTTTAGGACTTGCAGTGGGTGATTTCACTGCAGACATGGCACTGCAGTGGGCTTAAGCACATGCTTGAAGTTAAGCTCTTGCCCAAAATGCCTGGAGGTTGATCATATTTAAGTAATCCTTGAAAATTAAAATCTTATGCTTATGTTCTACAGAATCAAGGCCCTGCTGCAAGTTATTTTACAGACTACCTGGAAGAAAGTTTGCAGGTACTGAAATGACTGCTGGTTTTCAGTAAAACAGCCAGGTATTTTGCTGTCACTGCTAGAGTTAATTTACATGACCCCAACTGCAATTTTATTTCCAATCTATCAATAGCCTTAAGCCACAACATCATGATACAAAGCAGACAAAACCAGGATTGATGTCCTTAATTTATAACATCAGTCATCTCAGAAATTACCTGTTTGCTCCTGTGCTAATGCCCTCTGCCAAAAGCAGTCTGGAAAACTGGACAGCACAGCCTGAAAACCACGAGAGGCTGGCCCCATTCGATGCCTCCCCCTCCTCGCATGACCGATGGAAGCCAGGCATTAACTCCACTCCACTTCCATGAAATCGCATTAAGATGTAGGCTAAATTAGACTGCAGGCCTGCTTTGAAGTGTGCCAATACTCAGGTTTGTGTCCATGGGTTGTGTCTCTGAACCAGCACAGGCAGGAGGAGGATTTGTGCTAATTCTGTCAGTTGGAGTTTGTAACTTTTTGAGGACTACTGATCTGCTCAAATCACTACAACATGCTGATGTACAGCCTTTTATCCATTCAGAGATTAGGCTGTTTCCACCACGTGTATCTGCATTATCTTGGAGTGTACATACAAGGAGAAGATGCTGTTCGTACCCTACAGCCTACGTGAGGTCCTAAGCCCCTTTATTTTCACTTGAGGACGTTTACTCCATAAACAATCCCTATTGATTTACATGTCCTGGAGAAATGTAAGGGCTTTCAGCAGGAAGTCAGGCAATCAGTGTATTTGAAGCAGGAGGATTAACATTCTGTACTATTTACTGCAGTTAGATTAATTCTTGGCTGGGACATTTTTCCCCTCTTCAGCACGGGCCCATACAGAGACCGCTCTCTTTGATATGCCAGACCAAATCCAGAGTTAAGCCTGTCTAAAGCAATGATTTCAAACAAACCTTTCATCAGTTCTTCCCCCAGATCATATTTAAGGAAATAATAAAATTACAGTGTATTAAGCCTGAGAAATATTCTTAATCCCTTTTTGGTTTTACACTCATAATGAGCCCTTTTCCTTTCACATGTGCTAAATAATTTGGGAAACTAGCTAGGCCACTAAAATTGCCAACCCTGGTTCCCTAATGATTAGGATTGTGTTCATATAGCTGGAATGACACTACTTTACAGATCCTTCCTTACAAAAAACCCACAGAACATTTTAGCTTGAAATCATGGCACAAAACAATGATGTGATGTTAATCCAAATGCTCATCTCCAAATGTGAGAGAAAGCCTAAGGGCTCTTCAATTTTAATACCTGGGGTTTTGCCCACTGACAAGGTTTGTGGAAGTAACAAAAAGTTTACATCATACGTGAATATTCAGTAAAGACTAGCCAATAAAAGGTACTCTAAGATGATGCATTCAGGAAAAGAAATCCATGTAAAATAGATTGTTTTCTAAACCAGATAAGTTTTTTTCTAGATGCCCTTTTGAAAGACAAATACAAATGTACTGCAGTGCGTGCAATAATACTAAAATAATTTTAAATACCTTCGGGGGGGTTTTATAGAATTTGACTTTTTTAAACAAAATGTACAAAATCCACAGGAATTCTGTAGAATGGTTATGTTGATAGAATTTTTTATATTTTTGTAGAAATCTATAGAGAAATTGTTAAAAGTCTGCGTAGCATCTTGGGAACAGAAGCAGCTCTTATCTACAAGTTTCTTTTCATAAACCTGGAGCCAGACCTACTGTATGCCAACATGTAGAGCCTAGGTTCATAGCCTGCATCCAGGTCGTGTTCAGGAGTCAGCAGCTCAGCTCAAGTTCTACGATGTTGCAGTGCTATTACTGTTCAAGGACTGTACCCACATCAAACACCTTCCCCCCAAAACTCAGCCCCTGTCCATGGTGAAGCACTCGCATGGCTCTCCAGCTCATTCAAGCACACCAGCACTTTACTACTGTGGATTTACTGTATGCAGGTGGGAGGAGGATATTTTGTTATTGCCAGTCTGACACACGGGGGAAACGAGATTGCAGACGTGTCTGGAAAAATGTAAATTCCATTCTTGCAGCCCCTCGCACATAGAACTGATTTTTCATAACTTGGTCGCAGGTTTGTACTGTAGATATTTTGGAGGAGGGCAAAGAAAACACTGTTTTTGACTTCTGTGGATTGCACTCAGCACTCGGTGTGTTCAAGGAGAAAAAAAAAACAACAAGAAAAAAAAGAAAACAAAGCATTAGCACTGTAAATTAGGCTATGCCCCAGTCTCCCCTTTTCTGCCCCTTTGGCTATAATAACCCATGTACACTATTACACGAGGTGACTAGAGTAGGCACAGTACCATTGCAATGTCCGTAACAACCTAGTATATATGATAGAACTTTGTATTTAATAGTTAATATATTGTTATACTATATCAGGTATAGAGGCCAAAACGAGGTCTTTTGGTCAGGGCAACAAAAGGTGGTACTCATGGGGAAAATTGGATTAAAATGTTCCTTTTTAAAAAAAGAAAAAAGAAGACAAAAAACGAGTGTAAATCTTTACAAATGACAAAAACAAATGTGTCCTATTAAAAGCTTTTGAAAAGAAAAACAACTGTGCATTTCCCTTTTTTTGTTGTTGTTGCTGATGATAATCTGGATCGTTCCGAGCGGTCAAGGCTTCGGTCACGTTTTAATTGCGAGCAGTCGGAGAAGGGATCGGATATGGCAGCGGCCGCCAGGCTGGAGGGAAGGTTGGGAAACCCTGGCCCTCTGTGAAGCAGTTTGGTCTGACCAGGAGCAAGTCTGGCCCCAGACACTGCCCAGGGTGGGCTGAGTGACCAGCGAGACCATCGGCTGTGTCCCCGCGGGTCCCTCTGCACTGGAGGAACAAATCCACGTGAGGCTTGAGGATGTCAGGACTGCAGCAGGGAGAAAGGACTGAGGAGAAGGGGCAGATCTGATCTGTCTGTGAAAAGAGGTTGCTGTGAAGAGGAAGATGCTGGACTTCTCCACGCATTCACATCTTTGGGATTGCCAGCCTGAAGCCCAGCAGTCTCCCCTCCGTGCCTCCTGCAGTCATTTAACTCCTTGCAAAGCAGGAGCTGGTGGGGATGGCACTGCCTGGGGGCTGAAGGGCAGCAGGGGCTCAGAGCCCACGTGCTGCTTAGGAACACCACAAACATTTTATAGAGTCATGGAATTGTTTGGGTTGGGAGGGACTTTAAAGCTCATCCAGTTCCAGACCCCTGGCATGAGCAGGGACTCCTTCCATTGGACCAGGTTTCTCTAAGCCCCATCCAACCTGGCCTTGAGCACTTCCAGGCATGGGGCACCCAGAGCTTCTCTGAGCAGCCTGTGCCAGGGCCTCACAGGGAAGAATTTCTCCCTACTGTCTAACCTAAATCTGCCCTCCTTCTGTTTGAAGCCATTCCCCCTTGTCCTCTCACCACATCCCCTTGTTAAAAGGCTCATCAGGGGTCTTTAGTGAATGAGCTGTGCAGCTCCTAACAAGAAATCTCCTCTTCCCTGAGGAGCAGCTACTGGAGGGAGGAAGCAGGCACGGGGCACTCTGCAGCCCTGCTCCTCACTGCCTGCATTGCTGATTGCTCTTCAGCAGCAGGGACCCAGTTATGTTGTCTAGAGAGTGTTTTGATAAAATCTTCTCTTAGTGGAAAAGAGCAGGAAGGATGCTAGTCCTTAAAAAGAGAGAAAAGGTGGACCTGTGCACAGCCCCACTCAAATCCACCCAGAGCAGCACTCCAGGTGAGCTCTGCGATGTGTCTGTGTTGTCCAGGCTGCAGGGCCAACCCCCCCAGGCTGGAACCACTGAAATGCCTTCCCACCCCTCCAAGGCTGGAAGATCCATGGGGCACTAAGGTAAGCAGGGCTGAGCCAAGGAAGCAGAGCATCTCTCAGGCTCGACCATCTCACACCTCTCTGCTCTCAGGTGAGTTCAATTCCTTATGGGCAACAGCAAGTCACTCCTTTTCCAACAACGGGTGTCAGGGGAGCTTGGGAGGGAGCTTGTTTCTCTGCTCTGTTTTGTAAGTGTTCCTGTATGAAGCTCTCCTGCTGAGTTTCGCTGTGGTATTTCAAAGGCTCCAACCCAGGCTGGCTGCTTGTGGATGTGCTCTCCATTTTCTGAGCTTTGGTAGATAATTGGGATGCCACCTGGAAACAGGTTGTTTTCTATGTAAAGGTAGCCATGCCTAGGGAAGCAGCACTTTGAATTTAATTTGTTTCTGGCTTAGTTGAGACAGGTGAACATGGCTCACTGTTGTGCTCCAGGAGAGCGGTGTCCCACTGTGTGCACAGCCAGAGCTCTGCTAAGCCCTGCAAGATGATAAATGGGAAAGGCCTATTTGTGCCTTCTGCATTTCAGGTGTTCTAGAGATCTGAGACACAGAAACACGTCTTAGATGTGACCTATAGAATCTCCCATAAATAAGGTAGGAAAAGCAATTTAACGAGATGTGCCTGGCTCCCTTTATCACCACCAGCACCGCGTAAGGGACCCGCTGTGACCAGCTGACAGGAGTGAGGATCCTGCAGATTACAGGGTTAAGGCAGGGAGGTTTTGGGGGCACCGAGCCGCACTGCCCGGGGGTGGCGAGGGTCCCACGCCGGCTCCGTCCCACGGGCACCGCGGCAGCGCCGGGCGCGCCCCGAGCGCGGCGTTCTGCTCCCACCTAGTGGGCGTGGGGCGAGGGTCGGGCGGGCTGACCCCTTACCGGGGCTGGGACCCTCCCTTACCGGGGCTGGGACCCCCCGTTACCGGGGCTGGGACCCCCCGTTACCGGGACTGGGACCCTCTCTTACCGGGGCTGGGACCCCCCGTTATCGGGGCTGGGACCCTCTCTTACCGGGGCTGGGACCCTCCCTTACCGGGGAGAAGGGCCAGCAGGACACTGCTGCCCATGAGGTTCCCGGCTCGATGCTGGATTGTGTGCCTGTGCTCAGAATCACAGAACCATTCAGGCTGGAATAGCTCTCTAACAGCACTGCCAACGCCACCACTACACTGTGTACCCAAGTGCCACATCTACGTGTCTTTTAGATGTCTCCAGGGATGGTAATTCCACCACTTTTCCTGTTCCAGTGCATGAGCACCCTCTCAGTAAAGATGTTTTATCCAAAATCCAATCTAAACCTCCCTGGCACAACTTGAGGCCATTTTCTCTCATTCTATTGCTTGTTACCTGGGACAAGAGACCAACTCCCAGCTGGCTTCACCCTCCTGTCAGGGAGTAGTAGAGAGTGAGAAGGTTCCCCCTGAGCCTCCTTTTCTCCAGGCTGAGCACCCCCAGCTCCCTCAGCCTCTCCTCATCAGCTTTGTGCTCCAGACCCTTCCCCAGCTCCATTGTCCTTCTCTGGACAAGCTCCAATACCTCAATGTCTTTCATGCAGTGAGGGGCCCAAAATTGAACCCGGATTCGAGCTGTGGCCTCACACTGCTCACTCAGTACAGGGGGATGCTCACTGCCCTGGTCCTGCTGGCCACACTAGCACTCACACAAGCCAGATTTGACCTTCTTGGCCGAATAGTTTCTACTTCTGTGGTGATTTTCAACCACTGAATTGATAAAAATCCCTGTTATGTGAGGAGGAGAGGAAGGATTTCTCCCACTGTGGCAGAGCGCTGTGTGCTCGGTGCTGCGGGAGCGGCTCGAAGCCAGCCTGCCCCCCACGCCCACCGGCAGCGCTGCTCCCCGGCTGCGGGACTCGGGCTTGTGCAAAACCCAGGGAGACAGGAATTCATCCAGGGACAGTCCTAGGGCCGTTCGGCCTCTCGGAGGCTGTGGCAGCAGCTGAGAGCAGTGTTTGTACCCGCACATCCTTTCAAGCACACGTAGAGCAGAGCGCGGGGTCCCTGTGCCGCCCCGACCGCACGGGCTGTGCGCTCCCAGCAGCTCGGGAGCTCCAGAGGCTGCTCCAGCTCCGCTCGGCCCCTCCTGGGAGGAGGAGGAGGATCAATCCAGCCCTGTGCCCCCGTGGGAGGACAGGGCTGGGCGCAGGCGGAGCGCCTGTCACTAGATGGCAATGCCACGGAGCGGGAAATTCCGCCGGGAGCTTCGTGAGGACGAGCTCAGGCTGCACCCGAGGTCCCCGAAACCTGCTGTTCCTGTTTGCTTTGGTGTGGCCACCAGCCAAAGCCTCGCTGGCATTTTCACGTCTGAGGGGGATTGGACCTTAAGTTGGTTTTTACATTTATTCAGTGCTTGAGTTGTGTTTACAACACAGTATTATAATCCTGCAGCATCCTCTGGCGTTTTCTATTATTGCTGGAGTCCCTGGATGCTATAATTGGCAAGCTTTCAGAGGTCCTGAATAGATTATCTTTCCATATCTATTTAATACTGTAAATAATTCAGCCAAAGACCCCTGCAGCTCCAGCTGGGAAATGGAAAGGATGGTTAAACCACTTAATTACTTCCTGTGTTAACAGTTATTTTACAGAAACAGAAAGCAGAATCCAGCTGTTTTGGGGGAAACCAGGAAGAAGTCAGTATAGGAGTCATACTACAAAGAAAATACATTGGAGTGGACACCTCTGCCGTGCTGACACCTGCAAAGGCAGCACAGAACTGCTCTGCCACATGCCACCAGCTCAGGGTGGCCAAGGGCTGGTGACAACTCCCAGGTGTTTGTATTTATGCAACCACTCTGTGCCCATTTTGTGGTGAAATCCCAAACAGCTTCAACCCATTAAAGGTAGGAGAGGTTTGTGGGGTGGCCGAGTTGGCAGTGGGAGAGGAAAAGCTGTGAGAGTTGTGTCAGGGGCAGGAGTGGGATAGTTTGGGCCTTAACTCCAGAGGTCCCAGGTGCCATGTGCTGCTTGTCTGTGGCTGTTTGTCCATCACCCTGAGCTCCATCTGCAGCTGAGCCACCCATGATCTGGGCTGTGCTACGCCTGCCATGGCTTCTGCCAGCCTCTGTAGGCATCTGAGAGCTTTTTTGTGGGATTATCCAGCAGGTGAGAAGAGACACCCAGTGCACTTAAAGTTCAGCTGCTCACGGCTGGAGCAGCTCCAGGATCACTTTGGGGTGATCTTGGCAGTTCTCAGCAGGTCTAGATCCTTCTCCTGCTCATTGCTCTCAGTATGAAGTGCAGGAGCACTGATGGAGCAGGGGAGGCTGGTGTTACACACGGTGTCCTGGAGGAGTCATGCAAACACCATTTTCTCCTTTCACAGAGACTTGATGCACTAAGTGGACCCCACCCCACCCTGCAGCATGAATGGCCTTACACTGCAGCTCCAGGCCAAATGCAGAGTGGTCCCAAGCTCCCTGTGCTGGCTTCCCAGGGAACTGCCACCTCCACTCTTCCAGCTAGGGAATCTTGCCTTCCACTCCTTGCCTACAAAGCCACGTAGCTGATAAATGCCCCAAAGCAGGGCTGTGAGTACAAACTGGGCTGCAGATTCCCAGCCCACTCCCTCATCTGTTTTATCATGGGACCTCTAAACTGCTCATTGCACGTTCCAGAAATGAGGAAATTAAATCCTTTCCTGCAAGAAGGGAGATGCACATATTTGCAACAGCACTGACTGAGAGGAAGAAAGCCCAAGTCTGCTGCTACTCACTCAGTGTTAACTTTGAGCAGAGTTTGTTACAAGTTCCCATCTTCTGTGTGTTAAAACAAGGTGTCATCCCCTTTTTTATGAAGTAAATGTATAGGGCCTTGCTGTAAATGCAGTCTCTTTGGCAGGCTCTTTTCCTTACCATCTGTAAAATGTGACACCTCTGTGGGTCTTGGAAAGGAAGCTGAGCCTCTGAGCCTCTGCTTCTCTGAGAAAGAAGGTGATATTTATAGTCAACTAACCATAAAACTGTGACTTCAGAGCTGCACATGCTCAAGACATCCCCAGCCCTCAACTCTGAATGTGCTTCTTTATACAGATCTCTTCAGGAGCTGGCCACACTTCATCCTGCTGTTAATGCTTTGAAAATTAGCATGAGGTGTGATATGAGAAGCAGCCTGCCTCATACCTGGCACTGGGCTAACACAAACAGCTTCTCCCTCACGTTACCTCCTGTCCTGCCCCAGCCAACAGCTCCGGTTGATACCCAGCCCCTGCTGCACGGCCAGGGTGTGCCTGGAGGTGCTTCCTGATTGCTCTGGCTTGACCTGCTCCAGGTGTTACCAGGTGAAAAGTGCCTTACTGTGCAGCTGGCATGAAAAAGAAGCTTCAAATACACCATTGCTGAATGAATCCAGATCAGATCTTGCCACTCCCCGGAATAAAGAATAAATGTCCGGTGAGAGAAGGTGAGTTCTTGGCTCCCTGACATTTGCACCAAAGGTGCCATTTCATTTTCCTGCAGAGCCAGCCTGCATTTGGGGGAACATCACAGGAGTAATGACATGTTCTAGGTACCTCCATCTCCATTCCCATCATTAAAAGGAAGCAGGACCAAAGCGAGCTGCCTAAGCTAGTGCTTCAGGCCCTGCTTTGCACCAGTTTCAGCAGAATCCTTTACCATGGCCCTTCCCAGGACCTTTTAAGCTTCCCCCTCCATCTTGTCTGTCTGAGACATTAATATTTCCTTAATTCCTGCCTTTGATTTTTCCCTCTCTGCTTGTCTGCAGACAAGCACGCTGAAGTCAGTAATTACAGTGCAAAGCCAGTGTCTGCTGTGAGGTCCAGGCTGGCTGCCTGGTGTCTCTCCTCAGTCCAGGGGGGACACACAAGGGGAGAACTGGCCCCCAGCTGGTACCCACTCATCACTACCATCCCTCTTTAGTTGCATGAAATGCTACTGAAGGCAGAATCTACCCAGTAATTAGGAACAGGAAGCAAGGGGCAGAATTATCTGAGGCTCCCTCCTTTAGAGTCTTGGGAGACCAGGGGAAATACCCTGATTCAAGAGCTTCCTGTATTGATGTGGTGGAAAGAACATAAGGTTCCATAGAACCACCAAGGTCAATAATTTAATCAGGAATTAATTCACCTGTCAATTGGACTGTGCAGCACACTGATAAAGTAAACCTCTCCCCTCCTGTACACACAGCCTAGGGTAGCTGTTTGTGAGGTGCCTCTGCACCTGGGACATCTTATAATGTCAGAGCTGGGCTTAATTCTGGACACATTCTCAAACTGCACCAAATCCTGCTCCTTGGTACAAGAAACCCAGTGGTGCATGTTCATGTGTCAGGAGATACCAAATTCCCATCACTTCTCTTGGAGCAGCTTGTTGCAGGACAGGAGGTTTAAAGAGCCATAAAGGAGTAACTCCCAGCTATTACTGAGTTTTCTTAAAACTTTTATTGCAGTGCAATTCCACCGAACAAGAGTTTCACTGGAAGACTTTCAAAGGCAACCCACTGTGTCCTTAGATCTCGTTCACCCAGTTGGCAAGGGCCTCTCTGGTGTTTCCTTTAGGAGGGTTGCAATGTGATTGTGTAGATTAGACTGGATCAGTCTGACATTTCAGATCTCGGAGGCAATCACCCGAGAACCTTATCTTGGGCAAGAGCTTATCTTCCCACGTTAATGAGAACAGCACACCTTTAGCCAGGTTATAGTAAATGTCTGAAGCAAATTCTCAGCAGTGCTCGTGGCTTCCTCTGGGTGGGAAACACCCCCAGCGTCTCCATAAAACATAAGCAGTGTATTTTTTCTTTAGGGATGACATATTTTTGGGACACAGCAGTACTGCCCTTCTCTGAGGCACTGGAACAGGTTCTCCAGAGAAGTTGTGGATGCCCCATCCCTGAAAGTGTTCAAGGGCAGCAGCAACCTGATCCAACGGGTGGCATCCCTGCCCATGGCAGGCACTTGGAACTGGATGAGCTTTAAGGTCCCTTCCAAACCAAACCATTCTGTGATTCCACGATTCTCTGATTTATGATTCTTATCTTCTCTTTTTCATTCTGGTGAACACTTTTGACCACACCCTTCTACCTGAGGGTTCCTTGCCTTACAGCGAGGAAGGAAACTCAAACTCTCAAAATATTGAAGCAGATTTGTGGCAGGAGGGTGCTTTGTGTGAGATGATGTTAATTGAACCAGATGCTGCAGCAAGTGGGTGGACAAACAGCAGGTGCTGGAAGGTCAATAATACTGTAGAAGTCCTAATAAAGAGGAAAGCAAACAGTGCTTCTGCATCCTGGGGAGGTGAAATCCAGATTGTGTCCAAGGTGCTACACTACAAAACCTATTAGTTACATATAATCATGAAAATTTATTGACTGAAGGCTTTTGAAAATGGATCCATGCCACGGGTTTAATTACATGTCTACAGCAAAAGCAATCAGCATGAAGGAAGAGTCTGCAGATGGATGAGAAGTGTGATGCTCGCTTCAGTCCTGCTGGGGAAATCACACTCCACACTGCTCCCAGGGGGAGACGAGAAGCCTCTCCATGATGTGAACATTAGCCTGAGTGGTCTGGATGGATGGACACGGTCAGCCCAAGCCCAGCAGGTGCCCCAGCTCTGCACAGCCACGCTGGGCGGCCATCCTTGAGCACACCCTTCACTTGAATCACAGAATGATTTGGGTTGGAAGGGACTTTAAGGGTCTCGTTCCAATCCGCTGCCATGTGCAGAGGCACCACTCAGCACCAAGCTGCTCAGCGCCCCACCCAGCCTGACCTCGAGCACTTCCAGGGATGGGGCACCCTCAGCTCCTGCTTGAGGCGTGGGCACCACCAAAGGCCCCCTGCATGAGCAGGGCTGTGGCTGTGCCAGCAGGGCACCCCGAGCTGGGGCTGGTCCTTACAGCAGCAGGTCACCCACGGCGTGCGA
Source organism: Climacteris rufus (assembly GCA_013398175.1). Classification (NCBI taxonomy): domain Eukaryota; kingdom Metazoa; phylum Chordata; class Aves; order Passeriformes; family Climacteridae; genus Climacteris; species Climacteris rufus. The sequence continues at coordinate 1,718,508 of VZRZ01002329.1, read as the reverse complement.
TGCCCAGCTTAAGGACCAGAGGAAGCGCTGGGGGGGGCCCCTCGAAGGAGCCGGGTCCGCCGCCGCCCAGGGGAGCCTTCGGCCCGTGGGTCGGGCCGGGGAGGGGCGGTGCGGGCTCCTCCTGNGCCCAGCGGGGAAGAAGCGGCTCCTGCCCCGCCCGGTGCCCGGCGTGTGCCGGGAGCAGCCCCCGAGCCCCTGCCGCGGCCATGGAGGCTTTCTGCGGGTCCCGCTTCTGGGTAAGCGTCTACCTCCCCTCCCCTTCTCGTCCCGCTCCCTGGGGCGCTGTGCGCGGAGGGGCCGGGGCAGCGCCGCGCCCGCCCCGCCCGGGGCTCTCTGAGTGTGTCCCGGGGCTCCCCGTGTGTCCCGG
>VZRZ01002329.1:1670060-1717903 GCA_013398175.1 Climacteris rufus | reverse complement strand
TCCCCGTGTGTCCCTTGGGGCTCCCCGTGTGTCCCGGGGCTCCCCGTGTGTCCCGGGGTTCCCGGCGTGTTCCCCGAGCTCCCGGTGTGTCCCGGGGCTCCCGGCGTGTCCCCCGGGGCTCCCCGTGTGTCCCCCGGAGCTCCCCGTGTGTCCCGGGCCGGAGCGGGTCGGGCAGCCCGGCCCTGCGGCTGCCGAGGGGCTGAGCGGCTCCTCCGCCGGGGCGCGGGGCTGTCCCCGGGCCGGCCGTGCGGTGCCTCCGCCGGGGCAGAAGGGCCGGTCCGTTCTGTTCGCCGTTCAGCATCCCCACGCCAGAGCCAAGAGCCCGGGGGACCCCACGGAGCATCCCACGGGAGTGCACCTCTCCCAGCATGGTCTTCTGGACCTCACAGCGATGAACCCGGGTCCGTTCCTTCCTGTTTTAGCATGTGTTCTGCTCCTCACGGTCACTCCCGTGAGTGGCGAAGCGCTCCCCGTTAAGCGCTTTGTTATCGCTAAAGAGGGATGGGTTCGTGGCAGCCGAGGGTGGTCACCAGCCCCGGAGGATTGCGGTGACTTCTGTCAGTGTTTGGAGCTCTCAGCCCTTTGGAAAGGCTGCTGGGTTTGTAAGCACAAAAGTTTGGAAATTGCTGCCGTGCTCTGCTCTGATGGTGAAAGTGTGCAAGTGTTGTTACTGGGTTTCCCCAAGGTACAACGTGCTGCTTCCCTCTCTGCTGTGCAGCAGACACTCAGACAGTAAGAACCCATGGGGATTTGAGCATTTATGGTGAATCTGGAACTGCCCCCCGATGAATCAGTTCTTGTGTGTCCCTTTCTTTTATACTGATACAGTTCAAGGGAGATTTTTTTTTTCAAACGAGGAGCAGGAATGAAAAGGAATGTCTGGAGTTGCATCACTGCTGGAAAGCTACTACAGGACAGCACAAGCAACTGGCTCCGAGCACTTTTTGCTGAGCTCCATCCTCAGATAGCTAATTATCTTTCAATATCTGTCCCAGCATTACTATTTAAAAGAGGACTTTGGTTTCTAAGCCCCTTGGTTACACTTCTTCATTCACATTTCATTTCCAAGCGCTCTGCACTCTCTCTGCCACAACAGTTGGCAGATAACCTTGCTCAAACAAGTATTTTCGTGTGTTATTTCTACTATAAACACTTTCAGAACAGGAACAAGCACAAACAGATCGACCCTGCTCCCTGGTCTATTGGCTGCCTCCAGGACCAGGTCTCAGCTTCTCAGGGAAGGCTGGAAGTGCAACAACTCTTCCTGCCCGGAGTTCTTTGTAGCTGTTTGTTGATACATTAATGTAAATATCCAGACAGTTTCCGGGTTGGAAGTATGGAGTAAGTGCATCATTCTGCACTTTATGCTGTGCTGTTCCACTCCAGCACCAGCACGGTGCCCTCTGTGCTGCTCTCTCGGGTGTCTCTGCTCTCTGTGGACCTGTTCTGTTTCTTCTTCCAGAGCTGTTTGCAGTCAGACCAACTTTCCATCTGTTTAATTGTTTTAAAAATGGTATTCAACAACTCTGTGAAGTGTAGCTCTGTGACTTGATGACCAGCAGGTTGAACTCAGTGACCACCCTATTTTCAGCAGCTGGTGGTATTTTCTGTTAGCAGGAGGGTACACAGTGCACTGATTTCGTGAGATGTTGGAAGAGATGACCAGGTAGGTGACAGTCACCTTGAAATGATTGGCTTTGCTAATGTAGGGAGGGTCTTCTTTTTGAAATCTGCCCAAAACGTTGGGGTTGAAGAAGGGAGAATGAGGTGAAAGGCAGTTCCCAGCCTGTGCACCAAACTGATGAATGATGTTCAGCTCCTCAGTTCAAAACAAGAAGTTGATAAAATGTGAACCAATATTAATTTTCACTTCTTCATAGCTGATGACTTAGACTCCCCGTTTTTTGTCAAAGAAAATTAGATATTTTTGGAAGCTGAATGTCATACTGGTGTCAGTTTTAAGACTGTTTAGAGTGAAAGGAAACATGCTGTTCCAATTTAAACAGTTCTTTGTTTTGGAGTTTAAACCAACTACAATACTTTTCTGTTAAAAGGGGATGAGAATAAAAACAAAATGGTTCAGAATTAGGTCTCAAATGTTTACATTGAAATATATCAACTTTAACCCGTGATTGATTTATCTTGGATTTTTTTTTGCTTATTGAAAATGTTAAGGTTTCAACTCCTCACCCTGATGCAGGGTGGGGAATTTTGCTGGAAATGTCAACCAGTTGCGTTTTTTGCAGAGGTAAAATAAGTTCCTACTCAATCCATTTCAGAAATAAGAAATGAAAGCAAACACTGTAAATCACATTAGAAATCTATAAAAGCTTTTGGCTTCCAGCTACTGCTTTACCTGTTGAGCATGGAATCAGCAAATTGCTAATACAAATGTAGGTTATTTAGATATAAAAGAGGAACAACTGGAATATTGCACTTTCATAATGCAGTATGAACAATCTCTTCATCTGAACACTTGGAATCATACTGTCTACTTCAGCTGTTAATATCTCCTAGCTGTGTTCCCATGCTAAATGCCTTTGGGGAGGAGATGGCTGTGATAGCACATACCCACACAAGGCAGTCCTTAGGTGTGTTCTTTACTGGTGCCCATAATTACCTCTTATTTATTGTGTCACATATTTGCTGTGTGATAGGAAGACTGCTAAATAGGTGTGCCAATTAACATGACCCACAATCTCTGTTTTGAGAAGCAGATACTGGTGAATGATCATTTTTTTGTTGCTTGTGTCCTCCACTGTAGTAAAATGTGAGCAAAGTGATCTCCTGGGGAGTGTTTGCTGCAGAAGTGTTTTGGCCTAGTGATTAAAAACCACAAACTTAGAAAAGAAAATTCTGTGCCCTTGGAAAGACACCTTGTCTTTCTGCAGCTCAGTCTCTCTGGGTAAGAAATGGCACAGTGGCTGTGAGATGAAAACATTGGGTGCTCAGCAGGGCTGTTGGGTAATGTTGGGATGAGGGGGCAAAAAAAACCCCTTGGTCTGCAGACAGGCAAAGTGCTTGGGCTTAACCAGTAGCTTGTCTTGGGTGGTGTGGTTTTTTTTACCAGCATAAATGGGAAATGAGAAAACAAGTGATAAAACATTTCAGTGAGGAGACCACAACTTCGCAGTTCCTTTTTATCCTGCTTAGCTGCCAGCTTGGTTTCCTTGCTTTCCCTTGGTGTCCTGACAGACCTCTTGTTTTTCCCTGTCCCACGTGGAGTGCTGGCTCCTTCTCCATCCAGAGGCTCTTGAGTAATCCAGCAGGAAGTTGCAGCAACTCTCAAGAGTAAACAATACCTCAGTCTTGCCTTTGGGATAGTCCCAGACAAAGTCCCTTTAACCTTTAGGTTTGTGGTTATTCCTTCACCTTGAGTCATTCTGTCAAATTTTGGTAGATTTGGGCTAAAAGTCGTGCTGCTCCCTGGAAGTGCTCTGCTTCCTGCTCTGCTGGTTCAAAGTGCCACAAGTTTCTCCTCTGCATAATTTCCCCTTTTGCTGCATCATGCTTATTTTTTAGCAATTCAGGATGACTCAGGATAGCTGTAGTAAGGCAGAAATGTTTTTTTCAAGGAAGATGACAAGTAGTGTACTACTTGTGACACATGTACAAGTTTATTTAAAACCCCCACAACTTATCTGATTTGGTCCTAAGTTAATAATAAAGCATTTAAATTTATTTTTTCCATTATATTTTCAGCTAAATCAGTTGCAGCAGAGGATGAGTGAAGCAGAAGGTGGTAGGATATCACTGCCAAGGAGGGATCCTGCAGTAGGGTGGTATGGTCCAGACTGGCTGTTGTTTATATTTTAGCTTCCCCTTCTGCCACCCTGTGCTAAACACAGGATGTTCAGTGTTTATAGATATTTAAACATGATACAGATCTCAAGATAATTTTTGTTAACTGTGTCCCACTTCAGCTGAGTCCCAGTCCAATAAATCTCTTCACAAATAACTGTATCAGGTACCTGTGTTCTTTCTCATGTCAGGTGGGAGATCAAAGTAAGTGACTTTAATGGTCCCTGCAGACATCAGGTCTATGAAGTTATGCTCTCTCAAAGGGTAGCTGGGTTGGCAACATCCTGAGCTTAAAAGCAGTTAAGTACTCAAGCTCAGATTCTCCCAGATTTTCAGATGCTTGACATGAGTGGAATAGAAGCTGTTGCTAATGGAATTGGGCCACAGATTCTCAGTGTCAAGAGCAGTATAAATATTTAGCCTTGGATTTGGAGTATTAGCCAGGACCTGTTACTGTTCATCTGTGTGTCAGTGGCATAGACAGTCAGATAGACTATGCTTGACACTCTTTGGGAAAGACAAAGTCTGGGTTTGAGAGCTGTGAGCAAAACTTGATACCAGTGAAAGCTGCCAGTATCAAGTGAGTCCTTTGATGATGGTGTCAATTAATGAAGCTCTTCAGCTTTCAACACTGCTGTTCCTCCCTGGGCCACTTTAGTTTGTGTGCCACAGCTGGTAGCTGTGGGTCTGGGACTCAGGAATGCTATAACATTTGCCTCCTGAAAAGAAATGATACTGAAACTAAATCTGACTCGCATGAGGAGCTCCTTAAAATGGAGTTCAAATTTAATCACTGTACTTAGGGCTATAAAGCGTTTTGAGATGGGCCTCACCTACCTGGTAGGCAAATTGCTGTGTCATGGGAGAGATAATCCTTTCCTTTCAACATGTGCAGATCTGCAATGTATTAAAATGAGGAGACTATTAGTGTTTAAAATTTAATTTTAAAAAAATTCTTTTGAAAAACCTATTAAACGAGATCTTTGATTTTCCCCAGTAAGCTAATGCTCGATTTGTCTCCTGATCCCACCGTGACTGTGATGGGCCATTATCCAGTTGCAAGTTACTTGGCTGAGCTGGAGGAGAGGAGAACAGAGTGGCAAGCAGCCAGAGATCTTCCCAGGAATGTGTCCAGGCTTTTGTACCACCAGCAGCCTTGACTCCATGCTGGGCCTGTGTGAGCTGGCACCTTGTCCCTGTGCTAATCTCGTGGCAGCCTGAGAGGTGAAGTCAATGCAATAAAATTTGGGTCATTTACAGTAATGTCACGTGCCAGTGTCATAAAGCCTTGAATTAGAACAGAGTCAGAACTGAAGGAGGTGAAGAAGAGAAGCTGTTTCATGGGAGTTGTTTCAAAAGTCATTTAGTTTTGGAAGTAATAATTTCTTTTTTCTCTCTGCAACTTTCTGAGAATGCATTTGACATTTGTGCAATTAAAAGAAAAATTCTCTCCTCTTCCCCCCAGTTGAATTATTTTTATTCTTGAATCTCTTCCAACTGCTCTCAGAGCAGCACTGATGGCAATTTTTTGGTGACAATCCCTTTTATTATTTGTATACCACAGCCCAACTGGATGGGCTGGCTTAAAATGGAGTTGCAGTGGGACTGTCTCATTTGTAGCTGCTTGAGCTGTTCCTGTCTCTGCTTAATTGAGCTATATTTATGATGATCCTTGAATTAACCCAGTTCCTATAATTGAAAGGAGATGTGATGGCTCAAATCAGGGACATTCCCCCCACAGCCTTTACCACTGCTCTGCAACAGAGAACCCCACCCCTTTATTTGTACTTGCACAAGGCCATAGGAAAAGCCTTTGATGATGACATTAACAAAGTTTTCTCTGCAAAAGTATATAGCTTTGGTCAATTTTAAAAGACAGTTGGGAACTTTTTTTTTGTGAAGAAACAATTTTGTTTCATTTTCCTCTCAATCCTGCTTTTGATTCTCAAGCATTTGTGCCTCTGTGGTTGTACTGTGTCCTCCCCTCTGCAAGTCAAAAATGTTCCTCTGTCCAAGCAAGAGGACTGAGTGCTGCTACGACAGCTGAAGTAGATGGATTTTGCTTTTACTTTAGGTGTATTTTGTTTTAGATGCATTTATTTAGTGTGATCTCCCTCACTCTCTCTGAAGCTGCAGGTGTTTTTCTGGAAGCCCCATTACCTGGGCTCCCATGACTGTGGTGGATCTGAACCTGCCTTTTTTCACCCTGTCTTATTTTTGTTCCTGACAGCAGAGAAGCTGTGAACTTCTAACCTTAAAACTCAAAAACTAAAAGGAAAATAAAAAAGGAAATTACTGTCTAGCAGTGATAGCCCACAGTTCTCAAGTGCATGGTGTGGTTGGTACCATTTGCATGATGAAACTTCATCTTGAGCAAAAACCTGTGATTAGTTACTCCATGATGATAAACTAATTCATATAGGCTCTGGACTTGTGCCAAAACGATCTCATCCCTTAAAATAAGCCATTAAAAATCATTTTACTGCTGGAAAAGAAAGCTGAGCATCCTGCACAGTGTCTTTCTCTGATGCAGAGAACTGGTGCAGTGTGCTTTGTAAACAGAAAAATACTGTTTCTGGTTGCTAACTGTGTGGTTCATGCAGAGCTATAAAGTGCTGATGACCCTCAACCCCACCTTTTTTTCTGAGCAGTGTTGCTGCAGTGAGAATGTTGTTACCTCTTGCCCTTACAAGGTGGGGAGGAAAGGTTGTTCCTGTAATCGTGGGAAGGAATTGAGTGGTGCAGCAGCCTCTGGGGATTAATGAAGCATCCAACTCCTTCTGTGTGCAAAGGTGACACTTCCTTTGGAAGGTAAATGGAAGATCGTGCTCTGAAAAGACATTTGAAACTGGCAGCCTCCTGGAGGCCTGGAGCTGTGCTTGCTGGCATTTGTGCTCTAAAATGATTATTAGAGCTGACCCCAAAGAGTTTGTTAAGAGGGACCAAGCAGAGGGGATGGACAACAGTGGGAGGTGAGACATGGAGAGGCTGAGGTGAAAAGCCTGTACTGTAGGTAAAACTGAGCCCTGGTAGTTCTTACTGCTGCAGTTCAGAGCCACTGCAGAGCTCCTGGGAGGAGGCAGTGTGGTAGAGCCAAGNATCAAGGGTCTCTCTCTTTTGTGTTTGCAATTTGGGTTTGGTGTTTTTATTTTTTTTCCTTTCCTTTTTTTTTTTTTTGGTTTTTTTTTTTTTTTTGTTTGTTTGTTTTTTTTTGTTTTGTTTTTTTGTTTTGTTTTTTGCCAGGCTGTGCAAGTGAAACTCTCTGGCAGGGTATTGAACAGATATAAGGGCAAAAGAAGGGCAGGAAGATTCTGCTTTGCATTTTAATCCCCACTAACAATTTGCTGTACACAGGAAACCATTTCTATGTTTATGTACCACAGGGAAGCATTGTTACCTTCAGTTATTCATTTCCCTATCTTTTAGACTTGCTGTGTACCTTCCTGGCCAGCTTTCCAATTTGACTGTTAATCTTACATAACGTGCAAACCAGAGATAACTGACACGGGCTCACTGATAGGGTTTGTATTAGCCTTGGGTAGAGTGTGAATGACATCAGCCCAGTGACCTTCACCTTCCAGCAGATAAAAGTTTGGTTTGTGTTTCCTGTGCTTGTTGCCATCCTTTTGGAGCTGTAGAAATTTAGAGAAAAACATGTATTAATGTATCCATTTAAGGGAGATAACTGCTTGAGACTGCAGAGATGCTGTAAGTCTTCCCTAGGGTTGGGAAGCTCTCTGGTGCTGTTTGAGGAGCATTACTGCAGCATCAGCAATTGTTTTACTTCTGGGTAAAGCCAGTGTGAGGCAGCTTTATTTTAAGCTTCTGTACTGGAGTAGGAGCTGATTTAGACTTAAACTCAAGACCAGAACCTCAGCTGGTCTTTTTCAGCAGGCTCTATTGACATCACATGGGGATTTTGGGAAGGCAGGAATTTCCCTGTTCCTGTTTTTCAGTCTAGCTTTGGACTTTCTGTTTGTTTCCCTTGTTCTTTCAAAGTTGTAAGGGATGATGTGCAGGAAGCCCAAGATACATGGCATTGAACTTTTATTTCTTTTAAAGGCATTATCAGTTTTAAGGATGGCTTTTTCAATAGCAATGTTCTTTTCCAGAGGGGAAAGTATAACAAAGTACCAAGTATTAGAGCTGATTTAATGTTGCTTAGAGCTTCCCCTGTTGAATACCTTCCCTTAAATGAAAACCATATATTTAAAATTGGTCGTTTAAATGCAAGTCCTGCTGCCCAGATGGCCCTGAATACAAGGTTGGTGTTTATCCGAAGGTTGACTGGGGTGATAGGTGTGAGTGAAAGCTGTTGCAAGGGCTCATATCAGGGATGTCCTTATATAATCAACAGAAAGCCCCACTCATTTATAAGCTTTAGACTCCAAGGGACCCCTTTTCTACTGTGAAGCTGTAACAAGCATCTCCAATCTCTTCCCATGGGTGTTGGAGTTGTGTTTTAGTACTGGAGGATTGAGTAAATCGTGTGCCCAGGGAGTTCAGTGCCGTGGGCTGGTGATGTCTGCAGTGCTGTATCTCACCAGCAGAGCCTTCAGCATCCAAGATCTGCATCCAAGGGAATGCTGCTGCATCTGGCAGTCAGGAGGAACCACAGAGCACGGTGGGAGTCTGGACTAGTAACAGGATACAGGTTTCTGTCCTTAAGACTTGCTGGTGGGGAAGTGGGCTGAGAGTCGTGTTGGCTGGGATGGACACGCTGGCTCTTGCGGTTTCCGTGGGAAGAGTTTCTTGGAGAAGGTTGTGTTTCCCAACGTTTGCTGCTGAGCACTTTCCCTTGGGAGGTGCCTGTTGATGGGTCACCACAGCCCTGGGTCACAGAGATGCCTGCAGAGTGTTTTGGGCTCTCATTGAAGGGGACCTGAGGCAGAGCTGTGATGTCCAGGGGAAGGTGAGCAGCGCTCAGGAGAGCACAGAGCCACCACCAAGGGACAGGGCTGCCCAACATCAGCCTGTCAGGCCTCTTTCCGCAGCAAGCCCAAAGAAAACCCTCAAACCCAGACAGTCCAAGGTGGGTATTTGCATCCTCAACCAGACCAGGACACAAGAAACATTTCAACTTGCTCTGCTTCCCAGGACAGAGGTCAGAATATGGAAGGGCAAAGCCAGATTAAAGCAGGAGCCTTTAAAGACAGGAGGCCAAGATCTGGTGTGTGCCTCCAGCATTCTTGTGTTTGTTCTCCAGGGTGGAGTGCTGTAATTTTCCTGCTGGATTGAAGGGTATTTAGCAATTGTTAACAAAGTTGGCTTGGTCAGGATAGGTTGTATGGAGCCTTTGTCACAGTCTGACTCAAAATGAGTTGTTTAGGGTTGGAGTGGATGTTGGAATATGTGCTGTCAGTGTGGTGATTTATAAAGCCATAAAGTGCAACTTCCAGCTCTGTGGAAACAGATCCAGCTTGGTAAGAAACACAACTTGTGGATTCATGGATTTAAAAGTAATGATAATAATAATGATAATAATTCATAGCCCTGCTACATGGCACATGGCATCGTGTGTGGTTTAACCCCAGCCAGCAGCTGCTCACTCATCCCCTCCACTCCCCTGGTGGGAGGGGACTTGGAAAAAAGTTAAATCCCATGGCTTGAGACAAGAACAGTTTAATAATTAAAATAAAATATTATTATAATTATGATAATATAATTGTAATGCAAAGGGAGGCAACAAAAAAGAGAGAAACAGAGTGTTGTATCAGCTACTAGGGAGAAAATAAATTGAAATAAATTTTTAAATACATTAAAAACTCTATCCCAGGACACACAGCAACATTGGTCCACTCTGGTCTGATCTCAGGGAGGACAAGTAATGTGCATGGAATTCCACTACTTAAATGTTTTAGGCACTGTGTCTTCTGACAGGGACCCCTCTCTATTCATGGCATGGGAACAGTCTGCTCTCAGTGAGCAGAAACAGATTTGTTCCAGGAAAGCTTTTCTGTCTGGTCCAGAATGGAATTGGGCCTGTCCTGTCACCTTGGCCATAGGTCTCCTCCAGCCCACATCCCTGTTCCCATGTGCCATGGAAGAAGTGGGCTCTTGCTGGCCATCAGGTGGGTAATGCTTCCTGTAGTTTCACATAATTTTGGACAGGTTCCACTTTTATTCTCAGGGATAATTCAACCGAATCTCAAAATCTTACCTTTTTTTTAGGACAGAATTTTTGTTTTCTGGCCAGCTACATTTTTACGCTCAGAAATGCAAACCCTTTGCCTTGTTTAAATAAGAGTTAATGAAAACCTTCCAATGGCTTGGCAGCCCTGCAGTCTGTGTCTTGGATACAATAGACAGCTTGTGTTCAGTTCAGAAGTTAATGGACATCTGGGGCAGTTTCTAGGTTGCTGTCAGACAGAAAGCCATTCCTGCACATTTTGGTCTTATAGGAAGGGTTTAAATTAAAAGTGTTTTTTTTTTTTTTCCCTCAATAACTTTCCCCTTAAACAGAGTCTTTGTTTTATTCTGTGCTGCAGTTATTGCTGTTCTTCCTCTGCTTTCCTCTTCCAGGACTTTTTCCAGCAAGCAAAAGGAACACAATTGCAAACATGCATAAGGCGTTGCTAAACCACATGTAATTTAAAGAGGAAATTAGTATTTTGTTGAATAAATGAGAGTAGATAAGCTCCTACTTGGGAACTAAAGAGCTCCAAACTTCTAGAGGGCATCTCCTGCCCCAGGCAGGGTAGCTGCTAGAGGAGCTTATTATGTTAGAGATACTGAAATGTTTTGATGATGAGCCAAAAAATGGGTGCTCTTTAAAAGTTATCATCCATTCTGGTGCCAGAGACGTGCTCACTGGAGGAAAACACTGGAGTAGTTTGAATGTGAGGCTGGAGTTTTGTTTGGTTTTGATCTTGCGTTTGAATTGCTGTGTAATTGCCCCTGTGTTGTTGATTTGTGGCTGAAGTTTGCCCGAGGTCTGGACAAACCTGTTGAGGTAATTGGGGCTGGTTTTGTTCCGCTGGCCCACGCTGGGTGCCTGAGTGCCTCCAAAAAAAGCCATTTCTTGGCTGGAGAGGCACCAACTGTGCACAGGGTGCAGTTCAGATGTGGAGCTGGTGGATTTGTGCCAACCTTCCCCACTGCCAAAGCTGAAGCAGCGAGTGACAAACGTGTCACAGTTCAGCCCAACCATCCTGTGCCCGGCCAAGGCTTTGTAGCCTCGTTACACTCAACGAGCTCATTGCTGTGTTTGTGGATGGGTGCAGCGATGCACGAGCCTTCTGACAGACCACCACTGAAATGGAAGGATTCTCTGCAGATTGTGGCTCTTCAGTTCTCCTAAAATCAACCATTGCTTTCAGCATTCAGCCTCTTCTTGTGTTGGTAAACAAAAGAAGGACTGGAAATACTTTTGAGGAATCGATTTTCAGAGTAGTCTGTCACTTACAAGGGATGAGAAGTGGCTCAGTGTAGCTGAAACACTTCTACTGAGAGCTCACAGCCAAAAATAATGAAGTAAATTGTTTTAGTGCAGAGATAAGGTATATCTGAACCAGAGATATCTTAGTTTTATCATCATCTTGTTAGTGGCAGTACAACAAAGTCATTTTACAGCCCCTGCTAGTATTTATCTACCACATTTAAGATGACACATCAGATGGCAAAGTCCAAGTTGTGAATTTCCAGTAGGTTTGATTAAAACCAAGTTCCCCTTCACCACACTGAAGGTTCTATTTTAGTTTGAACTTGTGCAATTGTGTGTTTGCATGTGGTGCACTCAAACCCTTAGGTACAAGTGCATGTGGATTGTGGTGTCCAGGGTCACAGATGGAAAGCATTGCTTGAATTGTTTCCAAGAAAACCTTACTCCTACCTGCATGTTCAGTACATTTCTTCTGCCTTTGTTTAGAATAGGGAAGTAATTAAACTTGGAAGCGTATGAGTAAGAAGGATAAAGTGTTAGTCATCAATGGAGAGGATTTTCCCAGGTCAGCATAAGGTTGGACTGAATCTGATCGTTTTCTCCAGTGCTGGACATTCTTGCTGGATGAGTTCTCAAGTGGAGGATTTTGCCTCAAGAGCTTTGTTTAGCAGAGGCTCTCCAGGCTGGGAATGCCTTGGGAACGTGGAGTTATCAGCACCTTTAACTAAGCCTCAGCAAAGACTGAAACACAGGGGGGTTGTCTGCTATAAAATGTAGCTCTGAAATACAGGAGGGCAGAAATCTCTTTTTTCTTTAAGATTGTGCCCAGTATTTATAGCTGTACTTAGCCCTTCCACTATAGCAGATTAACCACAAGTGCTTGGGATAGGTATTTTGGGAAAGCTCTTACTCAGGCCATGTGCTAACTCCATCAGAGTCTGGACAAAACTTCATTCAAGCAGATGTTCAAATTGGCAGCACTTCTGCCTCTCTGCTAACAAACGTGTCTGGTCCTTCTTCCAGGATCCCAATCTCACGATACACACGGATAACCCAGACCTGACACCCTGTTTCCAGAACACCATCCTGGCATGGATCCCCAGCATTTACCTGTGGAGTGCATTGCCCTTCTACCTCCTCTACCTGAGGCACAACAAGCGAGGGTACATCATGCTGTCCGTGCTGAGCAGGTTCAAGACGGTGAGAGCTCTTTGCAGTGCCCCTCGTGCCCTGTAGAGTTCTTTTTTATCAGTTCAGCATCCAGGGAAGTGCTGCAGGAGAGTTTAAACAAATTTCCCTCTGATTTATTCTATTGAAGAGCTTGCTCATGGGAATAAACAATGTACATAGAGATTTCTGAGGAAGGAGATCCATCCTAGGAGCCCACCTTTCTGGATAGAGGGAGGAATTGATGGCTCTGCCTTGAGCAATCCCCCTTTGTGAGCCAAAACTGCTGCTTCACCCTTACTTCAGGTTTAAACCACTGAAAGCTGCAAAACAAAGACCTTAAGGCAGATCTAGTGGGGGTTTTATCTCCCTGTGAAAATAATCAGGAGAAGGGTTTTTTCAAGCCACTCTCCCCATAGAACAGCAAAGTGATTTCATCTGCACCTTGTGCTTAAGAGGTGCCTGGTGTCAGCAGCCCCTCAGGTCTGTAAGTGGCTGGATCTAAGGAAAGCAAGAAGTCACTTTCCATAGACCACTAAAGAACTGGGGTAATTCTTGGAGAAAAGACCAGGCTTCTGCTTCAGGGCATGTCTGCCTTTACTCTGGATGCTGCCTGTGTTTCCAATCAAAACTGAAAAGGGGGGAAAAAACCTGGCAAATACATTAGTCTTTCTACTGGTTGTGACTGCAAATCCCTCAAAAAGCAGTGGAGGTGAGATCCTTGGTTTGAGTGCAGTGGGACAGTTCATCAGCCTGGTTGTTATTCTGTTTACACAGCTTTGTTTTGCTGGGAATTTGTGAATCAGAATGGGGTTTTTTTAGCTCTCTGACCACCCCTGGAGAGGAATTTACCAAATGCTGTTTCTGTTTACCTCCTCTCAGCTGTTTGGTGTCGTGCTGTGGTGTGTGAGCTGGGCAGATCTCTTCTACTCCTTCCACGAGCTGCTGCAGAACAGAACCCCTCCACCAGTTTATTTTGTCACTCCACTGGTCGTTGGCATCACTGTGGTTTGTAGTTGTTTCTGTTCATTATGGCCCATATGAATAACTTTTCCTTAGACAGGTGAAGGATGAAGAGCCTCTTTGCATTCATTGCCTTATCCTGAACTCCTGATTAGTACTGAAGCAAATTTTGCTGCTGAAAAGGCCAAGGTCACAAATACCTCTCTCAAGTAGATTCAGCTGTGTAAATTAAAATATTTATAATGGAGAGATTGTTCTGCCTCCCAGCTTGCTTTCACCTTTCTCTCCAGGTTTGTGATCCAGGTGTGGAGAGAATTTGAATATGACTTTGCCTAAACAGAGGGATACAATGCTTGTGCTTTGTTCAGTACTGTAGTGGACTTTGTAAAACTATTACCTGGTGGTTGTTGCTCTGTTAAACAAACCAACTTGGCTTTGCCTAGGATGACAGACAGGCTTGTGGCTGTTGTACGAAAAATAAAGGAGTAAAATTTGCCCAGTAAGTTTTTAATGGTTAGACTTCTTTTTTTCTAATCTCATTTTCTAGGCAAGTCATGATGGTCCACCTGGGCTGGAGCAATGGCAGTTCCCACATTTGTTTAAAATGTTTACATCTAATATTTAATTGTTCCTAGCCCTAGGAGCAAAGATTTAAAACTTGAATTCTGAATATGAGGCTCTGAAAACAGCAAAACAGATTATTTCACAGTTGTTTGCTGCCTTCCTTAGGTAATGGAGGTTTTGCCATTGACCTCTGTAAAGCCATGATGGGGCTCATTTCAGAGAGGTCCTGATGGTGACTGTAAGAGTGCAAAGAGAGGGAGCAGTAGGGTGGGGTTCTCATGTGTTCCTGTATTTACTTTCACAGCTCTTAGCTACACTGCTTATCCAGTACGAGAGGCTGAGAGGAATTCAGTCCTCTGGAGTGCTCATTATCTTCTGGTTTCTGTCTGTGCTCTGTGCCGTGGGGCCTTTCCGGTCAAAGATCATCACTACAACAGCACAGGTAACAAGGCAGGCTTGTCAGCACTTGGAGAACAGGAAATGTAGCATCCACATCTCTGGGAAAAGAATGAATCACCGAGTTTGGAGTCAGAGCTGAGCCCAGGTTTTGCCAGAGAGAAAGAGGAGTTTGGTTCTGTTGCCTTGACTCGGGCTTGTGTAACCAGAAGGGAACTGGATTTGTCATGCAATGTTAAAAAGGAGATTTTGCTTAGCCCAGGGCTATACTGGAAATCTGATAGACATGTGAGAGCAATAGCAACACTGTGTATATGTGAAGAGACTCTTTTCTTTTTTTTATCTCTTTCCCTTTTGCAGCCCTGCCCCTGCCATGCTTAAATAGGGATGGGTGGTAATCAGAGAGGACACATTTTTATATATAAAGTTCCTTTTTTGCTTAGGCAGCTTGGCCACATTATACAGCTCCCTGGGCTTTCTTGTGTCAGTGCCTGATGTGCTGAGGACAGCGTTTTGACTCCACTGGGGCTGTAAATAGAAAACAGAGTTGGAGGGAGAGGAGAGAAACCTGGGCTGTTAGGATTGCTGTTTGAAAACATAGCAGGTTCTCCCACAGCAAGAAACTTGCTAAGTTTTTCATAGAAACAAATTTCACTAAGTAGGGCAAGGCAGATTGCTCCAGTGATTAGATCTTCAAAGGCTGGGAGAGCAAAAGAGTGCTTGAAAAACATTGAGGTGATTGCTTCTCCTCAGTGAAATCAGTGTTGATTCTGTTTGGTGATTCCTTGTTTCTGTACTTGCATTTTTGTAATATTAGCAGCATTATCCTGTTAGCAAGGCTTTTACTATACCAGGGTGTTGTAAATATTTCATCAGGGACTGAATTAAACCTTAATTGAGAGTCTGGGCAGAATTTTTTCAGGTAATAGCTGCAATCTGGTGAGACCATTTCAAACATCCCTTAGAGGCAGTTTTAATAAGTAAAAATATTGGACTGGACTATCAATGTTTAAATCTGTATTCATCCTGAGATTATGGGTGCAGAGCCTTAGAACAGGTCTGGGTAACATTTCCCTCCTGTGACGGCTGAGAACCAAATACTCTTTCTCTTGCAGTTAAGATTTAAACATTTTAAATGAATAGTAAGCATGTTCAAAATGACATTAGGGTATGAAAGAGCTGTATAAAGGACATACCCTCACAGAAAGAAGTTTTAGGCAAACTGCAGACTCATGATTAGGAAAGAAGTATCTCTAGAGCAGATGGAACTCTTATTATGCAACACAGTGGCTTTTCTGCAGCTTCTTCTGAAAGTATTTAACACTGACTGCTTGTCAGTGACAAGATACTAAAGTGAAAGGATGTTCTCTGATCTGGGTTGACAATTCCTATGCTTAAGACATGATCTTGCAAGAACCCCCAGAGATAATTTAAAAGGATGTTATGTAGACCTGATTCCAGAGGGTGTCTGCATGCAGTGAAGATGTATAAGCACTTTGAACTTGACATAATTTAATGAAAAGCTTGGAGATAAGCATGTTCTTAGTCACTTGTCAGAGTACAAGCATACTTTTGTGAGATAATTCCTGCTAGGAAGTACTTTGCAGTATTCTACTGTAGAGGAAGAAAGGAATTGCCAAAAGAAACTGAAAAAGGATATATGTACAGAGAGAGTATTGGGGAGCTTGGAAGTACAATGAAAACAATCATTTACTGTGTTTCTTTTCCCTCTAGGGCCATGTAAATGAAAGGTTCAGGTTTACCACGTTTTACATCTACTTTGCTTTGATAATCATTGAGTTGATACTTTCGTGTTTCAAAGAGAAGCCTCCATTTTTTTCCCCTGCTAATACAGATGCTGTAAGTATTTTCACTTTGCTTATTTGGATTTTACAGACCATATCATGTTTTGAGAGTTCCACTGAGGGTACTTGTCATTGAGCACAGCTTTGGATTGTCATAGGGATGGCAGGACTTAGTGACCCTCTTACAAAACACTGAGTATGGACAGTAATGTTGGGGTTTGGAGCCTTTTTCCGTTCCATCCTAAATGACTGGAAGCTATGTAGTGAAAGCAGCTCTCCTGCTTGCTGCTTCACAGAAGTGTAAATTACATTTGTGAACTCTGAAGTGCAATGTTAATTATTTCAAAAGGTTTTTTTGTGGACGTGTTGGTCTACTTGCTTAACATTCATCTTGAGTTAGTGGAAGTCCATGAGGTTTGTCTTAATAAATGAGTTCTATATGTGTTGAGAATAGATACGGAAAAACACTATTAACAGAAGATATTAGTGGTGTCACAGGTTAAAATTCTTCTCCAATTCATAAAATAGGCTCTATAATTGGATTTATGTTTGAAATAAGCTGAGAAGTTGAGCTCATATCTTAAAATGAACATCTCAGAAAATGTAGACTGACATTTCACTTTATATGTGTGATTTAAAGGCAGTGTATGAAGCAATTTCTAGAGATAAAAGCAGTTTTGCCTGACATGGGAGATGAAATAAATCAATTTTATGTCTCATTAGGCCATAGGTATGTACATGTAACGTACCATATAATATGCCAAAACTGATCAAAATAGACTGTTGTCTTATTAAAGTAAGGGTAAATGTCTTGCTATATTTATTTTGGTTTTTTTCCTCCCATAAATTCATTATAGAACCCATGTCCAGAGTTAAGTTCAGGCTTTCTGTCAAGATTGACGTTTTGGTGGTTTACAAGGTGAGTTCTCTCTCCAGGCTGTTGGGCAGCTGACAAACCCAAGCCCTGCTTGTGATCTGTGCTGCACAGAGACTTTCCCTCTGTCAGTGGTTGATGTTGGATGCTCTTTCTTCCCCAGTGGTGTCAGCACTTCTGGCTTTTGCCTTTCTAGAAACACAGAGCCCAAAGTTTTTCTCTGCAGAGTAGTGGCAGCACCTGTGGCATGGCTGGTAGGATGTGCAGCCTGGCTGTGCTCAACACATGCTGCAATATAACCCAAACCAAGGTGTAATTCTGTGCTCCACAAGATGGATTGTGGCAGCCTTTCACCCAGCTGAGGGTGCACTTTGTTTCCTCTTGGGTTTCGTGGGGGAGTGCTTTTTTATAAGGACATTTTCCATGCAAGAGGGAAAGTAAACTGGGTTATCTGTACAAGTGGTTGCCACCAGCTGAGGCTGCTGACAAAAGGTATGTGTGTTAAAGATGCAAATTTGAGATTGGGCCTGCTACTCCATGATAAAGAAGTGGAACATTTGTCAAAGGTCATGTTAAGACCCAGTTTTTTCATGGTGGTGGAGATCTTTATCCATCCATGTAAATTTATTGTCCTGGTAACAGCCCTGTGAAGTTCTTTTTAGTGAGAGTGAGATCTTTCTGAACTTGCAGAATGTTCAGCTTCCCAGTGAGATTCTTGGCAACTAGATGTTTGTATTCCTTGACAAAATTAACCTTACAGTTGAGGAACTGCAGTTTTGAGAGAAATCTGATTTTCCTTTAACTACAGTGAGCTCCACTTCTGCGTTTTGTTCACCTCTGACAATTAATCCAGATAGACTTTTTTATTTTCACTTCTAAAGCTTCACTGTTTTCATTTAACACCACAATTTCATCTAAATGCTTCTGGTAGTTGGTTTTATTGTCCTTTTTTTTCTGAAGTGATGTTTTCAATAAAACACATGTAATCAGAAATACGTCATGTCCTTTCCCTAATTGCAAACATCAATAAAAGGAACAAAGGGTGATAATTATTCTTCCATCTCCCTTTCTGTGGAGTATCTTTTTGCTTTTGTTAGCTTAATAGTCCTAGAGTTACTGGCAATGCTTTAAGTACTGTTATCCAAACTGAATTGGGCTGTTTTTCTCCATATGTGCAGCATGGCAATTCATGGGTACAAAAGGCCTCTGGAAGACAAAGATTTGTGGTCGTTAAATGAAGATGATACTTCAAAAACTATCGTGCAACAGCTGAGTAAAGAGTGGGACAGGGAAAAAGCAGAGTGCAAACAGTGAGTATATGAACAAGTCTGCAAACAGACATTGATCTGAGGCGTTTCAGCATTTAAAAATTGCTCATCCATGAAAATGAGCCAACTAAAAATGCAGCCACCTCTTCAGCCTTTCTGTTCTTCACTCATTAATAGCCAAATTTGCTTATTTGAATATGTCTAGGCAGAGGCAAGCAGGAGCCCTGTGGGGCTTGGGTGCCACCAACACATTTTTAAGGTGCTTAAAATCTGTGTGGGCAGGTGGTGCCACTTCCATGTGGAGAAGGGCTGGAGATGTGTGAGGAGAAGCTGTTGAGTTGGTTGAGTTGTAGAAAATGAACAACTTTTCACCACTGAGCTGGTAGTTGTCTGACTGCATAATTGCATCCCTCCCAGGCATGTTGGAGCACAACTTCTGGGCACAGAAACCAAAAGGAATTCCTCACCATCTCCATCCTGAGTTTTTTGGCCTGGCAGTATTTTTAGCCTGAGGGCTCTCAGCAGTGAGCAAGTCTTCACTTCCCAGCAGCACTAAAGATGGGAAACCCAAAACGTGTGAAATGCAGGAGGGGAAGAGATATCCCACTTGGTTGCTGAGACCATACTGCTGTTGCCTGGAGAATTAGCAGCAAAATTGTCATAATCTCTGATGGAAATGGGATGAGGGTCAGAACTTGCATGCAGTTACATCCCTGCTGGAGAGGATATCCTTCTTATTGCATGTTCTGTCCTAATCTAATCTTAAGAGATTATCCGTTGTACAGCTCTTACTTCCTTCTCCCACTGGTTGGTGTCCAAAATGTTTCCAAGCAAATAGATGTGATAATAGTGTGTTTCAAATGAAAAATGTCAATAAGGAGGAGGCCTGTGCTTCCATTTCCTTTCATTGTGGAGATTTCTTCTCCTTGTGGAGGCTTTCCTCTGTTCTGTTCTGTGCATGTCCTTGCCAAATTGGAAAGACCCTATTATGTGATAATATTAGGAGAGAGTTGTAATTTTATTGGCAAGGCTAAATATGATGTGGAGAGTTCCACTTTGCAGCTAAAATTTGAAATATTTCCAGCACTAACACCAGCAGCTGTCCCTCAGTGCTCTGTGTGGCTGTGTTACAGCTCTACTTCAAGGTTTGGGTTTGGCTTTTTTCTTTCATTTTCTTAATGTCTCTATTTTTATGGTGTGGAATAACGTGCATTGTCTGGGTTCTGGTCTTTTTGCACAGACATAAATCTTATTCCCCCAGGCTGTTTTACAGTAAGAGCCACAGCCCTTGTGCAGGAGTGCCTGGGGTCCAGGAAAACTCTTGCTAGGAAACCAGAAACCGTGCCTGGAGTTTTGTCGTGGGATTCATTGCATTTTGGAAATCGTTCATACAAACTGGGGCCAGTTGGCAATGAATTTAGCCATAAATTATGACTTGTATTTAGCTCAGGTAAAATTTTGTGGCAACTACATTAATGATTCTAAGATGGGGAAAAGAGCAAAAACAAAGCAAATCACTGTACTCCAGCTTGCTGGGTTTCACAGAACTCTAAAAGCTCTGCTTATTCTTCATTTATAAGTAGATATTCTCTACTACTTCATGTCAAGTAACATTAGTGGTAGTTGCTTGTGAGCCATTGTAAGTAATTTTTTTTTCTTCCTTTTAACTCTTGTTGAATCTGCTCTGAGCAAGCTTTTGTGACATTAAAAATGTTGTGTCAAGTTGTACACATGTTGAAAGTGTCATGAAAAGTATTTGCAGCGTACATAGCAGTAATTTATTTTTAAAAACTTAATCAGTTGCAGCTCTGGCAGAGCTAAAGGTTTAAACCTATTTTGTGGTAATGATTATCACATTTCAGTTGTTCCAAAACCATTTTTGCTTCACAGCTGTCTTGTGAATACTGTTAAATAATTGCTGAAAATTCATTTGCTTCTAATGAGTTACAGGAGAGGCCAGCATGGATTTAAACTGTTATTGTAGATAATAGAGCACGCAAAGGGTATTTTTCCCTTCTTTTGCTCTCTTTGCTTGTATGGCTGAAGTCTCTACCACTTGCTTCACTGAGAAGTGCAGTTTCTTCTGAAAAAGTTAGGGCTGTGCTGGATGGAGAAGAGAGAGCTGGAATGCATTTTCCCCTCATTTTTAGTTAGCTTCTGATTTTCAAGACTGTCCTTATGAAATATTGAAGATGCAGGGCCCTGTCAGCACCACTGAGAAACTGTGTTTTCCCATGAGATAAATCAGTACCTATTATCTGCCTGCTATAAATAATGGCAACCAGACACATGCTCTTTGCTTGGATAAAAAGCTGGGTGTGAGCAGTCCCACACACTGCTGAAAACCTGACCTCACCTAACTATGTGTAGTAAACACTAGAAGTGCATTTTCTCCCTTTGGGACTTTCAGCTGCAAGAAAACCATTGCTTTGCTGTTAGCTCAGTGTAATAAACATTTTTAATAGCACAAAGCCAGGGGCAAGTAGTCTTGTTTCTTCAAATCTTTCAATGAGTTTAACAGTCTGGTTGCCAGAAAAACAAGGCTTTGCTCATAAACTCTCCAGGTTTGATCTGGGAGACAAAGACAACACTGTTTGTTCTTGTCTGGGGGGGGAAAATAAATTGTCTGGTTTATGTTCTCCCCCTGCCCCCAAACTTTATTGCAAAGACATTGGGATTTGCAAATGGGTTTTTTCTGAAAGGATGTGGACAAGTTTCCATGTGTGGACTGTTAGCCACAGTGATCACAGTGAGTGCTCGCAGGCTGTTGGAATTATTTGACTCTGCAGCCAGACAGCTCCAAAAAATCAGCTCAGTCTTTATGAAAAATCATAAATTCAGCCTCACTTGGTAGTACTTACAAGTTATTTTTCAAATGCCTTCTGGTCTTCATTGTTTTCTAGGGTGTCTCTTCCATCTGTTTTTTCTTGTAAAGCTTATGTGCCCCAGACTAATTTCCTTCTCCCTGCTCCACCTGGACTTAACTTTCCTGTCTGACATTCAGGAAATTGTTCTCAAGTCCCACAGCCCCCAGGAAACAACAGCAACTCAATATTTGTTGGTGGAGAAGTTGCCAGACTGATCTTGGAGAGCAGTTCATGGAGGAAATAATTTTCCAGAGTGCCCTCTGTGTAGATGGGCAACAGAATTCAGGCACCTAAACCCCGGAGGGGCTTCTACAAAACCCACCTGGGGCCCTGGAGAGCCTGTTGGGTCCATTCTTCATCAGTCAGTCTAAAAGAGTATGTGGAACAGTCACTTTTGTTAGCTTATTTGGCAGAGGGAGAGAGGAAAAAAGTAAGAAAGGAATCATAGAATCCTAAAATCATCAGGGTTGGACAAAACCTCTACAATTATTGAGTCCACTGGTTAATTAAGTGGATGCAGGCAAACAGGGTTTAAATTGTCAAAATTCAGTAAAATTTAGGCACCTAAACCCAAGGTTTGTTTCCTGGAAGAATCTTGGACCGCTGTGGTCCAGATCTCGGAGATGGCTCAGCTTTGGAGGTGCTGTGGCTTGTACTTGATTTCAAGTTTCCAGGAATGCTAAACTTTGTATTTTGAGAGGGCTGTGCCTGCTTCAATGCCTGTCTCCCCAGAGGGATTCATTCTGCTTTTCTGGAAGCAGCTGTGATCAATAAGGGTAAAGGTTTAGTACAGCTACTGACTGAATAATGAACACAGGCTCAGAGGAGTAGGTGAGGGTGCCTTGTGTGGAATGTCCATAGCAGCTGTTGGAGGGTTCCTGTACAAGAAACTGGAGATCCAAGGTCAGCTCTGAGGGCTTTGAGTCAAGCCTTCCTCTGCTCCTGCTTTGGGCCGCATTCTCATCCCATGGTGATTGATTTTCTGCCCTGTGGAGTACACCCCATAAGTAGTGCAGGAAAACAAAACCAGACTCAATTACACAAGAGGGGCTGATCCCTGAGGGCACCTTGGAAGTCTTGCTGGTGGTCAGCAGCAGAGCAGAGGAGGGAGCAGACTTCTGGCTGTTCCTGCAGTGCTGTTCACAGGGGGCAGTGACATTCTCAGTGTCAGCTGTCTCGTTGTTTCGTTTCCCTAGGAAAGAGGATGTGACATACATGAAGAAATCGAACCATGTGCTGAATCACGTTGGTGATGGTCCAGAGGAAGCAGAAGTTCTCATCAGAGACAAAAAGCACAACAGGAAACCTTCCTTTCTCAAGGCTTTGTTGAGGACCTTTGGGCCATACTTCTTAATTGGCTCCTTCTTCAAGCTCATACAAGACCTACTTTCTTTCGTCAACCCTCAGCTGTTGAGGTTGGTTTGCCCTGTGAGCAGTTTCTGTGTGCAATCCCTGCGGAGGCTTGGCTTTGGCACGGGGTGTTTGCTTTTGAAATGCATAACTGGTTTCCCTCACGGTGCCACGTGTGTGTGCTCCCTCACCTTCCCCCGAAATGCTGTAAGACAGGAGTTCTTTGTTGTGGACTCGGCTGTAAATTGGCCAAGCTTCACTGAAATGCAGCACTTGCAAATTGCCCATTACCAGTGGGCAGCTTTGAATTACAAATTACCTGTTGCTCCGTGCTGCAGTGCAAAGCAATTTCTCCTCATTTCTAAAGGATTAGCTGTGAAATCAAAGTGAAGCACCGCTGGCTGGATCCAGGGGTCTCTGGACACCTGATACCCGCATTGTTGATGGTGGTTGCAGCTGTGGCGTGGTTTGATGTGCAGATGATGTGTGATGTTCTTGCCATGCTGCTGTCATCTGGGAAAGGCTTTGCACCATTTAGATGAGTCCATGTGCTCTTAGTTGTGCACAGCACTGAGAATGTGAGAGGCACAGTTGCAGTAAATTTCCATGTGAAAGAAAATAATGGTTCTATTAAAAAAAAAAAGAGAGAGGTCATGACAGAAGTGGTGTGCCCTCAAATTCTCTTTGCATGAGGAATACCTGTACCTCCCATCTCCAGGGGGGCCAGTTGCTCTCCCTGATGCATAAAGGAATTTGCTCGATCCCCACATTTTTTTCTCTATAAGTGTTACTCTTAAAGTGAAGAATTCACCAGGTAATCATTAACTAGGAAGAAAGCAACAGTGGAAATACCAGCATTTCTATCAAACAATTATTAAAGGGAAAGCACATAGTCCTGTTAATGCATGAGAGAGGAATGGAGCTTGGATGGAGGCCACAGGTGGATGTAGGGAAAGGGAGAAGAAAAGGCTCTGCTCCTATTTGAGTGTCTCCTAAAATACCCAGTGTTCTGAGATCATGTTGTGCTGTGGGTGGTTTGTGACATGCCCAGAAATTTGCTAAAAAGAGGGTCTGACCCAGTATGGTGACATTTAATAGCTGACAGTCTGTCTTCTCCCAGAGCCCCTGGTGAAGAGGAGGCTGCTGGCTGCCTCCTGAGAACACATTAAGTATAACCTATTCTGGGAATTTCTCAAATTTGCATAAATTCCTGAATACGTTGTCAGTGATATCTCAAGGCATATTATAGGGAATTTCTTCTCAAGTCTACATTCCTGCAGGCTGGGAAAATGCCCTTCTAATGGTAAGGGAAGATGAAAAAGCCATGGCTGTCTGGCAGGCTGCATGTAGGATAGTTTTGTGTTTCTAAAAAGATTGGTGAATCCCTGGGATTACCAGGAAGAGGTTTTCCTGCAGCTGTTCACTTGCAGCATGAATGAATGGAATAGTGCAGAAATCAGATCTCTCTGGACTGGAAGAAGAAAGATGATGTAGCAACCTCATGCTTCTACCACAAGGCTTTGGTTGCTTGATTTGTAGTTGCCAGGTTCGTTTTTTTCCTGCTGGCTGTTAACCATGGCACCAAATCTCTGTTCCTCCCATATTTTGACAGATCAATGCTTCTGGTCAGTAGAGCACTGGACAGTGCCATGTGTCACTCTTGTTTGCTGTGTGCCAGTGTGCAGCTCTGGCAGCAGGAGAGCTGTGAGGAATATGAAAGGCTTGTCAATAGAAGATGCTATAGCCAGTTTAATGGTGCCATTTTACAAAAAAAAGTAGGAGTGAAGAACTCCTTATGCATCCATCCAGGAGGATATCTTTTAATTTAGCTTTTTTTTGTGGGAAACCACCCCAGGCAGAAGCACTTGCTTGAAGAGGATTTGGGTAAGAAGCTGGTTTTGCCTGCTCTGCTGCACTGCCCCCCTCTGTCCTATCATTCTCCTCCTGCCCTGGGGGACTGCCAGCAGAGCTCAGACAGTGAGCCATGTGTTTAAACCCTCAATCTCAGGGGAAACCAAGAATTTCTCTTCATATTTCATTTTCAGGCTCATTTACAAAAGGACTTTCTCACTGGCAGAGCTTAAGGTTTTGCTGTTGGATCTTTGCAATGATGTTTGACTGAAATCATAACTCAGCTTGTGTCCTGGAGAGCTGTTTGCTTTTTGTGGTTAGAGAGAGGATGTGGCAGGATGCTGTATTTGGGAGAAGCTGTGTTATATCCCATTAAATTTAGTGCCTGGTTTTTTAATTTTCGTTTCTTTTTCCTTTTCCTTCCCTAACCTGCTGAAAAACAGTGTCTTAATCGGCTTCATTAAGAACAAAGATGCCCCAGCCTGGTGGGGATTTCTGATTGCAGCTCTGATGTTTGTCTGTGCTGTGCTGCAGACACTCATCCTTCACCAGCACTTCCAGTACTGCTTTGTTACTGGGATGAGGCTGAGGACTGGGATCACTGGGGTGATATACAGAAAGGTAAGGCTGGAAGCATTTCAGGGGCTGGAACCCCAGTGTAGAGCCAAGCAAGGGGCCTCACTTCTCACAGACTTGGGGAAAAGGAGGCATGTAGGAGAGGAGTAGCCTCCTGGAATATAAAAGATGGGGGTTTTGGTGAGTTTTCTCACTCTGTCATACTTTACAGAATTTTCTAGTGTGGGTGTACTGGTAGGTTACCAAACATACCACAGGCAAATACTGGTTTGCTTTAAATACTGAAAGAGGAGAGATTTAGATGAGCTACAAGGAAGAAATTCTTCCCTGTGAGGGTGGTGAGACCCTGGCACAGGGTGCCCAGAGAAGCTGTGGCTGTCCCATCCCTGGCGGTGTCCAAGGCCAGGTTGGATGGGGCTTGGAGCAACCTGGGATAGTGGAAGGTGTCCCTGCCCATGGCAGGGGTTTGGAATGGGATGATCTTTAAGGTCCTTTCCAACCCAAACCATTCCAGGATTTGGAAGAGGGATCCAGGAGAATGCCATGTTTATTCTGAGTGGGTTAGACCCAACTAGGTTTTCTTCAGAGTGCTACACACTGCTTGAGCTAGAGATGCTCCTAAGCAAAACCATTCCATGAGGCCTTGTTCATTGGAGATCAGGAATTGATGGGGGTGAATTGTATTATTCTTGTGGGAGAAGCACATTCTTGGAGAGTGTCTTGCTTTGCTAATAATTGAGGGTTTGTTTTGTGTGTTTCTGCATGTGTGTCAAGATTGTGAATGCACTGAGGCTCTCTCCCCTCTCAGTCCTTAGCCATCACAAACTCAGCAAAGCGCTCATCTACTGTGGGAGAAATTGTCAACCTGATGTCAGTGGATGCCCAGCGTTTCATGGACCTGATGACTTTCCTGAACATGTTGTGGTCTGCACCACTCCAGATATTTCTGGCTTTGTATTTCCTCTGGCAGGTACAGACACTCTTTTTGTCACACTTTTTTCACAATTCATCTAAATGATGTATGATATTTTTCTTTTTTCCTTTTTTGTCGATTGACCCTCCACTGCATTTTCTATAAACTTCAAATGTTCTGTCCTGTAGTAAAATAGCTTTTACTGCTGCACACCCTCACTTAGTGTCTTCATTATTTTGTTCAGCTGATAGGCAAGATGGGCATTTGAAACAGAACATTTCCTTTGTGTTTCCCCTGTCCTTACTATACTTTGATGGGCTCTGTCTTGGACTCTTGTTCCCAGTAGTTGATACCAATGGGAGCTTGAGGGAAATGTTTTAGAGACCAAACCAAGCAAAAACCTGGACATAGGAAATGTGTAGAGATTATCTCCTGCTATATAAAGAAGTTTTGTGCAAGTCAATGTGAAACAAATCTGACCTGGAATAACCATAATTTTTCCTTTGCTACAGTGACATTTCAGGTTTATGCCAGGTTCAGTTTGAGCATTGGCTTTCAGACTTAAAATGTTTTCTGTGAAATTAATGTCTTCTACTGCATGAAACAGTAGCACTAACTTAACCATAATGATTTAGACTCAAAAGCCATTAAATTGCAGCAGCTTTATGAGTTACTGCTCTGCTGGAAGCTGAGCTCTGGTAGCCAGCAGTTTGTGTGCTTATACTCACACTGAGGGTACTGGGTTAATTCAGTAATTGCAGTTCCCTTGGCCAGAGAAAAATCATGAGAAAAATTGCTATCACCAATATTGGCATAATAATAATAATTCCAAGTGGTTCCTGTCCTGTTTTTCTGTCTCCTCTTCACTGTTGTTCTGTGGAATCACAGCATTTCACTGGGAGAAGCTCAACTTGTCAGCACTGATTCCTGTTTCTATAACCTACTGTTGTTTTAATGATGACCATAGGGAACACTCAGGTACATCAAATTATTCTTTCTCTTTACATCAAGACTTTAGGGCCTTCTGTCCTGGCTGGAGTTGCTGTGATGGTCTTACTTATCCCATTTAACTCTGCAATAGCAATAAAAACCAGAGCATTCCAGGTAAGGTACCAGCAGAGGAGGTAACATTACCTGAATTGGCAGCTGTGCTATGAGAAATGAAGACATCAGCGGTTGTTAATAAGATGCCATTTGCAACAATTTACTTATGAGCAAGATTGTGGTGATACATTTATATTTCATATCACCTTAGATGGTTTTTCCATAGTGAATTGAGTGCTGTCCAAGGGAAAGGTGTGGCATTGAGCCAGTGGATCTTCATACTCCTGGAGCAGCCTTTGGGATTAGCAAGAGGTTTCTTTGTCTCCATATCCCTTCACCTGGTATCTCCCTCGAGGACTATTGAGAGAAAGAGCAAATAAATGCTGTTCTTTAAGCTGCAAATCAATGTTGTCAGAGGTGGCAGCTAAAACCTGACAGTTTGGGTTTTATGCTAATAGCCAGTGTCACCATTCACTGCTACTGAGCTGGGCCAAATTTCATTTATTATCTTAGGGTAAAAATTATCCTTTATTCCTTTCTTTGTAGTCTTAGTTGTCTCTAGTCAGGGAAGGCTATAAAATACCAATATAACAGTGCCCTCTGGCTTTGTGCTAGAAAAAAACCTAATAAATGGCTTGTGCTATGCTGCCTATCAGACTGTTTGGAAGATTTTTAAAAAAATTTAGAAGTCAATCTGTTGATGTAAAAAAAAAGGTAAGAGTTGGAAAATGAATATGAATTGACATTTAAGCACAGCCTTGGTAACAGAGTGCTATTATTACATGCCTTAAAGAGACATACAGGCTTTCCATTAAATCTCTTGGATGCTTACATGTGGGTAATAACATTCCTTTTCTCCCTTGCCCATGGTGAGATGCTCAGAGCTGCATAACTTGCTGTGCATGTGTAAATTTTGTCTATAAATTTGAGCAGGGATGTTTTTACTTCAGTAACTGAATGAAGCACTGTATTCTAATACATAGAAAAAAACCCCTAGGAGTAACCACAATTTTCAAGGGATAAGAAATATAACTGTGCAAACAAGGGAAAAAAAAACCTGAAGAAATCAAAGGAAGTGGTAGGATAGTATTTTTGTGAAGTGCCAGGATCTTTCTTTAGGGTTGTTTAAAAGTGTAGCCCCTAAGAGTGGAGATGAGTGGAAAGCTTTTGTGCTCTGCTTTCCAGGCATTTTCTTTGATTTCTGGTGTCTTTGGAGGCATTGCCTGGCACAGTAAGCTTGCTGATAACAGTCTGGCTTTCTGTAATTACCTTTTGCATCCTGTTTAGAAATAGCCCAAGGGCTGTGCCAGCTGTGAGACAGATGTTGAGGGCTCTCCTGTAGCCCTGGCCGTGACTGTGTCTCCTGTGTTTACCAACATCCCAGGTGGAGCAGATGCGCTACAAAGACTCCCGCATTAAATTAATGAACGAGATCCTGGGGGGCATCAAGGTGCTGAAGCTCTATGCTTGGGAACCATCCTTCTCAGAAAAGGTCCTGGAGATAAGGAAGAACGAGCTGAGAGTGTTGAAAAAATCCGCCTACCTCAACTCTTTGTCCACCTTTGCCTGGATCAGCGCGCCCTTCCTGGTAAATTGAATTTGCATGGCCCTCTGAGCTGTACAAGTGCACCCTTGAAGGATCAGCCTGAGGCTTTCTGCTTGCTAATGTACACAGGAATAAAATGTAAATACTTTTTGAAGAAATTATTCTCGTGCTTTGAATCAGAGTTGCCTGTTCTCAAGAGCCTTTTTGTTAATCGGTATTAAAGTGTTTTGTGATAAAGCCTGCCGGTGGAAGCTGGGAATAGCTGTCACAGGAGAATTTCCTACTGCTTCAAAGTGCTTCCCATAACAAATTGAAACTAGAATTTGAAACCTCAGATCTGTGAATAGCAAAAATAGCAAAAGAAACTTTAATTGAGTCAGTCAGGACAACGTCTGTCTTTAGCTTTCCTTTCTACCTTCATGTTACAGTGCTCTGCTTGTTTTAGTGACAGAGGGGGTTGTTAAATTATTCTACAGCCTAAAAAAGAGATGGATTTAATGTGAAAACTAAAGCCCAAATGATACATTGCCAACTCTGAAATGCTTTTTCCTCAATTTTGCCTTTTCCTCTATTTTCCACTTCATTGGACTGTGATCCCTTTTGCAGAAAGGTTTTTGGTGAATAAAACCATTCAGATAAGTTCTTGGTCAAAACTATTCCCAGCCAACTTTTCTGAAGATCAAAGGGCCAGCCCTGCAGGAATGATGTGAACAGCCTGGAGGTCCTGCCCTTTCATGGTTCCTTAGTCACTGCACTTCCTTCAGTACACATTCCTGTTCCTGCTCACTGTGGGTTTGCTGCACAGGATGGTCCTTCCACAGTGGATGGCTCCTGCCATACAGCAAGCCAGCAAATAACTTGGATTTCACTCCCTTTTCTATTGATTAGTGGATCTTGTTTGCTTAACCTGCAGCTTACAATGGCAAAATTTGCTTGGGTAGAGCTAAAAGAAACCACAGCCTGATAACTGCTTTTCCTTTTTATTTACCCAAGTCCTGTAGTTCACCTCTTGAACCTCTTAGTTCTACGGAATGTAGCCATTAGAAACCTGAAAGCTATTATATTCTGTGTGCCCTTTCTTGTACCAACTTGTCCATAGGACTTGTCATTCTTAAAGTGTGTTGAAAAGGTCAGAAACAAAGAACTTTCCCGATTTTATGGTTGATACTTTTATTTCCAAGATGCCTATCAGGCTTGAGTGCTTTTTAAAATGTCAGGATATACCACAGATCTCACAGTAAACTTCCTTTCTGGCTTTCAGGTAGCACTGACAACATTTGCTGTGTATGTCTCAGTGGATGAGAAGAATATCCTGGATGCAGAAAAGGCTTTTGTCTCCCTCTCCTTGTTCAATATCTTGAAGTTTCCCCTCAATATGCTTCCACAAGTCATTAGCAACATTGCACAGGTAAGGAGGGCCTGGAGCACAGGTTGTTCTGAACAAGCTGAACAGAAAGAACGTATCCTTGATTTCTGGAATGCAGAGATCCCTTGCATCTGCCTCTTTGCTGGTTTTCTTTTTAATATCCTTTCTTTCCTCTGCCCTGCATTGGAAAGCCTGACATCTTCTGAGTGAGCCTATCTGTGTGAATTTTGCTTCACTCAGACAAACTCAGCTTGGTCTGAGAGATTTCACAGTTAAAAGCTTCAATTTCAGCATAAGACTCATTGCAGGGAAAGAATGACTCACTGTTCAGGAAGCCCATGGGGGGAAGCTTAAGGCATTGTGCATGCTTTCTTTTTCAGTAGTAAGAGCACTAAGTCCTCATTAGAAAAATGATGAAATAATGCCACATTCTTTTCTTAGACAAGCGTTTCCCTGAAGAGAATTCAGCAGTTCCTGAGTCACGATGAACTTGATCCAAATTGTGTGGAAACAAAAGTAATTGCACCAGGTAAAGACACTGATATTTTTCTAAACTATGCTAATGCAACAGACCTCTAATATCTGGTTTGGAGTGGTTGAGTTATGAAAAAAAGGCAAAAAGAAAATAACAATAATAAACTTCGGTTAAAAAAAAGGAAGAAGCTGCTGCTTTGAGAAGTGTTTGATGTTCAGGCTATGTGGAAATCAGAAAAGTTTCTGGCAATATTTTTGAGCTTTTGGGCCTGAGTTTCCATCTGCAAGGTACTGGATGCTAACAGCACTGAACATGGAGTGCATCCACTGACTAGGGGACAGCAAGACTTGTTAAACCTTTCACACTGCACAAATGCTCAGGAACTTTGTGAACAGTTCTGATTTCTTCTGTTCCAAACAGTATCCCAAAACAATTGGGGTGTGGTGGTCTCAAAAACATGTGTTTTATCAAGTAACTGTGGCTTGAAACTTGTGTGGTGTGTGATGCCCCAGACAGAGGAGGAGGGATGGCTGCATGGCTGTCATGCAGTTACTGTTCTACACCACCCCACCAGGAGGCAAAGAAAACCTGGGGATCTACAACTTGCTAAGTGTGGCAAGCAAAAAGCTGCAGAGAGTCAAATTTAATCTGATACATTAAAGTCAACAGCATGCAGGGATGGCCTACTGACTGGGAAGTGCTTTGTGAGGTGAAGCTGTGCACGGGGATGCTGAGCAGCTCGTGTTGGGAGCAGCCCCCCCATGGCAGGGGAAGCAGGGCAGCTTTGCAGCTCCATGGGTCTGTGACTTCTCAGTCTATAGTTTCAGCTGCTATCAGTTATTTTCACTCTGAACAAGCCTGTCTTGTGACCCACAGGCGTGAGCCTGTGCTTCCCATGCCAGCAGAAAAGGGAAGTGCAGTGTGTGTGTAAATAAAGATCCCTCTGTCAGCCCTTCTCAGCTGTGCTGTTCTGGGTAACACATTTCCTGCCTCTCTGTTGTTGTGATTTTGCCACACAGGCAATGCCATCAGTGTGAGAAATGCGACGTTCAGCTGGGGAAAGGAGCTGAAGCCAACCTTGAAAGAGTAAGATTTCTTTGTGTAATTGCAATACTACATCTACCTGGTTTCTGGCTCCTGGGAGTTCTGTTTGAAAGATGTATTGTAAAAAGCATACATCACGTGTGCATCTCTTCTGCCTTTAAAACATGGAGCTAATCCTCCTGCCTCATGGTATTTAGGCTTTACAGAACAGGGCTGTAAGGTTTTACCTCCACAGCAATCAGCATAAAATAGTTGCCTATTGAAAGACTGAAAAGCTATGTAAATTCTTTAAATAGACATTTTTAAACTGAAAGCATTGGACAAATCAAATTGATCTGATGGATTATGAGGCCAGTGGAGATGTCTGGGCTTAGACCTGGGTGTGCCAACTGTGGTCTGTTCTTTGAATATTCCTGTGGC
Source organism: Climacteris rufus (assembly GCA_013398175.1). Lineage (NCBI taxonomy): Eukaryota > Metazoa > Chordata > Aves > Passeriformes > Climacteridae > Climacteris > Climacteris rufus. The sequence goes on along the minus strand of VZRZ01002329.1, from coordinate 1,686,232 downwards.
AGCCTCATCCCTGTAGCAGTGAAAGGGCTGTCTCCAAACTGTGGGGGTGAATGTCTTGCTCATTTGCCTATTTGAATGAATACAAACAAAATTTGCCTGGAAGCATATATTCCTTCTGCTATGCATCAGTATCTGTGTAAACAGAAGCTTGGCTTGGTTCCATTAGTGAAAGGCACTTTGGTAGAAAAGAGACTCTGTCCATCCGTCATTTCTGTATCAGTTCCCAAACCAGGACCTAAAGCAGTACCTTTAAGAACACAGTGGGGAAAACAGTAAAGGATTTTAACTGGGCAAGTCTTGTTTTTCTTGTGTTGTTGTGAGCCCTATTAACTAGCACTGGAAATACAGTTCTAAAGTGGTTTAACATTTTTGTAAATGGAGTGCATTCACTCACTACTTTCATTAAATTGCTCTTGGTTTTAAAATCAAAACCCCAAATACTTCTGGAAGATTGTCTGTTCTCAAAATGCTTATTAACCAGTTTGGTTTGCTGATGGACTGATAGGACACAGCATAGAGTCTTAGAAGGATTGTTACCAATTCTACTGCTTTAGCAACCAAGATAAATTAGTGTTGGGTTTCCATTTGCTCCTCAAGTTCTGGTTACAGCTGAGTGTATGCAAGAAGGGGAGGAGAAAACCAGTGACCAAGCTGTGCTTGCTGTATCCAGTCAGGCTGTGACTGTGTATTTCAGCCCTGGTTTAAAGACCATTGATGTCTTTAGTAAACTAATGTTTAATTAATTTCCAGCCTGTTTCCTCCACAGTATAAATATGTTGGTCCCCAGTGGTTCTTTGGTTGCCATTGTTGGCCATGTTGGCTGTGGAAAGTCTTCTCTGGTGTCTGCTCTGCTGGGTGAAATGGAAAAGCTGGAAGGAGAAGTGGCTGTGAAGGTTGGTGTTGTTTATGAACCATTTAATGATGGCAGGGAAATGTGCTGCTTATGCCTGCCCTTGCTTAGAATGCACCTCAGGCTCCAGAGGGAATTCTGGTTGCTCCTCTGGCAGCCTGTCTGTGTGAGTTTTGCCCACTTTTATACGAAATTACTTTCCTGATTTGGTCATCGATACATTAGCAATTAGCACACATACATGTATCAATGTGACTGTCTATGAACCAGGAGCTATATATGTGCTGAAGATCTTAATCAGAGCTGTAAGCATGAATTGCTGCTTGTTATAAGCCAGAGGTTTTCTCTCTCCCTCCTTGTTTTAGGGTTCTGTTGCTTATGTGCCTCAACAAGCCTGGATCCAGAACGCCACGCTGAAAGATAACATTTTGTTTGGCCAAGCTCCTAATGAGGAAAAATACCAAAATGCCCTGGAGGCCTGTGCTTTAAAAACTGACCTGGAAGTGCTGCCAGGAGGAGATCAGACAGAGATAGGAGAGAAGGTAATTTTTTTTTCAAGTCAGACCTGCTTGGTGATTCCTGTTTTTGTTAAAGAGAGAATACTGTAAAGTCAACACTTGATGTTATTTTATCTTCACAATGGCATCCATGCTACAATCAACAGCAAAACATGCAGGGCAGTTCTGTGGAAGGCAGTTGGACTTAAACTTTTTCCTGACTTTAAGAGTGTGTGTGTATTGGGATGCAGAATTGCACATCCAGCCCTGGAAGATCAGAGCACCCTCCATTTGTTGTGCAATTGTGAAGGTGCATCTGTCTAGGATAAGTAAAGGCCTTCCTTTTCCTGTAGGAATAAAAAGGGAGGGAACATATGGTTGTGCTTCTGGTGAAAAAAAACTATATGATCATCCCTTAACACATTTTAATGAGAAACATTTACATCTGTGATTACCAACAAAGATACTCTTTTTTCATAGGCCACTAAGTTTGAGCTAGATTTCATGAAATGGGGTGGAGATGTGGATTTGTATGTAAGATGAAAGATGTGGAAGATGTTCCAGGTGCTTTGAAATTTGCATTTTACATCCTGGTTGACAGTTTGGCTTTTTATAGTTTTGTGTTTTAACAGCTCCCTTTCGGAGCTTATTAAAAAGAGACTCACTCCATCTGCAGATTGCTGGGTGAGCGGAAGGTTTGGCAGCGAACGAGCAGATCTAGAGGCGTTCTGTGCCTGTCTCTGGGTGGGTTATTCTCTCCAGTGTCTCGTGTTTCAGTTTAGCACCCAAGCGCTGGGCTGGGTGGGAGCCATGAGGAGTGAGCTGCTGCTGTGTGACACGTTTTGGTTTTGTTCTCTCCTCTCTCCCTCCTTCCAGGGCATCAACCTGTCGGGGGGGCAGCGGCAGCGGGTGAGCCTGGCCCGGGCCGTGTACAGCAGCTCGGACATTTTCCTGCTGGACGATCCCCTGTCGGCCGTGGACTCGCACGTGGCCAAGCACATCTTCGACAAAGTCATCGGCCCGGACGGGCTCCTGAAGGGAAAAGTAAGCTGGGGGGTTCACATCCTCCTAAAAAAACACAGAAACTCGGGAGCACTGAAGCTGTTTCACCACCCAGGTTGGACTGCCAGCTCCTTCCCGAGTTTCTGTGTGTGCTTGGCAAGGTGGGCACCTCTTCTCCCGGCCTGGGCCGTGGGGAGCCGCTGCTCGCGCGTGCCCGGAGCGCTGCGGTCTGCTCAGAACGTGTGCAGGCAGAAACCTGCTCAGGCCTTTAAAATCCCTGCTGTGGGATCTCCAAAAACAAGGTGTTTGCTGGAACTTGCACAGGCTGGTGGTGGTAATTGTTGCTCCTGGGAGGCAGAGCAGCCAAGGAAGCTGCACCAGATACGGAGGTTACGGAGGCCTTTGGCAACAACAACCAAGCTGCAGTGGCTTTGCTGCACCTCACCCTCCTCTCAGACCACCTCAGAGCTCAGAAGGGAAGGGCTGCGAAGAAAATCAGCGTAAGGGAAGGAGGAAATGATAATTCAGTTGATTTACTTTCCTCTGTATCAGCAATAGGAGCATAGTGAGTTCTTGTACATATTTCCAAGCTGATTTGGCTAACGAGGACACTGTTATTGCACTGGGCATTTCACCTTGACACAATCATTCACTCCCAGAAATGTCTTAGTATTTGGCTTGCTGAGTACTGTCAGTCCCTACAGTGCAACTGAGAGATTTGTGGTTTTTCTCTTTTTCCCTATCCAGACCCGAATTCTGGTGACCCATGGCATCAGCTTCCTACCTCAGGTAGACCACATAATTGTCCTGGTAGATGGCAAAATCTCTGAGATGGGGTCTTACCAAGACCTTCTGAAACAAAACAAGGCCTTTGCAGAATTCCTGCGAAATTATGCACTGGATGAAGACATTGAAGAGGATGAACCAACAAGTACAGTATTGCTTTTTCTTAAAACATGTCTTTTTCTGTCAACAAGATTACAGATATTTTCTCTGTAAAGTGTCCCCTGGTTCTTCATGACAACCTGGCATTTGCCTTTCTGCACTACCGTGAAAATTATTGCCTGTGGCCAGGTCTGTATTATTGAGAAATGTTTTCACAAGTTTCTTTCAAAATTTCATGTGATTTGTCCTAGAAGAAAAACAATTCTTGTCTTAGAAATTATTTTAAACTTGGGAATTTATTTTACAATTAGGAAGGCCAAGCTCAGCAGGAAAACAGTAACCAAGAACAAACTGGGCTTGGTATCAAAGGGGCTACCCAGAGTCTGGTGTGTTTTCCTCTTTATATGTGGTTGGGGTTTTTTTCATGTAGCTAAGTTCCAATGACATTTTAATCTTGGGTTGCTTTTCAGCTTGGTTTGATTCTGACAAAATGATGCAAGATTGAAGCATTTTAGTGGATGTTTCCCCTGTGTGACAGTGTTCCCACACTCTGTGCTTGCAGCACTGCTGCTCTCCTGCCAGGCACAGGAACATCCACAGCACCTTCCAGCCACAGCAGAGCCTTGCAGGACTCCTGCTGTGTTTCCCTGAGCCCAGGATCATGCCCAGAACCTGCCTATGAGTGAATTTAGCTAACACTATTGCCTGGCATTCTGATGAGCTAAAGCAATGTGATATAAATGCATTTGGCAGCCAACCTGCCTCACAAGATGTTTGCAATTTCGTTAGAAGTGATGCACAGAAGGGATATTAGCAAAGCATGGGGGGAGTTCTTGCACTATGATTTTCCTGCTGGGGTTTTGTTTCTCATGACTCTTGCTTTGCATAGCCACCTTTCCCTGTGCTCTCTGCTTTGTGTGGCAGAAAATCTGAGGTGGAATCTTGTCTTGCAGTGCTGGAGGAGGAGGAAGTGCTGCTGGCTGAAGACACCCTGAGCATCCACACAGACCTGGCTGATAATGAGCCCGTGACAAACGAGGTCCGCAAACAGTTTCTTAGGTAAACATGAGGTCCATGTGTTTCTAGACTGTGTCTGGGGTGAAAAACATCTTTCAGATGTCAGTCACGTGCTGCTTCTCCATCTGGGCTTTAGTTTCCTCAATTTCCTCTCATAAATGAATTGCTGTAGTGTCCTTTTGAAAATAAATATGAAAGAACACACAAAGAAGATCAAACATCTTCCTGCAATCCTCTCTTTAATCTAGACTGAACCAATTTCTTAAAGCAACTCCTCCCTGGTCCTCAGGTGACACCACTGTATGTATTTACGCACACAACACTAAGCTGCTGCCAGATGTATGATTATTAAAACCCTTGCATTACACCTTGCCATTGAGAACCTTGGAAATCTTTAAAGGTTTTTATAACCATACCCATAGGTGCTGTCCAGCTACTGCTGACATGAAAACAGAGAAGTTCGGGGTTTAGTTTGAAATGTCTGCCTTGCCATGAAGCCTCTAAAGGCCTTTCCCAAAGAGCTCAGGCTCTGCCACAGCCTTCCTTAGAACCTGTATTTCTGGCATCACTGAATGTCACTGAACACCCAGAGGGGTGGTACCAGCACCCATAGCTGTGAGTGAGGCTGGCATGGGAGCTCAGTGGAAGAGCTGGGAATAAATCCAATTCACTACATCCCAGCCTTGCCTTAGCACTGCCACAATATGCCCTTTTCCTCCTAATGACTCTTTTGTTTTAACTAGGCAACTGAGTGTGGTGTCTTCTGAGGGAGGAGAATGTCCCAACAAAATGTCAACGAAACGAAGAGTCTGTGAGAAGAAGCCAGCAGAGCCTTCTCTGCCAAGAAAAATTGCTAACGAGAAACTTATTCAGGCTGAAACCACTGAAACAGGCACGGTATGGTTTGATTCCCCCCTCCCCTTTTCTACCTGTTTTTTTCTGTTTGAAAAAAAACCCTTTTTATTTTTACATTTGATCCAGTTCTGTTAAATGTGTTGTATAAATCACAACTACAGGTCTTAGGCATTAATCTGGTGGCCAGTGATCATTCAAATCTGAGATTTTGGCAGAGGTTTTGGCACCTAGCTAGAGCTATATACTTAGGGGAAAAAAAAAAAGAAAAAAGAAAAAATCTCTTCCAGCTCCTGCCACAGTCACCCGATACTGCAGAGCCCTGCACTCCATCAGCCCTGCCTTTCCCTCTCAGAGCTTTCAGCACTGTTGCTTTTTAAACTGTTTGGCTGCTGCTGAGCTCAGCTGCTGCACTGGGTTGCACGAGCCAGCTGCCTCTGGGTGCCAGTGGGTCTGTTCTGCCTAAATACCTGCCACCCCAATTCCAGAGCATTTCGTGCTTCCAGGTACAGAGGGGCTGTGTTCCTCCTGAGCAGGGCAGGGAGAGAAATAGGAACAGGAAAACAGAGAAGATGGGAACACAAAAGGAAAAGAAAGGAGCAGCAGATGGAAGAGGAGCAGGGAGGTTTGCTTAAAGAAAGCCCCTTCCCTCCCCTTCAGAAGGCTCAGGGAGTCCTGTTCAGTCTGATGTACGTGGTCCATGGCACAGACATGCAATTAACTTTTGCTGTGGATTATTTTAGCTTCAAAGTCCGTAATCAACAACACTTGTTCCTTTAATTATTCCTTCTTACGCTTTTTTCTAAAGGCTGAGTTTTGTCCAGAGTCTCTGTGTCTTTTTGCTTCTCTGCCTTTTTGCACTACCTTAGAGACAGCACCTTTACTTATTGCCATAAACATCATCTGTTTATATTCCTGTTGGGGTGCATTAGCATTTGGTACCTCATTTAAGTTGCTGTGAAGACACAGAATGGAGGCACATTCAACACTTTTCCTTAAATAGGCCATTTAAAGTAGTCCTGAGTAGGATATGCCTGCCAAGTTGCTTCTTTTGCCTGAAAATCTTGGCTCCTATTCTTGTTACCCATCTCTTGCTGCTATTTGATCAGCCTCCTTTCTTTCCTTTTTGTTTTTTTCCCCTCTGGCATAGTCTTCAAACCTAAAACCCCACAAAACTAATGAAATACAGACCCTCAGCATGGAGGAGAAAAGTATTTCAGAGAAGTTTCTGACTTGTTTTGAAAGCCATCACCCTGACAGGGAGCTCAGGCAGATGAACCTTTCTGTGTGGTGTGTTTGGGCAGTTTTGAACTCAACAGTTTCTCTAACAAAGAATTTTTTTTTCTCTTCATTCTCTCTAAACTGCTTGTATGGGTTGTACAAACCACTTTGGTGTGTGATTTTGCAGGTAAAGCTAACAGTGTTCTGGCAATACATGAAGGCTGTCAGCCCTGTCCTTTCTCTGGTGATCTGTTTCCTGTATTGCTGCCAAAATGCTGCTGCCATCGGGGCCAACGTGTGGCTCAGTGACTGGACCAACGAGCCAGTGGTTAATGGGACCCAGCACAACACAGCCATGAGAATTGGGGTCTACGCTGCCCTGGGCCTCTTGCAAGGTGAGACCAGACAAAATCGTGATGTCCCAATGTTTAGGAAAGAGGTGTTAGGTGGGAAAGTCGTGGCACCAGTTGCCAGTGGTCCAAAAGGACAGTAGGTTTAGATTATATGTTAGGAAGAAACACTGTGAAAGTGGTGAGGCCTGGCACAGGTTGCCCAGAAAAGCTGTGGCTGTCCCATCCCTGGAAGTGTTCAAGGTCAGGTTGGATGGAGCTGTGAGAAATGTGATCTAGTGGAGGGTGTCCCTGCCTATGGCAGGGGGTTGAAACTGGGTGATCCTTAAGGTCCCTTCCAACCCAAAACACTGTCGAATTTTATACAAATTGCCCCACAACTCCTATCCTAAGCAAGGAAACTCACATAATGTGGAGCTACAAAATCTGAGCTCAGCCCAACACTTTTAATTTTGTTGTGAAGCCCTTGGAGGAGGTTGATCAGGTGACATGGAAGCTTGAGAGAGGCAAGTTGGGAAGAAAACATGCAAACTTCAGTGCAGAAGGGGATGAAGGGCTGGGGTGAAGTTGTAGCATCAAGACTTCATGGAGGCCTGTGGAAAACAGAGAGAAGGTGGTTGTGGGTCTGTTTTGCATGGACAGGATGATGAATCCTGCAGATGTTCCTGTGCCTTAGGCAGCAGTGAATGCAGTGCTGATGTGCACAGGAGGAGGAGGGTGGGCAGGGAATATAGGGAAGCAAAACAAGCTTGGAGCACAGCAGTAACTGCCAAGGGTCAGGGAGCTGGGAATTGAGGACATCATGGGATAACTTGTCTGCTCCTCACCTGCCAGGGCTCATAGTGCTCATCTGCTCCTTCACCCTGGCCATGGGAGGCATCAACGCCGCCCGGACGCTGCACGCGGCGCTGCTGGAGAACAAATTCCACACCCCGCAGTCCTTCTACGACACCACCCCCACCGGGCGCATCATCAACCGCTTCTCCAAGGACATCTACGTGATCGATGAGGTCATCCCACCCACCATCCTCATGTTCCTGGGGACCTTCTTCACCTCCTTGTCCACCATGATCGTCATCATCGCCAGCACGCCGCTCTTCGCCGTGGTTATAGTCCCGCTGGCAATTCTCTACTTCTTTGTTCAGGTAAGTGGGAAAATATGTGACTACTAACTGCAGTTACTCCATTCCTTTTCTTTTTAGGAGAAACAACATTGATTTGGGGGGAGAATGGAGATATCTGAAGTAACTACGTGTTTATGTAAACAAAGCGTTATTTACTTTTCTCAGAAAAATAAATGTCCTTAGAGATGTGGGCATGAAATAAATAGACGTAACCTTTTCTAGCATTTAAGTAATAAAAAATAAGCCTACTGCTAGGGTCAGAACTGCAGTGTATGTCAATGTATTAAAGGGTGTATATATTTGACATACTGATAAGATTTTAAGGTAGTGAGGGGTTAAATTTTTGAAAATAAAAAGCATCAATTTTATTGATTTCTGAGCAACAATCAAGCTGATTTTACAGACTGTAAATAGAGACCTGATAATGGAAGTGCAAATGCACATTTCATCTTCTTTGGAAAATGAGGCTCCTACAAATGAATTCATTTTGTTAGGTTATATGAGCTACATTTAAAGGGACATAGATAAATTCAGCTTACAGTACATGAAAATTGCAGTTACCTAATGCTCTGTTGTGGAGTGATGTGAAGGTAACTTTCTTGAAATTCTTCTTCATGATAGACAATATTTCAGAGGGTTGAAGTGCATTAGTAGCAACCTCCTTCACCTAAGAAATTCTTCACTGTTAATTAAAAGTGTCAGTATTTAATGAACCTTTCCATTTTCCCTGGAAAACGGCAGCGATTCTACGTGGCGACCTCGCGGCAGCTGAAGCGCCTGGAGTCCGTGAGCAGATCCCCCATCTACTCCCACTTCTCCGAGACTGTGTCAGGGGCCAGTGTCATCAGAGCCTACAGGAGAGTGAAGGCCTTTGTGGACATCAGTGATCTGAAGGTGGATGAAAATCAGAGGAGTTACTACCCTGGCATAGTGTCAAACAGGTAAACCATCACTGCTTGTTTCCACTTAGAGAATCCTGTCTGCAACATTGGTCCCAAGCAACCTTTTACCACCCTGCCTTCTTCCCAGGTGGCTGGGCATCCGAGTTGAGTTTGTGGGGAACTGCATTGTCCTCTTTGCTGCCCTTTTTGCTGTGGTCGGTAGGAACAGCCTGAATGCTGGCCTGGTGGGACTGTCGGTGTCCTATGCCTTACAGGTACCTGTTACAGCTTTATTGGGAAGGTTGCATTTTTGTAGAGGGTGTGGATATATTAGCAATAATTTAAGTGCTTGTTAAAGCAGCAGTTAATAAGGAAATAACAAAAATGAGTTGTGGGATGTCTGGAAAATAGACATTTACACTGAGTGCTGAAACCATCAGCAAGCTCATGTGCGGGAGGACTTCAGAGCACTTTGGGAGCATCAAGGCTGTGCTGCACCCCAGTATCCTCAGGGGTGGCACATGGGAGACTCAGGAGGTCTCAGGGGCACCCACCAAGAACAGGCCATTTGAGCAGCATGGGCTTAACATGCCATGCATCAATCCTGCACTTCGGTGTGTCCCGGTGATCACAGGCAGACCAGCAGGATTCATAATTAGACAAGGCAAACTGTACTGACCCAAGCTGTGCAGAGTGCAGCAGATTTAATGGCCTCGCTCTTGCCAGAAGAATTTTAGATGCCATGAGTGTGCAAGGTTGCTGTTAGCAGTTTTCTAGTGAGACCCATGATTTAGGGAGTGACTTCCAACCAATGTTTTTTGAGAGGGCCATGTGTTAAACCAGCAAAAAGCTGATTTCATGTGAGCACCTGATGATCTCCAGACTTCTTGTCCCAGTCACTGTATTATCTTCAATGCAAAGGCAATTATCTCATTTGTAACATAAATGTGAATCCATGTCTTAATAGCAGTGTCTGCTGTTGTTTTTGTTACTATTTCTATTATATCTGTTGTCCCTCTGAGGGTGATATTTTGTTCCTTCTGTTCCCCAAGGTGACCTTGTCTCTGAATTGGATGGTCCGAATGACTTCTGAACTTGAAACCAACATTGTGGCTGTGGAAAGAATAAAAGAGTATTCAGAAACTGAAACAGAGGTCAGCTACCACGAGTCCAGCATGCTCAGCAACAAGCATGGAGAAATTTTAATGCACACATTTACATGGTCTTTCTTCAGACTCTTGAGAGATGGTTCCTGCTCTGAGAGTTATCATTTAACCTGAACAAATGTCACACTCTGAACTGTAATTTATGCTATCACAGCTCCAAATTATTATTGCCATCATGCAGCCTGTGCTTAGCATCTCATTTTCTGCTGCTGTGAGTGGCTGTAGCACAGGAGATGAGTTTCACATCAGAATATTGGTCCCTTTGGGTTTGCAGTGTTTGATGCACAGCCTTACCTGTGTGGCTGATCCTGCTCGTGAGCAGAGCTGCAGCACAATTATCAGGCCTTGCACATGTTTTCCATAGTATTTCTGTTTAATCAGCTTAATCAGTCCTCACCTCCCATGACAGAACATCTCTAGGAACACTGTACTGCTAATCCAGGAAAATCATCCCATCATCTACCTTTGCTGCCAAAGACTTTTGAAGGTGGCAGACGGAGCTGTGCCAGGAAAGCTGCTGCTCTCTGAACAGGGGTTTGTTAGCCCTGTGTACATACTGAGAATTAGGAAATGGAAGAGAGCTGCAGTGAACAGTTCTGGAGATCAAATATTTAACCTGGAAGCTAAAAGGTAGCCAGGCAAGATGTGTGATACGTGTTACAAACCAGAGCTCGAACTGACAGGAAACTGGCAATGTTTTATTAAAGCTGGTGGGAAAAAAATAAATATCCACTGAGAATTCATCCCTCTGTGCTCAGACATTTTTCCTGTAAGCCTCACAACAAAGACCAGTGGGGTGGATGTTCCATGTTTTCCCCCTATTATTATAAATTTATTTTGTAATGGAGATTGATTTATCAGATAAAATGTTTTTATCTGAGTTTGAATTATTTTTTCTCACCCCTATATGAGGCATTTCTAACTTTGTTTTCCATAGGCTCCCTGGATCATTGAGGGCAAGCGTCCCCCAGAAGACTGGCCATCCAAGGGAGAGCTGGAATTTGTGAATTACTCAGTGAGGTACAGGAAGGGCCTGGATCTGGTGCTGAAGGGTCTAAACCTCCAAGTGCACGGTGGGGAAAAGGTGAGTTACCAGCTGAATGTCTTTGCTAGAACTTTGCTCTGGGCCTTCAGTGACAACTGTGGAGTAGAAGAGAGGGTCTGCAGGGGCACTGACCCCAGTGCAGGAGCCAGCAGTGACAGCTGTGCTGTCCATGTGTCAGCATCCTCCTGGCTGGAAGCAGTAGGGCCAATTGCATGGGATTTTCTGGACTTTCCCAGTTCATTTGGCAACAGGCTCCCATACACTGTGTAGGAGGCACCAGCACAAGTGACAAAAATTCAGTGACAAGAATGCTTTTTTTGAAGCAGTGCAGATGGGAGAAGGAATTCCAGCTTTTTCTGCTCTCTGACTTTCCCTGCAAAATTTCTGGCATGGAAGGAAATGACATTCTTTGCTTCCTTAATCAGGAAATTGTCTTTATTGCGGGAGATTCATTCCTTCATGCTTCAGTGGAAAGTTCTGGGGTTTGCCTACTGGTGACAGAACAATTAGCAGGGAAAGTCCTTCCCTGAACAGGCTGTTACTAAAAAAGAGAATTACCTTTATTCTAAGCAGACAGGATAGGATGACAGCATCCTTCTGGCATGGAGAGACACGTGCTTACCATGAAGTAGGAATTGCCCTGTAAGAGCCTTTATTTCTTGTCCTTGAGTGACTGGACACCTACCATGAGTGCTTCAACTAATCACCTAAAGTTACATAGGATGCTTCTAGGCCTGTGTGCATATTTCTATGGAATATCATTCCAATTCCAGGAATGGCAGTAAGTACATGACAGTGTATGACCCAGGGTTTCTAGGGCAGAATGGTTCATTCTTTCTTAGATTCAGATCTTCTGTTAAAACTCTTAGAGGAATGTTGAGGGGTTTTTGGGTTGTTTTTTTTTGTTTGGTTTTTTTTTTGTTTTTTTTTTTTTTTGTTTTTTTTGTTGTGTTTTGTTTTCATCTTAACTATGTGCTTTGTTGTTAAACCTGCAATTTGTTGTAGATTGGAATTGTTGGCAGAACTGGAGCAGGGAAGTCCTCCATGACGCTCTGTCTCTTTAGGATCCTGGAAGCTGTAAAAGGGGAAATCAAAATTGATGGTGTGAACATTTCAGAAATTGGTCTCCATGACCTTCGATCAAGGCTAACAATTATTCCTCAGGTACTGTTTTTGTGTGTCACACTGAAGGAAGGTTCTCTAACAGCTTAACAAACCATAAATAATGGTTTATCCAAAGAGGAAAATGTTTTGTTACACTCAGAAAATTGTTTCAGAAAACCAAACTATTTATACTTTGAGTGGTCCCATCCTGCCACCTTGTAACTGGGGTGATAAAACAGGATTTAGGGTAAACCATCTGTAGAGTTGGAACTTTGGTTTGAACTGTGTATATTGTAATGCATTTTCAGAGTGGTTGGGATTGGGAGGTGACCTACCTGCAGTGCAATGGAGACCTCAAAGCAGCAACTCATAGTATCTGTAGTCAAAACAGCTAAAGCGTTTGTCTGATGAAAATTTGGTTTATATCCAGGATCCTGTTCTTTTTTCTGGGACACTGAGGATGAACCTGGATCCATTTAATAAGTATTCGGATGAAGAAATATGGAAAGCTCTTGAACTGTCTCATTTGAAGAGGTTTGTCAGCAGTCAGCCATCCATGTTGGAGTATGAGTGCTCAGAGGGTGGAGAGAATCTTAGGTAAGGAATGCTTGGACTAGAACATCCCCTGAGCTGTTTTTTTTCTGTGAAAGTGAGTGACACCTGAGCACAGGCTGACACTGCTCTGTCATGTCTGAAACGATTCAGCCACTTATTCCTGTTCTGAGAAAGCCACCAAGGTTCAAACACTTGTTCTGCCTCTGCCACAAATGATCTGACTCTTCTCCCAAACCCAAATCCCATCTTGTCAGAAAGATGTTTCAGGATGACAGGGAATTAGGAACAGGCAGTCCCTTAAACATGGTTTGGTAGGAAAGGAAATGCCATGATAACATAACTGCTGTGCTGAGTATGAGTCCTCTGCCTAACTGACACTTTAGCAATGTTTATTTTCCATTATTATTTGGAAGACCCATGAAGACATGACAGGGGATGATAAAAATGTCATGTTTTGATATGCTTCATTGGCTTCTAAGCTTTGGTGTCACTGGATTGTCTGTGATGAACGTTCTCATCCCGCAGATATTCTGAGGCCGAGTCTGGGCTGTGCTTGTGGCAGGGGAAAAAATCTGGGTTGCCCAGATATATGTATATATTTTATTTTTTTAGGGTAGAAAGGACGTGTAGCCTCATAACACTTTATTTTCCTTTTTTTTTTTTTTTTCCCCCCTCAAATTTGCATATGCTTGGTGTTGTCAGAACTGGGAGCGTTTCTGAAAGCTTGGGCAGAAATGTTGTCCCCATCAGCTGCCCTGGCTTTTGTCACAGTGATCAAAGGCACATTTGGTGGCTGTGCCAGCACTGGGTCAGGCAGTGAGTGATCCTATCGGTGTTAGTGTTGGCATGCTGCAACCTGTGTGTGCGAGCTCTGGGGCCGACAGAACGGGCGGCTTGCGAAATATTCTGGGATTTTTTGGGTAATCCAAGGAGTGACGTGCTCAGCACAAGTGGCAGTGGGGAGCTTTGTGCAGCAGGGTGAAGGTGCTGAAGGCTGTGTGTGCTTGCAGCGTTGGCCAGAGGCAGCTCGTGTGCCTGGCCAGAGCTCTCCTGCGCAAGACGCGGATCCTGATCCTGGACGAAGCCACGGCCGCCATCGACCTGGAGACCGACGACCTCATCCAGATGACCATCCGCACCCAGTTCGAGGGCTGCACCGTGCTGACCATCGCACACAGGCTCAACACAATCATGGATTACACCAGGTAAAGGCTCTGGCTGGTGCGTGGGGGGAGGCTCGTGGGTGTGCTGGGGATGGGAAGGGGTCTGGTTTGTCTCTAGACACGAACACCGGTGCTTGTCAGGCCGTATGTAAGCAGATAGAATATCCCAGAATATCCAGCCCTGACCCTGCCTCTGTTGGTGTAAGCAGCAGGTTCTATATTCAGTCAGCAGAGCTGTGCAGGGGACACAGCCCAGGTGCACTCCTGGCACTGTCAGGAAGCTCATGGAGCCGTGTCAAAGCAGCAGCTGCTGTAACTGCTTCACTAACAGCATGTCATATTAATCACTTGAAAATATATTAGTATTCTTCATGAGCTTTTATCTCCTTGGATTTCTGGAACTATGTTTTTCAATTCCAGAACTACCAGCATGATGCTTTTTTACTCCCCTTATTGCCCCTGGGAGACAGTGACTGCCCTGTACCTTTTTTAGTCAGGGAGAATGTTTATCATTGTTTTAATATGTGAAAATACCTGAGGAAAACAAAGGTGAGGCAAAGATTAGAGCAGTTTGCTTTGTGACACAAACAGGTATCACATTCCTTGCAAGGAATCCTCTGACACACCTTCCCCCCCACACCATCTTCTGTTTCACACAGGGTTCTTGTTCTAGACAATGGAACAATAGCTGAATTTGACACACCTGCAAACCTTATAGCAGCAAAAGGTATTTTCTACAGTATGGCCAAAGATGCTGGACTGGCATGAAGAGAAGACCCCTTGGGGTTTTGGTTTGGTGTTTTGTTTTTTTTTTTTAATATTACTGACTTGCCACAAAAGTGACTTGTGAATGTACTGTAATTTACAAAACAGTTTTTGTAGTAGACTCAACTTGTGATATGTGAACAAAGTATTTTACAATTACAAGGACCAGAATTTTATATTTTTAAATATTTTCTATATACATAAAGTATTTTATTATATGCTTTTTTTTCCCCCAAGAATGCCAAACATTCTGCCAAGAAAACGTATGTACCACAGGGCAATATGTACTGCATTCAGGTTTATAATTAATAAATTATATTAATGGTACAAAATACACCTGGTTTGTGTTTTCTGCATAAGGATTCATAGAATTTGAAGTGAACAGGCCCCGTTAAGCCATGACTCAGCTGAATAATAGTGAAATGATGTGTAATCTCTGAATGGCTCCAGCCTCTTCAGTATTTCCCCCAGGACAAGGGAGTCCTGGGACCTTTGTGATCCCTGCAACTTTGGCATTATAAAATTCCTCTTTAGCATAAGAAATAACATGTATTTAAACCTAAACTTACAAATGGCTTCATTTGTAAACCCACAGTTTTTTTTTTCCAATTCAGTAGACTCCTCACAAGCCCACAGGGACACGATTGGCACAGAAATATCAGAATTTTGGTGAATGTCTTTCAGGTAGGAAGTCGCTATGAGTAAGTGTCCACTTAAGCTGAACATGCATGCTGAGCAGGTGTGTATTTAGTTCATCTTGTTCCACACTTCATCAGCTTAATACACCTGAAATAATGTGTGATTTGTTTTGCAGAAATAATGATCTATTTTATTATTGATAACCAGGTCTCCTCAGACAAAAGGAGGAGTGTTCAAACAGCATTTGCTGCTAGGACCTGCAAAAACCTCTATTGCTTTAGTCGTTTGCTTCTTACACCAAGCACTCCAGAAAACCACCCAGCAAGAAAGTTTCTGTTTCACCAGAAGTAAAGTGCAGAAAAACTTTGAGAAGACAAAAATAATCATTTATTAATTCTTACAAATTACACTTCTTAAATAGAAACACAAATGTGCAGCCAAGCATTTATTAGACATTAACATTTCATACAGCAGAGCACAAAGCAATGAATTATTTATCACACACAGAGTGTAGTGGTTATACACTGTGGAGTGTTAATAGTATCTTCCTGGTGTAAACTGCACAAGGTATAAAAATATTCCTGGGAATGCATAGATAGGGATCAGCACCTGTGCAAGGGGAGCTTTTCTCTTGGGTTAACCCTGGTACCCTCCTGGATTCAGCCTGAGCCCTCCTGTGCTGTGTGCTGGGGGTAGCAGCAGCCAGGGTGATGTGAGGAACCACTGTTTTATTGTTCCACACACAGAACTTGGTAATCCACCAGCAATCTGCTATAAAAAAATATATATTACCAATGACTCGGACGACGTTGGACCTCCAGTACTGTGCGGAAGAGGCTCTTTTGGCGTGACAAAGCCTTCTAAAGTCACCGCGGGAGACTGAGCTTCAGCCTGGCGGCTCGGCCGAGAAATTCGGGTGCTCGCAGGGCTCTGTGCCGGCAGCTGCGGGCTGGGAGCTCCCTCTTGTGTGCGGAATCCCTGCGCTCCCAGCGAGCCCGGGCGCTTTGGGGCCCTTCCCGCTGGATGGGGGTGACACAGAGGGGGTGACACAGAGGG